>CM065393.1:36940000-37510000 GCA_033060915.1 Euryodendron excelsum | reverse complement strand
ATCAAACACACAAAAAGTACACACTATGCAACTGATATACCAACACGCGCGCACACATATTTTTCTGACAAACTGGTACCACAATATGATACCATGTATGGTAGTTTATGGTGTTTGTTTATTTATTCTGGTCCAATGTTAATTAGCTACCCAACAGGGTGTTAGTCCTCCCCCTGCTCATTACCCAACACCCATAACTTCTCCCCTACTTGGATGAAGGCAAGATTTGGTTCTAGTTCTCTGGTATCACAACCAAGTCTCTTTACCATACAATTGAGTTGGCACCTGCATCTGCTTACTCTGTTTGATTTTAAATTTGTCAAACTTTTGTCAATCTTTCTCTTGGATTTGTAAATCAGGAACGAAGACAAAAACGAGCTTCAGATGCTAAAAATGCCAATCCTGCTCAAACCGCTGCAGAAGCAACACACCAAATGCTTACGAAGAAGGTATGGTAGAGTAAAAATCAGCAGTAAAATGAGTGTTGGCAACTAAGCCTTATTTCAAGCATTTGTGTTATGGTACTTGAATCTTGTTTGCCATGTAGTTTGCATATCATCTATTTGAATCCCCATCTCATTTCACCACCAGCCCTTTTGATGTCTTTATGGTTATTTGTAGAATCAGATTTTATTAATTTTGTTTTATTCTTTTTAACCTAGCATTTCAGCATATTGATCGTGTTCCATATTCTACCTTCTTCTAATTTGCTGATTGCTATGTTCCACAGAGATTGAGTTCGAAGATCAACTATGATGTACTACAGAAACTTTTTGATGAGCACGTATGTCATTTCTGGACTTATTTCTTCATTTGTTTCTTTGAAGTCATAATTTGAGAAATACTATGCATTGAACATGTCCAGCATTTGACTTCCCAAATTGCAGTTATACCAACCTTTACATAACACCAGTCACCCAAGAATGAGTAGTCACCAACTAATCATGCTGTTTGCTATTGAGTTAGGCTATGGCTTTTCTCATATTGAAATAGGGATTACGCTCAAGCTTTGGCTTTACTCACAGGTTCAAAACACGGGAACAACCTCTGCCCCATGTGAGTAAAGCTGCTTACATTGGCCCCTTCCTAGAGACAGTAGTGGCAGGAGCCCTATACACTGGACTGCCCTTTTATGATGGCTGCAAATGAAACAATTGTTTAAGAATTGCTCTAATTTATGTTCACTTTAAAATAAAATGACTTCGCTCAAGCTTGTAGCCAATAGAGGCGCCAGGTTCAAATTTGTGTTGCAAGATTGATTACGTAACAAGCTTGAGGTAGAGTAACACCAAGCTTGATGGTGTCATGGACAAGCTTGGTCATGCAGTTAAACAAGCTCAAGTTCTCTTTATTATGAATGAACCAAGCTTTAATGTGCTGATTAAGCTCAAGTTCATCCAAATTTACCAAACCATGATTGAAGAGCCCAATACTGAGCTCTGCTTGGCTGATTTTCAGAAAGCCTTAGGGACTAGTTTGGTCTAAATCCTAATCCTACTCAGATCCACTAAGGACCAGAATCTGATTTGATCTAAATCTATTAGTCTGGGAGAACAATAGACAAAATTCGTACTTGTTCCTTGCTGGACTTCTAATCTAACATCTTCATAAAGGAGGAGATTAAATGTTTGAGTTCTGGGATGAAAAAGTGACACACATGATGTGAGAGTGATGCTGCAAAAAATGGATGAGGGTTTTAAGCCTCATAGAGAGTGACAAGGTGGGGCTAGACGGCCAACAATGGTTTCAGAACTTGTAGAATCAGTAATAGCTATTATCAGTATGTTTCCTGATGCCATCATCAGTGATCGATGGTGATTATGGTGTGGGTGGCAATTGGCAACTTAACTCTCTGAGTTTCTTCTTCTTTTTCTTCAAAATTGTTCACACCCATTCCTGTCTCAATCTGTTTTTGGAAAAATATTCATCATCTTCACTTGCATCTTTCTCAATTTATCTCATTTATCAGACTTGTATAATTTTTTTTTTTTTGAGTTATATACATTAGAGTTGTTATAATGCATTGGTTAATATTCTATGCATTGTATAACATTACTCTATATTTCCTTGTGTCAACATCAATCATATTATATCATCATCTGACCATAATTTTGATTATCGGTTAGTTAAATAGTCAATCAGATTGTAAATTTTGATGATTAGAATCTGAACAAGCTACTTCCTGGCTCAGCCTTATTGAGTCAAGCGCAAGTTGTTCACTGATGGCTTAGTTCATTTTCAGCCCTATGTTGGCTCATTTAGTCTGATCTATCTTAACTCGTATAGAATGTTTCTTCTAATTTGGAAGACAACCGAATAAAACCTTAGGTGACAGCTTGTGGTTATGTCTAGATCTTTGGTATGGCTATCCCGATAATGAGAGACTAACTACAGATGTACCATGGATGGATGTGATGCGGTTTTTTGTAGAGTTCTTCATACTTTGAACATACTGATTTAAATTTTGTATGTCATTCTCAATTTCCTTATGTAAATACCATTTGCAGCCTGCTCCTGATTTCAAAAGAACCCGCATTGAATCTCAACATGCTGGTAATGTTGATGGCCAACAGTTCAGTGACGAAAGAAATGAAGAATATACTGGCGACAACAATGATGAACTGGAAGAAGAGAATGGAGATACGGAAGCGATGGTTGCCAAAGAAGCCTATATGGACGGATTGCACTTCAGAAATGAGGAGGAAATGCCTGATTATGGGTATTATGATAATGACGGAGACGATGATTATTAACGTTATTTTCAGCTGGGATTCCGGATTCAATTAGGATATTGAGGTAAATAAATTTTGGTCATTGATAAAGTAATTTAAATATGTAGGGGTACTCATTAGATGAATATGTTTTAAATTCAAAGAGGGTAGCAGTTAATATGAATTTTGATAGGATGCTCTGTTGTCCATTAAAGTTGTAAAATGACTTGCAGTTGAAATACCGAGGTTACCAGTTTATTCTTCTGTGCAAACACTTTTGAATCATGAGCTAGAAGTTTCTTTTGCCTTCAATTAGCATCTTCTTCTACTATGCTGGCCTGTGGTCACCATCAAAAGTCTTTTCAGTAAAACTATAACTGAAACATTTTCTAATGATTCCAGGATTGAATGGAAGTGAGGTGGAAGATAAACAGGTTTGAGCAATTACTGGCAGTACTTGACTTATTTAAGTTTATAGACAGACACAAACTATGAGGTTGACAGGGATAAATGTTCTATGGAATTACAATAACATGACTAGTAAATTATATGGAAGATGCCTAATATTTCCTTTTTTGGATCACATTAGTACCATATTGGAACAGACTCCTTATGATAAGAAATGCAAAAAAACAAGAGCAATGTTACATAATCAGAAAATTCATACAAAATTTTGTACAAATCATTTAGGTGAGATTTTTTTGTATTAAATTTTTTAAAAGAATAGCATTTTTTTATAAAAAAATATCATCGTAAAAAAAACATAAGTAGTGCTGTACAGTCAGATATCAAAGGTGAGCTAGTTTGCTTGATGTTAGTGATAAATAGTCTTCAATCACCTTCCCTTACAATATCAAGTCAAGCATGTGTTTGAATTTTCGAGGTCCTCTCTCTGATCTCAAACCAACATTTGAATATGAACTAGTTCACGAGTTCCAATGTCAGCCATGGTTTGTGATTGTTAAGTCTGTTGGATGGTTGGCAAAGAGCTGGAATATGCATATATACATATATATATTAAAAGAGAGCTCAGAGTAATAGAAATCAATCCAAGAAGGAGAAGGAATAACCAGACATAAAGATTGAAGCAGACACAGAAAAGAGATTTAATATTTAAAGAGTAAGAAAGACATGGCAGTGTGTTTTATAATGACCGTTGTTGATGCATTCTTATCCTTCAGCCTGTGTGGATGTGGATGTTGTTGGACCACAATTTGGATTAGGCTCTCTCAGTTTTGGCTAGATCTGAAGATCTCCAATTCAATGCATAAAACTGCAACACATCATCGAAGTTCAGAATTATTACTTGACAAATTGAGATGTTGTTATAAATTTGAAAGCCTTACTACAATGCATCAAATATATCCTAATTTGTTTAGGCTCTCCCTCCAGTTTTGATAGGAATCGGAGATCTTCAGTTCATTGCGTAAAGTTAAGTCAACCATAATTGGGATTAGGTCCTCTTCAATTTTGGCAAAAACTGGAGATCTCCAGTTCATTGCGTAAAGTTAGGTCAACCATAATTGGGATTAGGTCCTCTTCAGTTTTGGCAAAAACTGGAGATCTCCAGTTCAATGCATAAATTTGCCACCATTAGGCTCTCTCTAGTTTTGGCAAAATCTAGAGATCTCTGTTTCAATGCATAAAGCTGCAACACATTATCAAAGTTCAAAAGTAATAGTCTACAAACTGAGACGTCATTATGCATTTGAAAACCTTAATACAATGCACCAAAATATGCCCTAATCTATGTTGGTTTTAATTTAAAATATAGTGACGTGGCTCTTTCACAGTCATTAATTACATATTTTCATTAAATAAGAGATCTCCAATTTCTACTAGAATTGGAGAGAAGCTAAATTTGCAAGCAACTATCCAATAGTTTTAATCATCAGTGAGAATTATGCAAGCAATAATGGAAACCATGAAATTTATGAAGAGATTTAGACTTCATACACATTACTGAAGTGTAGAAAAATCGTCACAAAAAGGCAGTTCTTGGCACATATGTGAGGCACTTGCATGGAAATACATTGCCTTGAGTATAAGTATGGAGGAACTAAAACAAATGCAAGTGGGAGAAAAAAAAACTCTATACGATGTTATGAAAAGTGCCAAACATTGGGAACTGTCCAAGAAAGAGTTAGGAACAGGAACAAGGAAAGCAAGAATTAAAGGAAAGACAATGTAAGAGCATGCTATTGAAGAAATTATTAACGACAAAAAAGCCCAAAGCCAGGGTAAAAAAGGTGGCTTTAACTAATGGAGGTGAGACCCACATAAGATGGTGGGAATCACGTGATGTGTGGCATATTAGGCGACAGCTAATCCACAATCGCGGCTATAGGTAATATTTCACATGAAGATATATTCTTTCATAAACTAAGAATGTGTAAACTATTTCAAACTCGGAATAAGTCGCATTTTATGCTTTGCAATCGTAACAAAAACATTGACAAACTAATGCTTGCAAAGAGATTAATAATCACCGGCGTGGATTCGAGAAAAATGTGTCTGTACAAACAATGGTAGGAATCATGAAATATATGTATATATATATATATGAATATGCGTGTGAAATGTGTTAAGACAGCAAGAGAAAAAGAAAGAAATAGAAGAAAACATAGTTGTTAAGCATGAAATCTTATTAGAACATCTTATGCATATTCTAATTGAGCCAGAGTCAGTATTAATATCTGACCTAATCAAATATTCTACAGTTATCTCTTTGACATGATCATCATATGATTAGAATAAAGATTGCCCACGTGGCATCTTGTTGTTGGTATTGTATCTTCTCAAGAAGATTTGTGCCCTCTAAAAAGGGTACAATGTTAGTACCTCTCTCCCCTACATGGTTTGAAAATCTTTGTTCTCTTACCTCATCAGATGATGGTAATTAGAAAGCTTAAGTATGGTTTAATACCAATGCCAACCTAATCTTAATCAAATAAAGTACAAGATTTTTTATTGACTCTTTGAGCTTATAATTAGGATCGAGTAAGAAACCAGGTTAATCAAGAAGTTAGCAACCTTAATTACCTTAGTTCATTCATCCATGCACTATAATTTCATATGTTGACATTCGATAGAAAAAGATAATGTTACGCAAGCAGAATTTACGTACAGAAACTTCAAACTGCTACAACATTTTATATGAGTTCTTCGTATAAATACAATTTATGCACAGAAATTTCAAAAAGTATGATGTGGCGTATTTATAGCTATTCATTGATAAGCAAAAAATCTCTATATATGTGGTTCATAATTGCCATAGCTCCTAGAAGAAAATTTCTAATCTTGCAAAAAAATTATGCAGTGATACCTTTTGGAGGTGATAACAATTTTGTAATTGAAAACATCTTTTTGGGTTTTTGTTTTTAAAACAAAAGGCCCTTATTCAACTACATTATTAAATACAAAAATTTTGTATAAGTATGTTGTTTGTATAGGATATAGCGCAGTAGACTCTTTCACTTGCTGTCCATGCCCACAGCATATTGTGAACAACCATTGTCCTTTACTTCAAAAGATTTAGACACTGTGAGCTGTTAACAATTAATCCTGTCTTCTGTTTGGTCACTAAGAAACCATTAGGCTAAAAATGGGTATGTTGAAGTCATTGAAAGGCCTGTTCTAGTAGTCCAGTTGTCTATCTCTTTCCTCTGTACCCTCATTTGTCTGGAAGTCTTCAGCTTCCTGGTTGCTTCAGTGAATGCTGCTTCTCAGTTGTAATCCACCACTTAGGAATATAAAAGCCTTACATGATAATATTTCTTTCAAGAGAGAGATACCTAACACACTAAATGTTCTGACTTATGGTAACACTGTACCATCAGGAAATTTTTACATATTTTATTGCTGAAATAATGTGGTTGATGAGAGTCCTACACTTTAAAAACGAAATATCGTACCATCATGACAATTTTTAATTACAAAAATATCATTGTCAAATTATTTTGATAAATTTTCTGTAGAAATATTCGAAAAGAATAGCATATTTCCTTTGATTTATTATCTTCCGATACATTTAGGCTGGATTTGGTGATTAATCTGTAAGTTCATGACTTCTTGCAAATGTAGTATACAGATCAGTAACTATCCAACACATTGCTTTAACCAGTTACATGAAAGACAAACTTGTTTTTAATTATAAATGGTAAAAACAATACTCTAATCATCTCTCTCTCTCTCTACATTAACATATATAAGACTATGTTTTAGTTGGCTGTTGGCCGGAGCTGCAGTGATTTTGAAATTCTTTTTGTCAGTGGAAGAGGACCTTCAAGTAAGAAGTGATACTAATATTTTAAGAATAAACAAATGAGTAAAAAGATCATAAATAAATAAAAAAAACATCCTATCTGTTGAAGAACCTTAGCTAGCTGATACATGTCTGAGCCTTAGAGGCTGAAATCGCGGAACAATCGTCACCAATCACTCCTCTCACGTTCCCTTTTCTGCTTCATGATCCATGCAATCTATATTGATGGCAAATCTCATGCTGTGTGTTGAGTTCTTGCACATGGATCTTCATGATCTTGAGCCCCACGTCAGTGAAACACAGAAAGCATATTCTCCTTATCATGTTCATATATATATATATATATATATTTCTTATTGTTTCCCTTTTTCCTTTTGATGTTTGTTTATTCTCCCTGGGTAGTTTAGTTGAAATCCAAACAAACAACAGAATCTCAACACATATCTCTGTCTCTATATATTCACAAGTACTCCTACATGCAGGCATACTTTCACATTGATGAATACACATCAATATATATATATACAAGCACGTATTATTTGTTCAAATCATATTCACAAATGATTAAAATTGATAACCTATGATTAGAACATGAGTTCTTCTCATGATTACAATCCTTAAAAATCTCTTTAAGTTATAAATTCTGTTGTTTGAAAATTAGCAAAAGTACAGTTTAAAAATAGAAAAAGAAAAGAAGACATTATGGAAAGTGTTTGCAAATCAGAATCTTAATCTTGCAGCTTCTATTTTGTCTGGACAATGTTTGCAAAATCGGAATCTTAATCTTGCACAAACTGGAATCTTTGAAGTATGTATTCTCCAACCATGATTTGGTTTTCAGCAGGATTTTAAAGTTTACAAATTCAGAAATGAATTCATTAGTCATAGATTTGGATGTGGGGACTTTGAAGAGAACTCAACCACCATATATTACATACATAATCAAGACAGTGAAAGTAATTAGTAAGTGAGATTTTTAAATATAAAGCATTCACCCCCATCAACCACCATATTTTGATTTTGGATCTTGTGGAGATATTGGAAAAGGCTTTGATAAGATGACAGAAGACTAATAGTTGTCACCAATGATAAAAACTATATTTGTAAATGGTGAGCTTTGATCTTGATAGCTCTACAGAATCTTTTCTTTCTTTTTAGAGAGAGAGAGAGAGAGAATTTCATCATCTCCATGGACCGAATCTTATATATATAATCTTATTTATATTATATTATATACATATATTATATTAATATTTTAGTTAAGTGATGGCAGGTAAGCTCGCAAGAGCATGAAGTCGGTTCCCAATTTTTACTTTCTGTATTTTTATTTTATTTTTTATTTTTAGAGAGAATTTCATCATCTCCACGTAAGTTGAGGGCCCTTTTCTCTCTCTATAAGCCTTTCCTATATATGGGGGGTATTTGACAAAGTTTTCATTCAACAGTACTAGGCTTCTAGCTCTATCTTTTAAGTCTCTCCATACAACTCTCTCTAGAGAAAGGCACAAGAAAGCTAGTTATATATATATATATATATAGATATATGGCTATAGAGATTGAGCAACCATCAGTTGGGCTATCAAAAGTTGCAGTTTCTGAAACTCATGGAGAAGATTCCCCATATTTTGCAGGATGGAAAGCATATGACGAGAACCCTTACGATGAATTAAACAACCCATCAGGAGTCATACAGATGGGATTGGCAGAAAATCAAGTAAGCATCAAGAACACAATCTGAGCCTCTTGAGGCATTAGGAGCTCCAATTCCATTAGAATTTGCAAGTGGCCTTATTTTTCTAATTTCTTGTACAGGTTTCATTTGATTTGCTAGAAGAGTACTTGGAACAGCATTCAGAAGCAGCTAGCTGGGGAAAAAAGGTCTCTGGCTTTAGAGAGAATGCCTTGTTTCAAGATTATCATGGCCTACAATCTTTTAGAAAGGTATAGTACTATACATATATATACATGTATCTATATATTCCAAGACTAAAACTACAAGGATAAGTCTAACCCAAGTATACAAATTGTTTGTATATTTCAGGCAATGGCAATTTTCATGGAGCAAATCAGAGGGGGAAGAGCAAAATTCAACCCTGATAGAATTGTTTTAACAGCAGGCGCAACAGCAGCTAATGAGCTATTAACCTTCATCTTAGCTGATCCTGGAGATGCTTTGCTAGTTCCAACACCTTACTATCCAGGGTAAGAACTAGTCCTCAATTCAAAAAAATTTCTTTGGATAATTCATTTCACAATTTATCTTGTCTTGATTGTTCTTCATGGTAATGCTAATGAAAAAATTTTAATTCACAGATTTGACAGAGATTTGAGGTGGAGGACCGGAGTAAAAATTGTACCGGTCCACTGTGATAGTTCCAACAATTTCCAAGTCACTCCTCAAGCTTTAGAAGCTGCATATACCAGTGCAGAAGCCATGAACGTTAAAGTGAGAGGGCTACTCATAACAAATCCATCAAACCCGCTAGGCGCCGCCATTCATCGGTCAGTTCTTGAAGAAATTCTAGAATTTGTCACCAGAAAAAACATCCATCTAGTCTCTGACGAAATCTACTCGGGATCTGTGTTCTCCTCTTCGGAATTTGTCAGTATCGCAGAGATTCTTGAAGCCCAAGATTATAAGGATTCTGAGAGAGTCCACGTTGTTTATAGCCTTTCTAAAGATCTTGGCCTGCCAGGTTTTAGAGTTGGGACTATATATTCATACAATGATAAAGTTGTGACAACTGCTAGAAGAATGTCTAGCTTCACCTTAGTTTCTTCTCAAACACAACAGCTCTTGGCTTCCATGTTGTCTGATAGAAAGTTCACTGAGAATTATATAAAGACAAACAGGCAAAGGCTGAGGAAGAGGTACCAAATGATCATAGAAGGTTTGAGAAAAGCCAGCATTGAGTGCTTGCAAGGGAATGCCGGGTTATTTTGTTGGATGAATTTAAGCCCATTGTTGGAGAAACCTTCAAGAGAGAGTGAATTGGCTCTTTGGAACTCAATTTTGGATGAAGTGAGGTTGAATATATCTCCAGGATCTTCTTGCCATTGTTCCGAACCGGGTTGGTTCAGGGTTTGCTTTGCCAACATGAGTGAGCAGACACTACAAGTAGCTCTCAAGAGAATACATGATTTCATGGAAAAAAGAAAAACAAGGAGTAATCTTCTCTCTTCTTAGTTTTTTAGTTTTTTTTTTTGTCATTTTTTATTCCAATTTTGATCATTCTTTAGATGATAAAACCCAATTTCAAGAACTGGGTTTGTCTCAAAATACTATAAATCAGATTGAATTGAAAATATATTTTTATTTAATTATTTTGGCTTAGCAAGTTCTGTTCTACACATAACCATTAGTATATAGGAGAACAACTCCCACAAGTTTTCTCTTGCTACCGACACATTTTTCTTTGTAATTATGCCCTTGACTTAGTCATAGTTCAATTCAAGCAAGAAATGCATTTCCTGTTGAGTTCTTTAGCTCGAGCAAGATGATCAGTTTGGTAGGAGGAAATAGGAAAAGAGGTATCTCCCATTTGTACAATGATATGTCAACCAACATAGCAACCCAAAACTCACTGAGTCACAAAAACTTCTCATCATCCCAAATGAGATATGAAGAATTGTAGAAGCTCAAGAGTATTGAAAGATCTTCCATATAGAAAAGAAAAGAAAAGAAAATGCATAAGTCAAAGTTGAAGGCCAAACATATTATTTTTCTTGCTTTATAGTGCTACTTCATATGTTGCATGCGCAAATATGATATCAATTAATGTATGGTCCATCTTGTTTTTGATCTTTTTGCTTTGCTGGACACCCTCTTTTTTTTGTGTGTTTGTTCTACCAAACACCAAGAATCAATTTCAAAACCAATGCATGTGCTAGCTCTCATTAAATAGAATCTAGAAGACCAAATATTATTACAATCTTTAGAATTATTGTTTCACATTATACCTTGCCCTGAAGAGTTGTGGGTGGTGGTGGGTGGATCAAACTCAGTTTCTAACTCTTGGATTGACTGAGTCATCAATACCAAATTAAACCTAATCACAATTGGCTTAGTATCAGCTCAGGTTAGTTAAAGAGTCAGAATAACATTCTCTCTACATAATTAATAGTAAATTAGTATTGGGTTTTGAGGATTACATCCCAATAATTTAAAAACTATAGTTTCAAAGCTATCAAAGCCATAACCTGATAGCAACTTAGATATTAAAACTCCTAGCTTGACATTAGAGTTTGATTATGTCATAGTCATGTCTTGGTCAATAAACTGACTTTGATTATGATGTGTTTATTGATTTAGATTAGATTTGCCATGCTTTCAGCAAGCATTTTCTATAATGCTTTCCCAATTGCCAAACAGATAGTACACCAAACTATGCCGTTTAAGTAAACATTAGATTGACTAAACCATCTATGATTGTATGGTACGCATCAAATCATGACCTAATATCAGTTTGGCTTTGAAAAATGAAGATGTACTTTTGATTATTATCCATCCAATCGATGTTAATCCGTCAACTAAACGGAATTAGAAGTTTTTCACATGTCAACAGAGTAGGGTTTGTGGAGGCATCAAATTTCATGCATCTAAAGAGCATCATATTTTGATTCCATAATTTGAGTGTATCTCACTGTTTGTATTGGAGATTATCATTTAACAAACATTATGTTTAGATCTTCAATTTGTCAATAGAAAAAAAATAAATAAGAAATCTTTTATGTGCAACCAAACAAAAAAGAATTTTTTTTAATAAATAACTTTTTTTTTCTCAATTTCCTTGCCAAACTAAAAAAAAAATAAAAATTTAACTTTAATTTTCACCCTATTTGCTTTCATATATTTTCCCTTTCTTTTTTCCTTTCTCTCCACAAATGTAAAATCTAGACATGGCATTAGAGTGCTTCAAACTTCAAACCAAAACCCACAGTTTATCACTACCTTCTGAAATCTAAAGTGAGGATTAAAAACTTTCCCGTTAGCTAATTAAAGGACTTTCACCATAATTTATAAAGCTAATTAATCTCCTAAAGTTTCTTTTGACACACGGCTTCTACTTTGAAATTCTTCTAATGCTTTTTAATATTATACAAATCGAAATTCTGTTGGCCTCAATTTCTTTATCTGGATGACTTTTTATAACACGCAGTAGTAATCATTTGATTATTTGGTCCATATTTTCAAATGCTTACCAAATTTATATACACTTTTAGAACCAGATTAAGACGACAATGACAACGACAATATGAACAAACAGAAAGCAACAGCAGGAGAGCAGAAGAATTTTCAAAATTCTTCCAAATTCCTGGAAAATGTGAATACAGCTTGAATTTCATGTTTAGGAGCTGCCCAAAGTTGGAAGCGGTCCAACATTTCATGTAAAGTTAGCAAACCTTTGGGTTTTTTTTACCAAACCAATGTGATTTTTCAAATTTATTTTCCAAATCAAAAGTTTGAAAAACTAATTTCAAAAAGCATATATGTACTTTAAATAAAGCGGCAGAATGAAGCACGGTTGAAAAACCCTCTTCACGTGAAGCGGGCTCTTCAACCATGCTTCACCTTCTTCGTTAAACCACAACCCCCCCCACTTCACTCCAGCCAACAGCAGCCCCAGTCCACTTCTTGCTCCCCTTGTTCTAGTAACTCCCCTCACTTCGGCAGCCGCTCCCCTTACTTTGGCAGCCACCTCCACTTGCTCCCTTTACTAAGGTAGTCACCTTACTTGGTTGGTAAGACTCATTTTTTGTTTACCTTGTTTAGGTGTAGAGTAGTATTATATACATGTACATAACCACCTATATTTACACTCTTCTAATTGCTCCCCTTCTTGCAGCAGCTAAGCTCCCCTCACTCTGACAGCCACCTCCCTTGCTCACTTTACTCCAGCAGCCACCTCTCTTGGTTAGTAATATAATATATTGGTAAATATATAGTTATAATATAATATTTTATTGTTAGATATATACATTGTTGTTAGTATATAGTTATAGTATAATATATTGTTGTTATGTTATTGAAGTTGTTTAATAGATTATTGCATTTTAACAGAACCACTAAAGTTTTTAAGAGACCTGGTTAAATTTGTAGTTTTTTGAAATAGATCTTATAATTTTTATTTAACAATTTATGAATTACTATCTAACAATGTTAATGAGAAATTTTGTAAATTGTAAAAATATTTAGTTTATTTATTAAATTCAAAAAGTTATTAACATAACCAATGTTAAAAAAATTAGTAATTTCGTTTTTGCAAGTTGTGGGTTAAAATATTCGAGGACCAATTCATCTGAATAGGCCCAATAAAAGAGAAATAAAGTTGGGCTGCGGGGCAACTCAAAGAATCAATGATATCACTAGGCCCAAGTGACCGACCTATGCCTAGGTCTAGGGTCAGCTAGCCCAAACCGCTAGTGGTATCAAGACATTTAATGCAGAGTTGACCCGCATTTAATGCACTAGCGACTCTCCACCCAATGTCGACATTCACGTCCGATCAACCGGATTCTGGTACGACGGTAAGGCAGGACCTGAGTCCGGTCAGTCAGTAACGAATGATGAGGTCTACGCAGCACGTCATGATAACCTATTAGTAGACCTAAGGCTAAACATTCTAACGAATACACTATAAATACCGAAGCCTCCAGGAGCAAGGTATGGATAATTAATTTCAAATATACACTGCCTTTATTCATTCGATTCTCGATTAAGATTGTTAACTTAATCATCAGAATGTGATTAGCCCAAAGAGAGTCGACCCATTCTAACTTCTTTGTCATTTTTGCAGTGAGTTTGGGCTCATTGATAGTGGTTCGAATGATCAGCCAAGCCTTCTCAAAAATCTCACTTACAATTCTAAAAATGGTCGATCCATTCTAACTTTGCTATCCTTTTGCAACGAGTTTGGGCTCATTGATGGTAGTTCAAGTGATCGACTAGATCTTTCTAAAAATTTCACTTATACAAGTAAATAAGTTTTAACATGTGCACTTAAAAATAGATTAAACCCTAATTCAGGGACTTATACTTTTAATTCGAACTTGTTTGTACTTCGTTTCCTAATTTCTTGTACATTTCTCACTATTTCAAAAATTGTGTTTGGTCTAAATTTTCCAAACGTCGTACAGTATCTTAACTTTATTATGAGATAAATTGTATGTTGTCAGTGGCGAAGCCAAAAAATTTTTTCAGGGGGGCAATAATTAATCCTAACTCAAAACTTTTGTTTAGGATAATATTATATAATCAGAACTTTTGTACAAAATCTTCTTACAAGATAGTTTAGTTGTTTGTGATTCTTTAATTTCAAACCAAAACACCTAATATTTCAGCTCATAATTTTAAAGCTTCATTCTATAAATTTTTTTTTTGTAAGATGGCATGTTTGATTACAGTTTTAATTACTATTTTTTTATTTTGTTCCTAGAATTCGTCAAGACCGCGTTTATATATCGTGTTTGGTATACTAGTTCCAAAACTTATCTTCATCAATTCTTTTAAAAACTTTCAATTCTAAAAATACAAAAAAAATTTTTTTTATGAAGGTGAAGCGTGGTTCTTCAACCACGCTTCACTTCGCAGTTTTATGTAAAACGTTAATCACAATCCCTTTTTACATGCTTTTTGGAATTAGTTTTCTAAACTTTTAGTTTGGAAAATAAATTTGAAAAATTACATTGATTTGGTAAAAAAAAAGCAATGCTAGGAACAACTGATTTTGCCATCTTTCAAACAAGTTGCTCTCTGATATGATGACCCACGTTCTTGAATTTAAAAACCAAAATCGAAACCGGATAACACCGGTTGTGTAATTGTGCTACATTGTTACTTGCAAATGTGTCAGAACACTTGAGACCAAAAACTTAAACTCCACCTGGCAAAAGAGTCAATGACAACGTAGATATAGAATAAAATAATTAAATATTCATGACAACAAAAAAAAAAATGAGAAGCAACTAGAACATTAAAATTTCATTACCATATTAAAAATAAAAAGAAAATTGCTTTTATAAAACTTATACAATAAATTTTATCAAAATAATTTAGTAATAATATTTATTGTAATTAAGAGTTATTATAATGTGTATTTTGTTCTAAAATAAAAGACTCTCAATCTACAAGGCATCATTATATACATAAATTCTATATCAATTTCTTTTTACCGTGAAACATTAACTTAAAATCATTTTTTTAATTTTTTGTAATTGTAGTATTTAGGGATTGCAATAAAACGGGTTTGGTATGAGTTTGGATCCGTGATGAGTTGAACCTCTCTATGCCGCCCTTGTCCTATTTAAGTTAGTCAGAATTCGGGTTAAAACGAATTCAACTGGTATAAAATTTTAAAATAAAAATAAATCTCTAAAATAAAAAAATGCAAATTATAATAAATTTAATACAATATAAAATTGAGAAAGAAAAACATAGAATGCTATGAAGTTTATAGTCAATGCAATTTTTATTTATTAGAGTGTACAACAACTACTTTAGAAATTTTATTTTACGGGGTATGTAAAAATTTAAACGTTAATTCTAATTTTATTTTAAGTTGTAAATAAAGATCTTAATACATTAATACTATATTACTAAATATTTTATTTTTAAAATATGTTATTAATTATATTTCATGTATTAATCTCCCATTTTAGATATACCATCGACTATTATAATATAATGAATAAGATTTGTGTTATACACTATGGGCGTGTTTGATTCACAGGACAAGGCCGGATTGGACAAGAAGTCCTGGCTTGTCCCGTGTTTGGTTTTTAATTTAGACCCGAACTAATAGTCCGATCAAGACTACTAGTACCATATACTAATTTTTATGTAGTCCCAAGAGAGGGTGAATTTTGTAGTCCAGGACATAGGGACACGGCCTGAAATAACTTAATTAACTCTAGTAGGTCACATTATTTATTATTATATATTATATTATATTATAATATATTAAAATACAATAATATTATATAATATTAAATGAGATCACGTACATCATAAGTGGAGTTGAATATTGGTAAGTAATGATGGGACAAAAAATAATACATAATAAGAAATATTCATATTAAAAATAATTTTTAATTATATTTTTTAGTTTTTTTAAAAATTTGATATGAAAAACACTAATATAAGTGTTTTTTTTAAGTGAATTGTTCTTTTTAAAGGCCTCTTTTTTATGCCCATAAAGATAGATAAAGTATAAAAATTTAAGACTTGCCAAAAATGATTTGATTTTCAAAAAGTGGGTGTCAAATGTCCTATTTGCCGTTCACACTAATAAAATAATTGCACACGTGGCAGGCAGCTTAATAAAGGAGAAGTATGCTGATGGGACGGAAAATTTTTTATGTTGTCCGATTTTGCCTTCAATTGTTTTGTTCATACACAGTAATAATGTTGTGTTTTTTTTTATGGTCAAATATATATTAATTGTTTTATTTTTATTTTATTTTGATTAATTTAATTTTTTAAAAAATAATAAATAAAAAATAGAAATCACATCAAGCAAACATTTGTTATTTTTTATTTATTGTTTTATTTTTATTTTATTTTGATTAATTTAAATTGTTTTAAAAAAAGAAAAAGAACAAAAAAAATAGAGGTCACATCAGTGAGTGAGATTATCAAGGATATGAGATCAGAGATTTTCTGTTCGGATAAGATTTTCTATTCGGATATGTCTCCTTCTATACACATGAATTTATCACTGATCAAGCAAGACTTTGCTATTTTTTATTTGTTGTTTTATTTTTATTTTGTTTTGATTAATTTGATTTTAAAAAAAAAAAGAACAAAAAAATATGGGTCACATCAGTGAGTGGGATTGTCAAGGGATATGAGATCAGATATGTTTTGTTTAAAAATTTTGATTACATTTGTTTTAATAAAAAATTGGGAGGTGAGAGTAAAAGAAATTATAAAATTTGATCATAAAAATTTTATTTATATAAAAATTCCAAGAGGTGAGAGTAAAAAGAAATTAAAAAATTTTGATCAAAACTTTTTTTAATTAAAAATTGGAAGGTGGAAGTAAAAGAAAAAAATATTATCAAAACAATTGAAATAGATGGCAATATTGAAATAAAAGAGTAAGGTTATGGGCAAAATAGAAAAACCAAAAAAAATTAATAGTCAAATCAGGGGGTGGGGGGGGGGGGGGGGGGGGGATGTCAGGAGGGGTTAGGGATGGCAGTGGATATCCGACTGAACCCGCCCCGTATGGAGAGGGTATGGAGGATTTAAAATGGGGATGGAGGTGAAACTAAACCAGCGCGGGTATGGAGGTGGGGATGGACTTAGATTGTTTCCCGCCCCGCCACGCCATACCCGTTAGGTATTAGAATAATTAGTAATTACTTAGAGCTTAATTATAAATATTAAGACTAAAAAAAGGGGTTTAAGTATAAATTTTAAAACAAAAAATAGAGACTCACTTGTAAATAATAAAATCTAAATATTGCCAATCATATTTTTTGCTTATTTATTTATTTTTGTATTTGTTTTAGGATTTTTTTTTTAAGTGTTATTGGGCTTGGCGGGTACAGGGCGGGGGCAGGTGTGGAGGCGGAGGTGAACGGATATTTTTATCCGCGGAGCCGGGATGGATGTCCAAAAAAATACTCGTACAGGTATGGAGGCGGAGATGGAGATGAGTTTTTTAGGTGGATGCGGGGATCGACGTGTCAATACTCACCCCACCCCGGTCCACTGCCATCCCTGGGAGAGGTGGGAGTAAGAGTCAAATTATTTTACTTTAGTGTTTTCAAAAAAAATTACGTTAATTAGTTTTGTATTAAATTTTATAAATAGAGAGAAATTTAAAAAAATTTAAAAATTTTGATCAAAATTTCTTTTTTTTTTTAAAAAAAAATCGGGAGGTGAGAGTAAAAGAAATTATAAAATTTGATCATAAAAATTTTATTTATATAAAAATTCATGAGGTGAGAGTAAAAAGAAATTAAAAAATTTTGATCAAAATTTTTTTAATTAAAAACTAGAAGGTGGAAGTAAAAGAAAAAAAATTATCAAAAAATTTAAAATAGATGACAATATTAAAATAATAGAGTAAGACTATGGACAAAATAAAAAAATTAAAAAATTTTAATTATCAAATCAAGAAGATGTGTTGTCAGGGGGTGAGGGTAGAGATTTTCTTAATAAAGCAATGGTCGGAACGCGACTGATCGTTTGAGGGTAGAGATTTTCTTAATAAAGCAATGGTCAGAACGCGACTGATCGTTTGAGGGTAGAGATTTTCTTAATAAAGCAATGGTCGGAACGCGACTGATCGTTTGACTGCATCTAGCATTCTCTGGTAATAAAACAAACCTTTGAACTAGGCATGTTTGATTGCACAATCATGAAAGGTAACAACAAACATCTAAACAAAAGAGAGAATATGAAACCCACACATTCCCATCTCCATGATTGCTATCCATTCAAGTGTAAATATTTATTACTTGTTATTAGGATAACTAATGCCATCACAAAACTAGTAGTCCAGTTGGCACTTACGAGAAATGCTAACATCAATGGCCTGAGTGTCCATTACTTGTTGACTGATTCTAACCATCTCAATTTGAGCCTACTAGCTACAATCAATACTAGCATCTCTTGGGATATATATATGTATATATATATAACTGGAGCAATTTTTTGCACCAAACGCACGATTTGTGAGCACAAGGGGGTAGAGAATCCAAGATAAACACAGACTTCTTCATCCTCTAGTCTGAACCCCAGATCATTTCCTATCCTATCCTATTATCTAGTAGTTGCTTCGATCCCAGCCGTCCAATTCTCTCCCTGTGTCCCACAAAGACAATCATATTGGTTTCCAGATGATGTAACATATCCATACAAATAATTGTATACACCCCATCTGCCAACTATACTTAGTTGGAACTTTGTCATCAACTAACAAATTTATCTGCCTTCTCTACTTAATTGATACTGAATACTGTGAGTTCAACTACAGCAAATTAAACTTGCCTAAAAATACTTAACTTGGGAATAAAAAAATTGTACAAAACTTGCCTAAAAATGGATAATTTACACAAATAATCTACAGAAAAATGATCATGGAAAATCAAGAGTCAACCAATGCACACTGATGAGATAATATTTAGTTGCATTTATATGTATTTTGAAGCCGGTTGTCTCTCTCTCTCTCTCTCTCTCTCTCTCTCTCTCTCTCTCTCTCTCTCTCTCTCTCTCTCTCTCTCTCTCTCTCTGTACATATATACAGAGAGAGAGAGATGTGTTAAATGGTGTCTATTTCACTTTCATTGACAGTTTTGGTACAATAAACAAGTATTTTGTTAGCATCACTATCCCATTATTCCTCTCTTAATAGCAGCATCTCCTACAATATGGAGTTGTAGACAGCCATGAATATAGAGGGGAGATGGATCAGAGGGTGGGCCTGACTTCTACAATGAGTAGTCCAAACCCACAGACATCATACTAAATATGTTTTAACTTTTGAAAGAGTATGGTGTAAAATGTGAATGTAATGTTATCAAATCATATAATGCTCATCCCAACTGCTCATTCTGATTAGTAATTAAGCTAAAGGTTGATTTTGGTTAAGATTGACTTACTAAGTGAAAGAGTTTATAATATAATTCTAGATACCATTTACCAACTTAGGAAAGTGAATCTATCTAGGCCCATGATTGAAAGGCATTAATGGATTGTTTGGATCCTAAGAATTAGCTACTTAGTGATAAAAATTGACTGGTTTCATGGCAACTTGAGGTGGGAAAATTCTCTCTTAAGAGTATACTTATGATTTTTACCTTGAGTTATAGATTGTTTGAGCTTGGTTTGAAAATTTATCCAGTTTTAAAAATGTGCAGAGCTTGGTTTGTTTATCCTTCAAGTCAATCTCAAACCGGCTCTAATCGAATCGATCATAAACTGAGTTCAAATTATATAATTTTTTAAGTGTATATAAACTCATTAAACTGGGTTTAAAAATTAAAGAATTTTAAAATTGGATCAAACTTGACTTGTTTGAACATGAATTTAGCTCAGGTAATTTAACTTATTATACACGTCTAAATAATACCGTATCAAAATTTGTTTGAAGTTCTGTTTGGTAAAACTTATTTCAAACTTATTTTTTGTTTGGCTTTTTTAGCTTATAAACCAAAAATCTAAATTTTTTTTTTTTTGTTTTTATAAGCTAAAGATAAGCAAAAAAGTCACACAAAAAAAGTAAATAATTCACAAAAAAATTAGCTTTTTTGCTTATAAGCTTTTAAAAAAAAATAAAACCGAAAAATCCTACCAAACAGAGCCTGAAATGAGAGGAGGTCAAATAAAAAGAAAAATGAAAAAACCAAAAAAACAAAAGAAATAAATAAGGAAAATATAGCAGTAAAATAACAATATTGGCCCAAGTCAAAACCAAGCCAGTAAGAAGAGTAACAAGTAACAAGGAATAGTTGAGTTGGCTTTAGTAGTTGGATTTAAAATCACGGTATTTTTTTAACGATCGTGTGTTCGAATTCGAGTAATAGTTGCATAAACTAAATACTCTCGAAAAGAAAATGAATTTCACACTAGATATTGTTAAAAACAAATTAAATATTACTGTACTTTAGTAAAACTACAGTGATAAGTTTGCTTTATCCGGATCAATAATTATGTCTTGAGAAGAAAATAAATTTCACACTAGATATTGTTAACAACAGATTATATATTGCTGTATTTTAGTAAAACTGTAGTGATAAGTTTGTTTTATCCGGATTAATAATTATGACTAAAACCGAAGGTTTTAAAGCGAGGTGAAAACCCTATGGCTACAGCCCCTTCTCACATTTTTACTCCAAAAAAAAAAAAAAACATTTCGCTATTTCTCAGACTTCGCAGAGTCGCAAAACAAAGCTCAGCGGCGAGAGAGGCGAGGACAGAGGGACTCTCATCGTCTTTGCCTTCGTCAAGGAACGGCCTCTGTCGCCAGCATAGAAGGTAAATTGAAAATCAATTCCACTCTGATTTGCCATAGCTTCACACTGTTTTCAGTTGGGTACTCCAATTAGGGTTTCGATTCATTTTTCTCTCTCTCAGATCTCGTGTTTCCGTCATTTCATTCTATGTTAGATTCTGTTCCCTCTCTCTCTCTCTATATATATATACACATAGTTACATATATATATATATACCAGTCGGTGTGATTGACCTGGTTTGTGTTTATTTTTGATGGATTGTTGTAGCGGTGGTCTGTAAGCAGTTGGGTTTTGATTTGTTGATTCTTGTACTTTTTGACACTCTTTACGTGAAAATGCGGTGCTTTCTGCATGTGGACTGTGAATCAGGCGAATAAAGTTACTCTAGTAAGTGCTAATTGTAATGTGTCTAGCTAAGGAGCCATTTTTTTAAGAGTTTTAGTAGTACCTTTTGGAGGAATATATAGCTTTTGAATGTATTGCTATCCCAACAGTTTGTGAAGTTACCTTAATTGGCTCTGATGATATGTTTGAGATGTCACTGTTTTTTGTCTGTACTGGCCTCATTTCGTAAGTTGGCGGATTGATTCAGAATATCTGAAGTCATTTTCGCCATTTTCCATTACTAATATATTTTGCTGTAAATGACTCAACAATTTGTACATGGTTGCTTGTATTGTCTGGTTAACAAGTGAAATGCTGCACTAATCGTCTGATGGATTAATTATATTTAGGTGTAATTTGCGGGCACTGATGGCATCAAAGTTGCACCAATTGCAATCCAAGGCAAGTCAAGTTTCGCAATTTTTGGCGAAACATGGAACTGCATACCACAAGCAGTTGTTGGAGCAGAACAAGCAGTACATTCAGGAGCCACCAACTGTGGAGAAATGCAACCTGTTGGCCAAGCAATTGTTCTACACTCGTCTTGCTAGGTTATTCCTCTGTCCCTTGAGTTTTATGTTCTACTTAGTTCTTGTAGGTTTGGTCATACCTGTTTAGTGGATAGGTATTTTATGTTTTCAGAACCTCAATAATATATAGTTTGTAAGACAAACTATGATGCCTTGGTATCTCAATTCCAATATCTTTTGATATGCTCTATTTAGGTATCATATTTATCGAATAAGTTTGGGTTATGTCAATTGATATGCATTTGCTAATAATTGTACGATCCTAATCCCTAGCTTCTTGATGAATTATACGATTTCTAGTTATTATTCTTTATTAGAGCACTCAATCACAATACTTTGTTTACAATTTAGGTTTTGTCACATATAAGCAGGTATATGTAAACATGTGTTATTTTACCCGCAATGTTTATCTCATTCTTAAAGGATTCACATGGTTGTTGAAGGATTTTAAGGTGGGAGTGGCATCATTAGTGAATTGGCAATACAACTACAACTGATAGTATGGAATTAGTTTGTTAATTCATGATTCATGAGACGTTGAAGTTTCATTTCTGATGGTTGCTGCTATTTTGGTAATTCTTGGTCATTAACTATTATTTACTAGATCATTCCACTACATTACCATTGAAATCTGGAGAAAGAAAACACCTCAGGAGTTTTTTGAGCTAATTGGCAATTGTTTGAGTTGATTTCAAGCTACAACTTTGAACAATTTATTTGTCTTGGTAGCTACTGGATGTTTATGGTTTCAAAATTTCCTGTCATGATTCTGCACTAGTGATTGCTGATATGTTTGGCACTCTAATACACAATATAACCTTTAGTTGAGAATTTTCTCTTGGAGTTGCAAGACTTGTCGTTCGTATGCAATGGTTTTGCAGTATTCCTAATATGTTTGGTGGCCTATTGCCTGCTGAGATAGGAATAATAGTGTTGATCTTATAATACATGGTCGTTGAATGAAGAAGTTGTTCTAAAAGTCAAATTCTAGAGGTTCACGTCCTTGATACTCATAAATTTTAGAAATTGGAATCCAATTAATGGATGAGTAACAAGACTGACTGGCTGGCTGGCTGGATTTAGGCCCGCTAAGACTCCCAAAAGTTGGGTTGCCTTGGGCTTTCATATTGTATATGAATTAGTATGAATCAATACCCTAAATTGATCCTAGCATGATTTAGACTACCTGACTTTTCTTAGATATGTTGATTTTGCTGAGGTTGCTTTGAGCTATAGAAATTGTTGATTTGTCAGTTTGAAGATCGCTTTAAGCTTCACTTATTGTCATGGGGGCATCCTCTAATTATCACTTAGCAGACTATGGGCATCATTGGGTGGAGATGTTTGGCTGGGCACTTTGTGAACAGATAATTGTACTGCAAACTTTTGATTGTTCCTTTGGCCAAGACAATTAGATGTTCATATTAAAGTCCTCAAATGACAATGTTGATCCTTTGCTATAAATTACAAGCAATGGAAAATGATTGGAGCCAAAATTGGTGAGAGTGAAATGCATTTAAAGAAACATTATGGAGCATATTAAGATGAATGGTCATGATTGAACAAGCATGTCTTGATGTGCCCATGAAGTTACTCAGATTATTGGCATCTAACTCAAGAGTCTTCTACATATATTAAGAAGTAACTATTATTTGTTGTCTCTTTTCTTGCCTCTTTAAAAAAAAAAAAAATCATGAGATCAAGGTACTTCTCTAGTAAGCAGAGCACATGACCGCGTTGTCAAAATTCAAGAATAGGAAAAGTACCATATTAAGAGCGACTGACCACTTATGAAGGGTGAAGATATTTCATGTCTACTGGCTTCTATCCATTTATCTGATCTGGATCCTAGAGGATTTGGATTTTGATGAGAAACATTACAAATGCATCTGAGGATTGGGGAAGCCAAGATCTTAACTAGAACCAAATGCCCCTCACTAAATCAATTTTTGAATTTTGTAGTGTCCTTTGAGTGATTGGTTGTATAGGCCTATGTATCGTTTTTATTTTCTTTTGATGTTCATGGGCGGCACCGCCTTGGTTTTTTATTTGATAACTAAACAGCTTATTAAAAAGATCTCAAATGAAACCAACAGAAGAGAAATGAAAAGAAGGGAAAAGGGAACAAACAAGTTTTAATGAAATGACATGTATGAGCCTCTTGATGAAATTGTTAGAATGCAATTTGTGATAAGGCTGTTGGAATGACCCAGTCTCCATGAGTATGAGCATGGCTACTTTGTGTAAATTATGCCAAAACCTGGATCTGCTCTCAGTCTACCCTTCCTAGCACCCTTGATTACAAGGGACTAGCTCTGGGGATTGGCAGCTTTTAATTTATGTGGATGATGGGCATGCTTGAGGGCGGGAAGCTACTTAAAGTTGGGTTTTTCTTGAGGCCCTGCTAGTTGTTTGGTACGCTGAAATTTATCAATAGATATATTTAATTAATTAATTATTTATTTATTTGTTATGCGGAAAGAGAAGGTGTGTGCATTACGCTGCTTACCCCAGAATGGTATGTATTGGGTGAAGATTTATACAGTTCAGGTACGATGACTTGGAAGCTAGAATGTGATAAAATAGTTCTAATATAACTTACATGAGACAGAAACTCTTATATTTGGTTGATGTGTAACATGCCCTCTGCAGTTGGTTGGGGATGGGAAGGAAAGGAAGAATAAATTAAAGACAAAGGAAGATAACAAAATGAAAATAAAAACAGAAATAGAAAGATGAGAAGAACAAGAAATATTTTTAGCTATATGTCATGAAAATTGATTGTCGGGAAGGGTTCGATTGCATCTCAACGACATTTTCACTTCATTCTTTGAAGCTTCATTTTCAGAACTAGTTAGCAGAAGCAAGTCTCGTACAAAAATTGATGTTAGCTTACCCGTTGACTTTGTTGCACTTACAGCATCACTGAAAGCACAAATGTTTATTGGTTTATTTATTTGCCTCAAGGCATCCTATTACAATGATGGATGTGACCTATGTTACATGGACTACGGGTGTCGGATGCGAATATGTTCTAAGCATCGAATTATTTAATTCTGATGTCTAAGGACACTATTAAATTTCATATTTCTTAAATACTCTTTTTTTTTTTTGTTTTTTTAAGGTGAAATGATAATTACAAAATAAATAGAGCATTTTTGCATAAAATGAAAGTCTTATACTTAGTTCTATAGTGAACTAAGTATTTACACATATTTGTTGAGATGCATGTCCAACTAGCTGTATTTGACACATCTAATACCTTTATTCGAGCGTCGAGTGTTGACTGTACGAGACCAGTATTTCACAAATTTAAAAGAGTTCATATTACATGAGATCTGATTTTGCTGTGCATGTGTATATTTGCTCCTTATCATTTATCTGACTTGTCTTTATTACTCCTTACAGTATTCCTCATCGTTATGAATCATTCTGGAAGGAACTTGATTACGTCAAGCATATGTGGAAGAACAGGCAGGAGCTGAAGGTTGAGGATGCTGGCATTGCCGCTCTGTTTGGGCTGGAGTGCTTTGCATGGTATTGTGCTGGTGAGATTGTGGGAAGGGGATTTACATTCACCGGTTACTATCCATGAGAACAAGTTGAGGAAAAGTGTTTAGGGAGATCGATATTTGAAAGCTTTCTGTCAACATTAGGGTGATTTAATTCTCTGGCACACTATATGCAAGATTTTGTCTTTCCAAAAAATTTTTTGAAGTTGAGGAATCAGTGGGTAAGGTCGAGTCGGTTGCCTCAATAATCCTCATGTTTGATAATGTCTTTACCACTTCTATGAAGTGACTAATGGGTGAACTTTGTAGTAGTTATGTTATTTTTCTCGAAGCCACTGCTACTTGTGATGGTTTATATTTCTGCTCCAAAGTTTCTACTGGTATTACTCATCTGCCCTCTTAACCTCCACAATCCATCAGTAAAATAGATTAACCCTCTATGGTTGATCATAGGGTAGTTGATCTCTCAATCACATTAATGAATCCAATGAAAGTTTCCATGTTGTGATCTGCATTCTTAATAGTTGACTTGCGTTCTTCTTTCTGTGTCTTTCGGGTGATTTTGATTTGTTAGGTCTCGGGTATGTTTCGAAGATCTATTCAGATGACTGTTGAACTTCAAGAAAAGTTTTTCCCTGAATTGTGAAATTCTCCCTGGGTTTTCCCAGAAGATATTTGCCAGTGCTTGGAGAATGATGGCTATGTTGGGGAAGAATGTTAGTTTTATGACTTGCTTGTATTGAAATGAAAATGCTGGCTTCAGAACAGTGCTTGCAATGGCATAATCAGAGCGATCACTTTTCTGGTGACTGCCCATGGCACCGTTTCCACCGCTAGACCTGTCCGGCATGACATGCGTTGAACACCTTCAACTTCTCTGTTTTTTTTGGGTTTAGCAGTTAGGTCTAATCTCTTGTCGGTCCGGTCAAAGGCAAGCCATTCTTGCCGCAATAAATCTCTTGCGAACTTTGGAGAGAACTTTTGATCTCTCAAAAGGGAGATCAAAAGCCCTAACCTCTAAGACACATTGATCTTGTTTAATTTTTTTCTTTTCATCTTAAATGAAGCAAGCTACTCGACTCGAGTTTTTACAGTTTTTCTTTATTAATTTTTTTTTTTTGCTTGAATGAAATAAATTTTTTTTCTTATCACACTTTAACTTGATGGTATGTTTAAAAAACTAAAAAAATTTTAACATATTTTTTATTAATTCGCTCGAATGATAATCTTATCACATTGTAAGATGGTATAAGAAATCAAATTATTTGGACTCGATTCAACTAAAATTTGTTTGAGATTGAATCGAAAAATAGTCAAACCAAAATTGAACATAAATTTCTTTATTTTTTTTAAAACAAAATTTAAATAACCCACTATTCACTTAACTTGGCTGATTGCAGCCCTTGCCTTTGAATCTTTGACCACTTACACTTGCGCTTTGTTTGGATGAAAGAGAGGGAAGGTGAAGGGAAGTGCTAGTTAGGAGGGGAAGAAAAGAGAGGAGAAGTACTCATATCTTGTTTGGATAACCAAGAGGGACGAGAGAGAGACATATTCTTCCTCTTATTTGATTTTACAAAAATTAATGAAGAAAAGTAAATGATATAATATAATTTTACTATTATATATATATTTTGTGTATGAAACCTTAATATTTTTTAAGCATAAATTGATGGTATAATTGATATTTAAAATAAAATAATAGCAAGCACTAAAATGTTTAAAAAGTGTGCTCTCTCATCCTTCCATCCATTTTCCTTTGTTTCCTTAAAAATTATTAAATCACGAAATTACTAACTTCTCTCTTTCAAATTTTTCACTTTCTCTCCCAACTTCTCAATCCAAACGAAGTGTTAGTCATTGAACTTTTTAATAACCAACTGAAAAAAATAAAATAAAATAAAAACAGAAAACAAAACAAAACAAAAAAGAAAAATAAAAATATAAAAACATGAAAATAAATTAATAGGGCGAAACTCCGAAGTTTCTGGAAGGGTAGAGTAGTAATTTCATATTTCTTTTCTTCCGTCGACTACGAGAAGAGGAGGAAGAAGAACCGGAGACCTCGAAGACTCTCTCTCTCTCTGTCTCCCTCTCCCTCTCCCTTCTGTCCTCTCCAATCCAGGGACAGAGAGAATGGTGTGCGGCAGATGCGTTTTCCGGGGGGCACGTGTCGCATTCGCCGGCGTCATCTTCTTCCTCTGTCTCGTCGAGATCGCCAAATCCTCCAACGATTCTCAGGTTCCATTCCTAATTCCACAATTTGCATATCTATTTACAAATGCAGATCTCAAATTTATGTGTTTGTTTCTCCGAATAACAGGTCAGATGCAGCAAAACATGTGTTGCAGAGAACTGTAATTGTAAGGAGCTCTCTTCCGCAATTTATTTGATTTTTCTCTTCTTATATAAGTATGTATGAATGTATGTATTGACATTTTTTTTAAAAAAAATTTGTATTAGCCGTTGGAATTAGGTATGGGAAATACTGCGGAGTGGGGTGGACTGGATGTCCCGGAGAGAAGCCCTGCGATGATCTCGACGCTTGTTGCAAGATTCACGACGAGTGTGTCGGGAAAAAAGGTACCACTCCCTAAAAAAACGAAACTTTTTTTTTTCCGATCTTTTAAGCAAATTGAACACCTAGATGAACTGGTATACGGTTACATAGGTATACGTATTTATGTATGTATGTATGTATGTTTGTTGGTATTTTATATATGTTTGTATGTTTGCATTTTGTGAGATTTCAGGCTATGGTGATTGGAATTGAGTAACGTTTTGCTTGAGTTTTGAGTTTTATTTTGTCATTTTCACCATGAAATTGATAGTTTTGACATAGTTGGCGTAACACTGTTTGGGGTAGATAAACGTAAAGCTGGAAATTGTTTGGTGATTAGTTTCACAGAAGTTGGGCCACTTGAGGAATTTCTGTTTTATGGTTTGACTGCTTTAATTCAACTTTGTGTTTGATGGGTGTTTGGTGCATTTTGGTTTTCTCATTTGCCAATTGTGTTAAAGATTTCAGGTGGTATAATGCTTAAGTGAACATTTTGACGATTATGGGTTTTCATTCGTTCTGTTAATTGAAGGATATGCATATATAGAACAGATGATTATACTATTAATTCCTTTCCGTCAAGACATTACATACAAAAGCCAAGAGAGGGATCTTTAGGCTCGATAAGTTTTCTGTTTTATTTTCTTCTTCATTTTTCTGGTTTGAGTTGGATCAGGAATGGAATATAGACATGCTGTTTTGAGAAACATGGCATTTGAATTTTGAACTACTGATGAATTTTAGATATTTGTTCAGTACGAAAAGGAATGTAAAATTTGAGAAACATGCACTTTTGAATGATCAAGTACTTGCAAATTGTGAGACAAGATGAATATAAATTACAAATAGGGAAAAGCAAAAAGGAATAATGAATCGATGCATCTATCTGTATATAGCCAGGGGTCAGTGGGGCAGCTGCCCCCAGTGAAGTGGCTACTTCCATTATTTTTATAACATTTTTTATGTGTATTTATTTGATCCTAGGTTACTAATGTATGGTTTGCCCCCACTGAATTTGAGGATGCTTACTTTTGCTTCCGTTTAGATTTACTAACGCCTATATTTGTCATCACTGAATGTCACTAAACCGATAGCAAAAAATAGATATATCTCATTAATCCTTCATTGTTTGTCCAAATAAAAAACACAATCCTAGTTAACCCTTCATTATATATATTCATAGACTCTTGGTTAACTGAATTCTTAAATCCTTTCTCGAAATTTTGAACTTTAGCTAGCAAATCTAAATTAAGCTTTTTGATAGGATTTTTATTTATAACTTTTGTATAGAGACAACACCTCTTTTTCGATATCTTTAATATAATTATCTCTTTATTTATCAAAGAAAAAATATTATCAATTAAAAAAAATTCGTATACGATTCTGTGTAAATTTTGCCCTTACTAAATAAAAATCCAGGATCCTCCTCTGTGTATAGCATCATGACCCAGGGTTATGGCACTATGATATGCGCTTCATTGTAATCTTCTCAGTTTATAAAGCTTTTGATGGTGAAATGATTCTGGTACTTGTATTATTTATTATGGATGATCATTAACTTGCCTAATTTTAACTTATTTTAAAATTTCAGGTTTGATAAATGTAAAGTGCCATGAGAAGTTCAAGAGCTGCATAAAGAAAGTACAAAAATCTGGAAAGGTCGGCTTTTCTAGAGACTGTACATATGAAACAGCTGTACCTACAATGGTACAAGGGATGGATATGGCCATTTTGCTGAGTCAGTTAGGTAGCCCGAAGGTTGAACTCTGATAGGGTAAAGCAAATGCATTTTATGGAGTGGATCCCTTAGTATTGAACTCATTCTTTCTTGATTTAACAGTGATCCTAAAAACCAAAGCTATTAACAATTCTTGAAGGTGTGTTGGATCACCACCGATTTTTGTGATTGTGCTGTGCAAACCATTTTGCTTCAGAATGCTGTTTCAAAAATATAAATTGTTAGGGCAGTAGAGTATTGTAGTAACGCGGATCAGGCTTATTGCTGTCAGGAAACTACTGACTGCAACTTGAATCATTCAGAAATTGACAAAATTTCAATTTACTGTTATTTAGTTGTAAAGGGACACTTGATCACATTGTTTGGATGGTTAAACTTAAGAACATCTTATTATGAAGATTATCTTCCCTTTGTAATTTTTGAGATCCGAAAGAAATCTCATTGCTGTGTTGAGGTCCTTTCCTGAGAGGGCAGTGTGGAAACTAAGCAGTTTTGAAGGTCTGCTGCTTAAGTATCAGCTTAGAAGCGTAATTACCAAAATGGAAAGCAGAAGCGGAAAATGTTAGGAGAAGTGGGAAATGCATTTAAAAAATATAGAGGGATACAAGATGCGGGAAATGATGGGGAGACTTATAGAAATCTTATTAAGAAGTTTTTGTAAAACTCAAATGAGACTTTTAAAAGACTTAGTGGAAACTTTTACGCTTCGTTTTGAATTCGGATTTTTAGTGGAAACAACAAAGGAAAAATAAAATATTATTTTTGTTCACTTTTCTTTATATTTTTCTTTTTTTATCGAAAATTCGAGTTCTAAGTTGAGCCTTAAAAAACTTAAAGAGAGATCTTTGAGAAACTTAGTAGAAATTTACATAAATAATTTTAAAGATACGTAGTTAGAATTTAAGAGAAAAAAAATGTATAAAATTAATAGTTCAAGTTTTTCAAGTGTTTTTTCTAAATTTTTTAAAAGTTTTTGTCAAATATTTCAAGAGTTTTCAAAATATTTTTCAAAAATTTTTAAAACATTTCTCAGAAATTTTTCAAAAGTTTTTTTCACATTTTCAAAACATTTTTTCAAAAATTTGATGCGAGTTTTGTACCAGTACCGAAAGAAACACCTCCCAAATAAATTTTTTGGCAACTATATTGAAAGTATTTCAACATTTTTTTATCATGCACAAACAATGTGGTAGGTTAATTGAAAGAGAAAGGAGGGAAATGTTTCTTCACACTTAGAAAAGCTTATGTTGAATGATTGGGCAGGATTGGCTCCGAGATCAATGGGGAAATGATTATTGTTTTCTGTCGTGATGAATGGCAACAGACTTTTGTGATGTAGAATGGTTCTTTTGAATTTTTGTTGAAAGAAATTCAGAGTTTGATAGGCAGTTTGAAATTTTTTTTTTATGTGTATTTATTTGATTTAGATGAAAATGTAAGGTTTGGCCCTCACTGAAATTATTAAAAATTACATTTACTTCATTTTTAATTTACTAACACTTATATTTGTTACTAACACCTGCATTTACACCCTTTTGAATTTAGTAACACGTACATTTGCACCTACTGAATATTACTAAATCTGTAGTAAAAAATATATATATGTATTACTAATCCTTCATTATTTAGCCAAATAAATAATACAATCCTAGTTTCTAATCATTTATTCTAATTATATATTAAAATGTTCTTACTCAGTTCATATTTCATTTATCTTTTTTTTATATTTTTAATATTTCATTTATTTAATTACTATATACTCCTATTTTAAAAGTTCAAAGAAAGACCCAAATTTTAAAACCTTTTATATCCATCCTTTAATAGCATCTATACAAACTTTGTTACCCAAATTTCAAAACCCTTTCTTGAAATTTTGAATCCTAACCAATCAAACTTGTGTTTAGATTTTTTATAGCGGTATATTTTTTTATAAACAGCTTTTGTATAGAGGCGATGCCCTATTTTTTGGCGTCTTTAATATAATTATCTCTTTATTTATCAGAGAAAAAAATATTGTTAATTAAGAATTTCATGTATGATTCTGCGTAAATTTTGCCATCTCTAAACAAAAATTCTGAATCTACCCCTGGATCTAATGCTACTTGTAGCATAGTAAAGACACACAAGGACAATCAATTCACTTCATACTGTTAAGAGATCCACATAGGGCCTGTTTGGACATCCTTTGAATTTGGATGATACTGTTCATACCTTACATCTCATTAAAATGTAGAGGTTGATCATCTTAAATGAAGCCATCGACAAAAGGAGGGAACCTAACTATACTTTCAAGTTAACCATATTTTCCTTTGTTGGTGGTCATTGTTAGGTTTCCTTGAAATGACATAATTTTATGTTGTGCTTGGAACTCAAATTTATTAAAATAAAAATTAAAAAAAAAAGAAAAAAGTGAACAAATAAAATATTATTTTTGGTTTTTTTTTTCCATATTTTCTCATTTCTTTTCCATCACCAAATCTTTGATCTACACAGCCAAAGGATTTAAACATTACTGTGAGATGGGTAGGAAATTTTCAAATGGCTCCATTTTAGATGGATTTTCAAATTCAGAGAGGGTGTCTTAACATGCCCTTACTGTTCAAACTAGGCAGATGTCAAACTATGACAATTTGAAGCGAAACCTGATGTGAAGAATTTCTTAGAATTTTATGCCAAAATGAAACAAATTATATTTGAAAAGCATATGCTGATATGCAGGTGGGGTAGATTTCCAGAAGATGAACTTTGTTGACCTTTCCTTGTTGAGGTGAGTATACAAGGAGAGAAACAAACAAAAGAAAACAAGGACCACTAGAGCCAAACACAAATTGGAAACAACTTAGTAGATTTTGATGGTTCTCCTTTACTCATCTAATTACACTTGACGAGGATATAAATATTTATACAAAATTTATATATAGAATGATGTGATTAAATTAAAATATATTATTTTTTAACAAAATATATATTAAAATATATTATAATTATAAAAATATCACTATTATATTATTCTGACAGAAAATTCAGTATAAAAATTTTGTTTATAGAATTTTTATTTCTAAATTATATCCCTTGTTACATTCCATAGTGGGTAACACGAAGAGGTGTCAGCCCCAATGAAGTGGGAAATATTTAAATTTGGACTTTTGGGGGTTGGATTCTCTTTCTTTTTGTTTGATTTGTAGGGGTATTCTTGAACTAAAAGGGCATATGGTTCTCTTAGGAAAGGACAATAATGCCATGACCTTCTTTCACTTTCTATGATGGAGAAATGACCCCATCATGTCAATAATTAATTTCACATGCAGAAACAGTGTCGTAGGTTAATAGACAGAGAAAGGAGGGAAATGTTTCTTCACACTTAGAAAAGCCTATGTTGATGTTGTGGCAGGATTGGCTCCGAGATCAATGGGAAAATGATTATTGTTTTCTGTCGTGATGAATGGCAACAGACTTTTGTAATGTAAAAAGGTTCTTTTGCATTTTTGTTGAAAGAAATTCAGAGTTTTTTTTTTTTTTTTTTCAAGAATCAAACTGAACGCAATTTATTGAAACGAAAAGTGTGAAGAGAAGTTATTAACTTAACGCATACTTATCTTTCTCAATGTGAGAAAATTTGTCTAACATATGGTCCCGGACTAAAGAGTCCCATCTGCTAATGGAGGCCCAAAGACCGGAGGAACATACAGCGGGTCATAACTTTTTTTTTGTTGGCAACAATCGATTCAAACACAACTCGTTAAAACGGCAAGTGTGAGGAGAAGTTATTAATTTAACATACACACCTATCTCTCTCGATGTGGGGTGGATTGATAGGCAATTTGTGATCTATTCAAGGGCGGATTGAAGGAGGGACCAATGAGGGTAGCCGTCCCCACTAACTTTGTAACTTCCACTATTTTTAAAAAAATTTATATGTATTTTTTTGATTCTAGGTTGAAAATGTATAGTTTGCCCCCATTGAAATTATTAACACCTACATTTACTTTCCTTTAAATTTACTAACACTCATATTTGTTACTAACACATGTATTTATTCCCCTCTGAGTTTAGTAACACTTACAATTGCACACATTGAATATTACTAAACTTGTAACAAAAATTTTATATATATATATATATATATATTACTAACCCTTTATTATTTGGTCAAATAAACAATATAATCTCAATTTCTAACTCTCTATTCTAATATTATATTAAAATGTTCTTATCCAGTTAATATTTCATTTATCTAATTACTATATACTACTATTATAAAAGGTCAAAGAAAGACTCAAATTTCAAAACTTTTTGCATCTACCATTTTAATAATATCTATAGAAACTTGTTTACCCAAATTTCAAAATTCGAAATTTTGAACCCTAGCCAGCCAAATTTGGGTCAAGATTTTTCATAGCGATATAATTTTTTATAAACTGGTTTTCTATAGAGGCAATGCCCCCTTTTTTGGCATCTTAAATATAATTATCTCTTTATTTATTAGAAAAAAATATTTTTAATTAGGAATTTCATATATAATTTGTTGGAAAAACACTACTTTGAACCAATTAAAATGTGGGACTCACACCTCCGTTTAAGTGAGTCCATGGTGTGTTGGATTAACTTTCGTGAGGATATTAATCTCATGTATTTACTTGTTCAAATTCGTTAAGGATTAAATGAATTATTGGCTTCCAAAGTAGCCAACATGTCCATGGGAAACTAGAAGTTGAAAAGACTTATCCCACATTGGAATCTTAAGTGGAAGATGATGTGCATATAAAGTCATGACTTGAAGGGGGGTTTGGGCCCCAAGGGGCACTCCAATTTTGTGAAAGGGGGATGACACGCCTCCAGATGTGCTTCAACTAGAGTCATTCCGCAAGGGTACGGAGGTCGCGCTTGTAGTAAAACCGGAGGATCCGGTGTCGTTCTCTCCCAAGGGAATTCTGCAAATATAGCAACAAAGCTCAACTAGCACGGGTACTTATCTTAATGGATTGCAAATGAAAATTCTTATCTTTTCTTAACACGAAAAAGACCGAAAATATGTTGATTTTGAGATGATGGTGGTTCTATGCTTCATGCAATAATTTAGTGACTAATAAAGACAACAAAAGCTAGTTTTATGTAATTAAGGAGAAAAGCTTGGATATGGTTGTTTTGATCCACCAATTCACAACAAGGCTTTCCAATGAGAGGTTTATAACTCAAATCAAGAATCACACCTTAGATTCTTGATTCGGAAAATGTCGACTATAAAAAATGTGGGTTTTGCTTGATTAAGCATAAAGAGGGAATCTATAATTGGTACCCTAGAATCAAACCTTAAACATGTGCAATACCTATACCAAATATTGATTTGTGCATAAATATTGCCAAAGGGTTATGAATCTAAGTTTTTCTAATGAATCTCATGCTAAATCAAATGAAACCATATAATTTTGAGGATATGACTTTAAAGTTCATACAACCCATTTTCAACCCTTTGAAGATCCTTGGTGGATCTTCACAACCACATCCAAGAGGTATTTAGCTACTAGAATCCATGTCAAAGAGCCTAAAATAAGCCAAATCTACCATTAAACTATAAAGAACTAGTGTTTGGTTGCTAAGAAAATGAGGGAAAGTGCCAAGAAAATGATGGAAAGTTGCTAGAAAAGGCAGAAAACCATTCACTTCATATATATATCAAACATTCACTTATAATGATCCAAAAATAATAAATGACATTAAATACAAAGCATTAAGAGTAGATCTAACTAAAAACCTTACAAGATAACAAAAATCCACTTTTTGAAGCCTCCTTCCCGTCCAGATTCTGCAGAAAATGACCTATATCTCTTTTTGTCTCGAACAAAAGCTTTTATACTCTGCAGAAAAACAGAGTCTGTACACACTGATCGATCGATGTACGACCAATCGATCGCCCGATCGAACGGTCCAGGAGATCGAACGTCCGATCGATCGCAAAACCGACCCCTCTGAAGTTTGCTTCTGTGTAGTCTGTTGAGGGAATTCCGACGTCACCGATCGAACGCCCGATCGATCGGAAAAACGCCCTCTCTGAAGTTTGCTGCAGAAGGTCGAACAGAGCATCACCGATCGATCGGCCGATCGAACGTTCCGTGGACCGTTCGATCGGGCGATCGATCGGTCATCCTCAAGATTGCCCATTTGCCTTAGTTTAAGCTCCAATTCCTGTAAAAAATGCACAAAAGGAGTTTCAATGTATTTTGGGAGTTAGAATACTGAATTAACACTAGAATTCAACTAATCAACTAACAATTTAAGCCTAAAAATTACTATTTCTAAGAGTAATCAACACCCCCCAACTAAACCTTTGATAGTCCCTATCAAAGTATGAGAGGAAACAAAAAAATATACACATATATTAATCTTATTCAAGTCAAATCTCCATCCACCTAGGTTGTGAACCAAAGAAAGGCAAAAGCATAAAGCATGGAAGAAATAAAACACATCGACGCGTACTACCAATGACATATGACCCTAATGATTCAAAACTCGTACAATTACGTCCTCGATGCTTCGATCCAAGTCTCACAAGGCATACACTCAACTTTAAACATGAACACTCAGGGTCCCTCAATGGAAAGCTCTTTTAACGAGTAAATGTATAAACCATGCAAGTAAAGCAATTCTGAAACCAAAAACGAATAAATTGTAAGTGTATCGACTTGGCATAGCTTCATGAAGGAATATTCACAGCTTAAGCATAATCTAGAAAATTGTCATAAATGCCTTATACACAATTGAATTAAAGATTCATGTATCTTCGGATATCAAGGCCATAAGGGTGATGAATGAAAGAAGATCCATGTAAGAGGATAGAAAATGGTAAAAGGTTTCAATATAAGCATGCGCATTACACATGATGATCAATGATATTCACTTCCACATTTCCAATCTTTTGAATCACTTTTGCAATCTTCCTTCACCTCACTTCTTTTGTGTTTGAATTTTTTTTTTTTAAACACCTTTTCATCCCTTTCTATGTATATAAATTTTTTTTTTTACTCTTCAACTCCATACACCTCCAACTTTACAAATATAAGAGCAATGCATCTATTGGCATTGACACTTTTTAAACTTATGCACATGCATATGAACATTAAAAAGAAGAAAAATACACATGGAATGGCTCAATGGAATGAAATGGCCTATGTGTTTAGAATCCGAAGAATACAACAAATCAAAACTTCAAAAGTATATAAGGGGTCAATAAATCTATCTAACACTCGAACATGTAAACCAACATAAAAAAATAATGAAGTTATTCAATGAATGAGGATCAACAAAAATAATCTTGAATAAATGTGATTCACTCTTCAAAGGCGATAAATAGGCTCTAAAGCTCACACGGTAAAAATCTTCACCTTATAAGGACATGCATGCATAAGAATGAAACACAAGGCATCACATAACATGTTAGTGCGCAACAATGTGAATTGTCTCTTATAATGATTTTATGCCAAAAACTTGCAATGTATCATAATCTCTAAGGTGGGTTAATCATCAACTCAAATTTAATCAAAAACATGGTATGGTACTTGTTTGAAACAACCTTGACACCTCCATCACAAAAATCTAAAAAGAAATGATATCAACAATCAAAGACATAGCTAAGGTGTCAAGTTACAGAAAAGAGCGATACGAATACCATACAATACCCATTACCTCGGTTGGAACAATACATGCGATATGGATATCAATCAAAAAGTACACCTGTAACTGAAATGCCAAAATATACCCGGGAAAGACAAAAGAATACAATAAATGTATCCAAAAAAGGTATGCCATAATAGGAAAGATCACTATACAAACAGCTCAAAAATAAATACATCCACTATAATAAAAAAAGATTTAGATACATCATATGAAATGAAATGCTATGAAGTGCACAATGCATTTAATCTAACTAGAGATCCGAAAAGAGGTCTCCATCATCCGGAGGAGGCTGGCCAAGGTGCTGGATAATCTCCTGGAGTCGAGTGGACTGGGTCTGCTGCTGCTGCTGAATGTCAATCAGCTAACCCTGAAGTACAACAATGGCAGTGTCCTACAGATCTAATCTAGCCATAATATCGGCCTGCCACTGCTGGCGCTCTGCTTGCTGAGTGGTCAGCTGCTCCTGAATAGCTGCCAAAGTCTGAAGTAACATCCCCTGAGCTGGCTCCTCCTGAGCCTGAGCCTGAGCCTGAGCCTGAGCCTGAGCCTAGGGCTGCGCTGGCTGCCCCGTCTGATCCTGCCGCTGCTCCCTTGACTGGGTCTCCTCCTGAGTCTGAGAAGCTGGCTGCTGAGAAGACGAGTGAGCCGAACTAGCTGACCCCCCCTTCTTCGACAACTGCCCTGCCGCTCTCTTCTCCGTCTTCTAGTCTATGACCGTCGAAGAGGAAAGCAGTACAACATCCGCAACACTAACCCCTGCCGCCCTAATCCTCGCTGTCAAAAAACAACCAAAAGGGATGCTAGACTGGGGAGTAGCAACCTGAGTCGCGGCCCTCAATGCCATATACATGAAGTGGGGCAAGTCAATAGTCCTACCCGTGCCAATAGCCCACATCAACTGCCCTCGCATCCTACTGCACTCCACCGTCCTCCCCAGTAGAAAGATCGAATAGCAAGTCCAAAGGAACAGCGGGTGGTATTTGGGGGCAATCAGCCTAATCCTGATCTGGGAAACGGTCCAGGACTCTCCCGGTGCTAAAATCTCGGCGCACATCTCCTTATGAGATGGTGGATGCTCCCCATCATAAGAGAACTGAGGGTTAGCAACCCTCGGTATACCAAATTGCTCAGCAAAGGAGTCCGAGGTGATAACAACATCCTTACCTCGAACCCAAGAGCGAAGAATATGTCTGTCGCCACCAACGGGGTCCGATGAAATGTTAGCCATAAACTCTGCCACGAGGGTGGTTGAGTACTGGCCCCTAAAAGAAGCTAACCCCAACCACTGGCGGTTGATCAAAGGCTGGAGCCAACCATATGGCTCAGCATCAAACTGACTCATTGTCCAACGCCTCTCCACTACTACCTTACGGGCGCTCCACACCCGTCCAAACTCTCGCTCCTGATCCCTCCCACGGAAGCGAGTAGAATCATACACTCCCTCTCTCTCCCTCCTAGCATGCTCACGCTAGAGCTGCTGGAACTGGGCCAGAGTCTGAGAAGTCCCTGCCCCAGCTGTACCCTCAGTACTCCTAGTCTCAACCATAACTCTCTACAAGGCTAAGTACAGCTGGAAATGAAAATAATAGACAAAGATCGGCAGAAGGAATACCTCTCGAAGCACAGAAAACCGTGAAAAAGGCGAGACCAAGTCTACCAAAGTAAGCTGGTAGGGCCTCGCTACTCCGATAAATGAAAAGGCTCTCAAAACACTCAATTTCTCGCGAGCGAAAGTGAAAATGAACAGTGAACAGTGGGATTTTATAGGCAACTCAGTCACCGATCGATCGGACCTTTAAACCGATCAATCGCCTCGCGGACCCATCGAAATGGAGTGCCACCGATTGAACGGCCGATCGATCGATACCGCTCCCTTTCGATTGGTGCGGTAATACGCCCGATCGATCGCAGTCGTCACCGATCGATCGCCCGATCGATCGCAATGTACACAATCGATCGGCCGATCGATCAGTTTAGCCCACCGATCGATCGCAAATGCGGCCTCTCTGAAGTTCTGCAGAAATTCTCAGAATTATTCACAGAATCATGCAAATGGTGCCCGCCCCCCCCCCCCCCCCCCCCCCCCAACTGAAATCATGCCATGACCTCAAGGCATGAGAAAAATGGAAGAGAAAAAGAACAACGGGGAGGCGGCACACTCGGGAATACAAATGTACACAACTAACTACCAAAAAGAAAAGAGAAAGAAACCTATAAAAAGAAAAACAAAAGAACTACTCCTAAACTATAAAACACGACAATCTAATGTCACTCAAAGGACAGTGGATCGATGAGATCCACACAGTCCAACTCCCCTTGGAACGTCTCAAAATACGGCTTTAGCTGCTGGCCATTCACCTTAAATGCCGAGCCATTCGTGAGGTTCTGCACCTCAATGGCTCCATGGGGAAAAACTTCTTTAACAAGGTATGGCCCGGCCCACTTACTCCGCAATTTGCCCGAAAATAGATGCAAGCGTGAATCATACAGTAACATTTTTTGGCTAACTTTGAAAGTTTTTCGAATGATATGTTGGTCATGAAAGTGTTTCATCCGGGCCTTAGCAATTTTTGCATTTTCAAATGCATCATTGCGGAGTTCATCTAACTCATTGAGTTGGAGTTTTCGGTGGGTACTCGCAACATCAATATCCTCATTACATTGACGAATCGCCCAATATGCTTTATGCTCAATTTCGACGGAAAGATGACATGCCTTCCCGTACACAAGTCTATAGGGTGATGTGCCAAGAATGGTTTTATAGCCCGTGTGGTATGCCCACAACCCATCGGTCAATCTAAGAGACCAATCTTTCCTATTTGGATTGACGGTTTTCTCTAGAATGCGCTTAATTTCCTGATTGGCCAACTCTACTTGCCCTTGCGTTTGAGGATGGTATGGTAATCCAACCTTAAGGACCACACCATACTTACGCATTAAAGACGCAAAGGGCTTGTTACAAAAATGTGAACCGCCATCACTTATCATGGCACGAAGCATGCCATACCTACAAAAAATGTTCTCTTTCAAAAATCGCAAGACCACTTGGTGGTCATTGCTTCAGGTGGCAATTGCTTCCACCCACTTAGAGACATAATTTACCACAACAAGAATAAAAAGGTATCCAAACGAGTTAGGAAACGGTCCCATGAAATCGATCCCCCAACAATCAAATATTTCCAAAATAATGATGGGGTGAAGAGGCATCATGTGCCTCTTAGAAAGTGTTCCTAACCGTTGGCACCTATCGCAAGCTAGACAAAAAGTATGTAAATCCTTGAACATGGTGGGCCAATAAAGCCCACACTGCAAAATTTTGGTCGTGGTCTTCTTGGAGGAGAAGTGTCCTCCACAAGCATGAGAGTGACAAAATTCTATCACTTGTTGGAATTCATGATTTAGGAGACACCGGCGAATGATTTGGTCCGGACAATACTTAAACAAGTGAGGATCATCCCACGAAAAATAGCGCACATTCCGGAAGAATTTACGCTTGTCAATGGATGACCATGTGGAAGGAACCTCACCGGTGACAAGGAAGTTCACAATGTCCGCAAACCAAGGGGTTGAAACTTGCTCAACGGCAGTCACATGCATGAGATGCTCATCCGGGAAGTGCTCTTTGATAAGGGTTGGGTCCATGGCTCGCCCATTTAAGGGAAACCAAGACAAGTGGTCCGCAATTACATTTTCAACCCCTTTTTTATCACGCATTTCTATATGAAATTCTTGGAGCAAAAGTATCCATCGAATGAGGCGCGGTTTTGCATCGGGTTTTGTGAGGAGATACTTTAGGGCCGCATGGTTGGTGTAGATGATGACCAATGACCCAATCAAGTAAGACCTAAATTTATCAAGTGCAAAAACCACCGCAAGGAGTTCCTTCTCGGTTGTGGTATAGTTGATTTGAGCTTCATTGAGAGTTCTAGAAGCATAATAAATAACATAAGGCTTCTTGTCAACTCTTTGTCCTAGGACGGCCCCCAAGGCATAGTCGCTAGCATCACACATTAGCTCAAATGGAAGAGACTAATTGGGTGCTCGAATGATTGGGGCGATGGTCAAAAGTCCCTTCAACTTGTCAAAAGCTTGTTGACAAGAAGATGTCCACTCAAAGGGAATATCTTGGGATAAAAGATGACACATGGGCCTAGAGATTGCACCAAAACCCTCAATGAAACGCCGATAGAAACTGGCATGCCCAAGAAATGATCTAATCTCCTTCACACACGTTGGGGCGGGCAATTTTTGAATGAGTTCAATTTTTGCTTTATCAACTTCAAGCCCTTCGGTCGACACAATATGCCCCAAAACTATACCACTTGTAACCATAAAATGACATTTTTCCCAATTGAGCACAAGGTTACTCTCCTCACATCTCATCAAAACTTTTTCTAAATTACCAAGACAACCTTCATAAGTATCCCCATAGATGAAAAAATCATCCATGAAGACTTCGACAATTTGCTCAATCATGTCGCTAAATATGCTCATCATGTACCTTTGAAATGTCGCCGGTGCATTACATAGCCCGAAGGGCATACGTTTATAAGCATATGTGCCAAACGGATAAGTGAATGTTGTCTTGGCTTGATCCTCAAGGGCTACATCGATTTGATTGTACCCCAAATATCCATCTAAAAAACAATAGAAAGCCTTACCGGACACCCTTTCTAGGACTTGATCAAGGAAGGGTAAAGGGAAGTGGTCCTTTCGGGTCACATTATTGAGGTGGCGATAATCAATGCACATTCGCCACCCGGTTTGCACACGGGTTGGCACTAACTCATTGTTGTCATTTCTTATCACCGTGACACCCGATTTCTTAGGCACCACTTGGGTCGGACTAACCCATTTCGAATCGGAGATGGGGTAAATGATACCCGCATCTAGCAATTTTAAAACATCACCTTTAACCACTTCCTTCATATTAGGGTTCAATTGCCTTTGCATTTGACGAATGGATTTAGCCTCCTCTTCTAAAAAAATGCGGTGAGTGCACACGAGAGGACTAATCCCATGAAGGTCGGCGATAGTCCATCCTAGGGCTTTTCTATGTTTCCTAAGCAACGCTATCAACCCTTCCTCTTGGCTCCCAGACAAGCTAGAGGAAATCATAACCGAGTATGACTCCCCATCCCCTAAAAATGCATACTTTAAATTGGAAGGCAAAGGCTTCCTCTCGGGAATGGGAGGCTTCTCCTCCGAAGGAATCGGTTTTTCGGCACTAGGGTGGAGGGGTTCAAAAGAAGGGGCCCATTGACCCACATGTAAACACTCCTCTCTCTCACCCTCTAAATGAGACAATTCACTTGACACCATGCTCTCACTATCAAGTGAAGCATGCGGTTCACTTCTCACTAATGCTCTCTCAAAAGGGTCCTCAAAACTCTCCCGCTCAAAGTGTTCTTGAACTATGCTCTCTATGATATCTACCTCCCGGATATCCTCACATTCCCCTTTTTGTTTGGCAACCGAAAAGATGTTAAGCTCGAAGGTAGTGTTGCCAAAAGACAATTTCACTAACCCATTCCTACAATGTATGATGGCATTGGAAGTAGCTAGGAAAGGGCGTCCCAAGATCACAGGAATTTGGTTGTGAGCTATGCAACTCTCAACAGGTTGGGTGTCTAGGACAATGAAATCGACCGGGAAGCAAAAGTTATCAACTTGGATAAGAACATCCTCGATGATACCTCTTGGAACCTTTATAGAACGATCCGCCAATTGCAAGGTAACACGAGTAGGGCTCAACTCTCCTAGGCCAAGTTCCTTATACACTGAAAAGGGTAAAAGGTTGACACTAGACCCTAAGTCTAACAAGGCACGATCGATCTTGGTGTTCCCAATGGTACAAGAAATAGTAGGACATCCCGGGTCCTTGAATTTCGGCACGGTCTTACATTGCAAAATTGCACTTTGATTTTCATTCATCATGGCGGTTTCCTTGACATGCAACCTTCGCTTAAAAGTGCATAAGTCCTTCAAGAACTTAGCATAAGAAGGTATTTGCTTAATTGCATCAAGGATAGGGATGTTGACCTTTACTTGTTTAAACACTTCATAAATTTCTGCATTTAGAAGTTCATTCTTTGGTTTGGTCAACCTTTGCGGGAAGGGAACATGTTTGACTATGTCTCTTCTCTTATCCCTCTCAGTTTCACTCAAAATCTCAATGGGATTGGCTAAGTTTTCCCCCTCTTCTCTCGATTCTTTTTCCTCTTTCTCTTTTTCTTTCTCTTCTTGACCAACACTCTTCCTAGAAGTCTCATCCCGATGTGGGATAGTTTTATCAATGGTCTTGCCACTTCTAAGTGTGGTTATGGCTTGCACTTGGTCATGACTCGTACTAGGGTCACTCTTACCCTCGGTTATGTGCACTTGCCTAACCGCCGGGTTAGGTTGAGGTTGAGCCGGGAATCTTCCCGGGACATTTTGGGTCAAAGCTTGTGTCAATGTAGACATTTGCTTTTGGATGTCCTCAAGTAACCTATAGTGTTGGTCTAGCACTTTCTCTTGTTTATCAACCTTTGAACTAACCCCCCTTATGTCATTGGCAAGTTGGTAAACATTGTCCTCTATGGGCTTCCTATGGAGGGGTTGGTATGGCCTTGGTTGATTTTGGAATTGGGGCACGGGTGCTTATTGGTAAGGTGGAGGTGGATGTTGTGGTGGGAGTGCTTGTGGAGGTGGATGTTGTGGTGGAAGTGCTTGTGGGGGTGGAGGTGCTTGGTATGATTGAGGGTTTTGATACCCTCCTTGATAGTTGTGGGAGTTTGAAGTCCCTTCATTGTTCCTCCACCCAAAGTTGGGATGATCTCTCCACCCCGGGTTGTATGTGTTTGAATAGGGGTTACCCCCTTCTCTTGAATATTGGCCAATTGCGTTTACTTGGTCGTGCAAAGCCTCCTTCACACTCGGAATGATTGGGCATGAAGCGGTGGTATGGTCCGAGGTTTCACACACAAGACAACATACTTCTCTCAACTCCTTATTCTCTACCGATTGAACTTTTTTCACCTCAAGAGCCTCTAATTTTCTTGCCAAGGTAGCTACCCTAGCATTGACATCATCAACTTCCTTGAGTTGATATCTTCCCACCCCTTGTTGGATTGAGCGACCCTCGAGATTTTGGGTCCCGGTAAGTGCCCAATCTCTAGCCTTATTTGCCAAGTTATCAAAATAATCGTATGCCTCATGGGGTTGCTTATCAAAAAACGTCCCCGCACACATAGACTCGACAAATTGCTTGAGTTGGGGTCTCAAAGAAGAATAAAATGTGTTGATGACATGCCAATCGGCGAAACCGTGATGGGGGCAAGAATTTAAGAGGTCTTTGAACCTCTCCCAACATTGAAAGAAAGTTTCCCCCAACAAAGGAGAAAACTGTGAAATTTGCCTTCGAATGGCCTCGGTTCTATTTTTAGGGAAAAATTTGCTCAAAAATTCCCCTTGGAGTGTAGCCCAAGAATGGATGGACATGGGTCGCAAGGAATTGAACCAAAGCTTAGCTTTGTCCTTCAAACAAAATGGGAAGAGTTTCAACAAAAATACTTCCCTTGGACATGAGTTGTCCATAGCAATTGAACAAGCATCCTCAAATTCCTTAAGAAAAATGTAGGGTTGTTCTGAATCCATCCCGTGGAATTGAGACAACATTTGCATCATTCCCGACCTAATGTTTAGAGTGTTGTGATGGGGCGAGAAAACAATGCACGATGTTGGTGCTTGCCTTGGTGGGTTTAGGTAGTCCCGGAGAGTCCGTATAGGGGGAGCCGCCACATCGCCATGATGGCTCCTTCTTTCAAACTCCTCATGACCTTCTGGGTTGATTTGGACATTTGGATGCAAGGGTTGAATATTAGGTAAGCCGGGTTCATTGGGATTTGCCATTGGAATGAAACATAGGTCAACCACTAAAGGTAAGCTAGGTGTTGGTGAAGATGTGCTTGTGCTCTCAATGCTCTCAATCCTCACAAGGCGATGATGGTCGTCCCGCGTGAAATATGACGTGCAAGAATGAATGCACACATAAGGTTGGACCGATAGGGTCGTTCAGCACATCATACACAATTTCCTAGGCCGGACAGCGACTTTTTCTCAATTCAACTTTGTACCTCCAATCTCCACATACAATAAGTGTACCACCAATTTGAAACTTTCACACACTATCCTAGCTCCACTAAATACTCCCGAAAAGGGACAATTTCCTAACAAAAATGCAATGCAATTATACTGTATCAACCAAAAGAAATTAGAGAAAAGAAGAAATAATAAAAAAAATAATCCTAAAAATAAAACACCTTAAGGGAAATGAGAGTGTACCGGGGCCCGAAGCCCGTAGATGCTTCCCTCGGGGGTGGTGATGAAATCCACCCTTTTGTGTGTTTTTTTTCCTTTTTGCTTGCTCTTCTTTTTTTTTTTTTTCAATTTTCTTCCGCAATCCTTAGCTTTCGTCCAATGTAGCTTTTGCCTATGAATTCCCTGGCAACGGTGTCAAAACTTGACACGCCTCCAGATGTGCTTCAACTAGAGTCACTCCGCAAGGGTACGGAGGTCGCACTTGTAGTAAAACCGGAGGATCCGGTGTCGTTTTCTCCCAAGGGAATTCTGCAAATATAGCAACAAAGCTCAACTAGCACGGGTACTTATCTTAATGGATTGCAAATGAAAATTCTTATCTTTTCTTAACACGAAAAAGACCGAAAATATGTTGATTTTGAGATGATGGTGGTTCTATGCTTCATGCAATAATTTAGTGACTAGTAAAGACAACAAAAGCTAGTTTTATGTAATTAATGAGAAAAGCTTGGACATGGTTGTTTTGATCCACCAATTCACAACAAGGCTTTCCAATGAGAGGTTTATAACTCAAATCAAGAATCACACCTTAGATTCTTGATTCGGAAAATGTCGACTATAAAAAATGTGGGTTTTGCTTGATTGAGCATAAAGAGGGAATTTATAATTGGTACCCTAGAATCAAACCTTAAACATGTGCAATACCTATACCAAATATTGATTTGTGCATAAATATTGCCAAAGGGTTATGAATCTAAGTTTTTCTAATGAATCTCATGCTAAATCAAATGAAACCATATAATTTTGAGGATATGACTTTAAAGTTCATACAACCCATTTTCAACCCTTTGAAGATCCTTGGTGGATCTTCACAACCACATCCAAGAGGTATTTAGCTACTAGAATCCATGTCAAAGAGCCTAAAATAAGCCAAATCTACCATTAAACTATAAAGAACTAGTGTTTGGTTGCTAAGAAAATGAGGGAAAGTGCCAAGAAAATGATGGAAAGTTGCTAGAAAAGGCAGAAAACCATTCACTTCATATATATATCAAACATTCACTTACAATGATCCAAAAATAATAAATGACATTAAATACAAAGCATTAAGAGTAGATCTAACTAAAAACCTTACAAGATAACAAAAATCCACTTTTTGAAGCCTCCTTCCCGTCCAGATTCTGCAGAAAATGACCTATATCTCTTTTTGTCTCGAACAAAAACTTTTATACTCTGCAGAAAAACAGAGTCTGTACACACCGATCGATCGATGTACGACCAATCGATCGCCCGATCAAACAGTCCAGGCGATCGAACGCCAGATCGATCGCAAAACCGACCCCTATGAAGTTTGCTTCTATGTAGTCTGTTGAGGGAATTCCGACGTCACCGATCGAACGCCCAATCGATCAAAAAAACGCCCTCTCTGAAGTTTGCTGTAGAAGGTCGAACAGAGCATCACCAATCGATCGCAGGATCACCGATCGATCGGCCGATCGAACGTTCCGTGGACCGTTCGATCGGGCGATCGATCGGTCATCCTCAAGATTGCCCATTTGCCTTAGTTTAAGCTCCAATTCCTGTAAAAAGTGCACAAAAGGAGTTTCAATGCATTTTCGGAGTTAGAATACTAAATTAACACTGGAATTCAACTAATCAACTAACAATTTAAGCCTAAAAATTACTATTTCTAAGAGTAATCAGGGGAGGACCTACCTAACCCATGGGTTGACCCACAAAACACACATGCGCATCGTTGCCCGGATCAGGCCGATCGTGAGTTGTGGGTTTCGGTTCGGCCTTTATCTTTTTTAGCCAGGGTAGTATTTAAATTAATTATTTAATTTTATTTTCTAACCATTGACCGAACAAATGTGTCCGTTGACTAGTACCGTTCCAGCGAAGGGATGTGTCTCTCTAGTAAATGACTGTTTAGCTATTGTTACCTGTTGGAACTAATATCTTGAATAGGTATCTGGGCTCTATAAATAGGGTTGAATCCTGCATTCATTTTAATCCGATTTTCAAATTCCAAAAATGCATAGCATTGCATTCTTCTTCCTCCTGCCATTTTTTCGAGAGAGTTCAGAATTATCTGGTTATTCCGCCGAGCAGATTCTTTGAAGTGCTATTTAGAATCTACTGAGATCGTTTCATCCTGGGAGGCAGATGCCCATCTTTCCGTGAGCACCGACTGTGAAGGCGAATCTGTCTTTAAGGAAAGAGTGTTACACACTCGACTCAATCTAACTTTGAGTTCTTTGATCTTCTATTCATCTTCAAGATTTCTAATTTAAATACGACAATGGGGTAAATTGTTTAAGTGCTGTATTTTTATTTTCAGAATTGCTTCTAGTTGATTGCTAGATTTGTACTAGTTGCGTTAATTGATTAGAACACTTTATTACACATATAGTTTAATAAGCGAGCACTATTTCCAACCATCTTAAAGATAGATTCGTTGTTCCTATTTTAACTGTGTAAATTAGTGTTTCTTTGATTTCATTTCCATAGTATTGAATTTTGGTTTAATTATTCAGAAATGGCTAGTGATACTACTCTTACTTCTTCTGTCCCAATGATTAATTCTATATGTCATGTCAGTAGTATATATGTGAATTGCATATTGTGTGTCCATTGTGGTTAGGATGTAAGCCATAAAATTGAGATTCAGATTTCTTTCTTGTTGTTGTTAGATTGACAAAGAAAGTTTATGTTGGTTCTGAATATGTAAATCTAACATGTTGCATTTTGTGGAATTGCCCATTACAGGTGTTGAGTCCAAGTTAGTCTAAATTTGAGAAATGCATTAAAAATGGCTTTAGTCCTAAATTTTGTTTTGAGAATTGTTTAGCATTGTTGTTAGTATCAATTGTTTTAATTTTGATGTTAGAATTGTAATCATAGTCGATGCTATTATTCTCGAAATTCGTGTTTAACATGCTTAGTGGTAGTCAAGTATTTTAAATCCATGGCACGGTATGCTATATGAGATCCTCATTATACAACTGTGGATTTGTTTGATTTTAGTGCACATGAAGATGGTAGATTCCTGTGAATCTGAATCTTCGGCTGCACCTGCCTTTTCTCGGGTAAGCTGGGGCACGTGGGGTACTACAATTGTAATCGAGGAAGTGGGTCAGAATTGGGTTGGAAGTCCCAAAGACGAGGATCCTCCTGTTTGCAGAGTTGAAGTGCAAGTTCACATCAACGGCCGTGAGGAAGTTTCTCCTGAACTGGTGTAACCAGTTGTGCCAAAGATAGCGGCGAGACCGAGTCGATTCTATTATGGGAAGATTTGATGTACTACTCAAAAGAGTGTGCCTTGTCTTGCTTATTTGAAGAAACTATGGTGGTCCTCACATCCTACTGGCATACTTCAGGGTTCGCATGAGGTGGAATCTTGATTCTGACAAGTGTGTACTCTTGAGAGTGTTCGAAATAGAACACATGATGTGGATGCTGGGAGATGTCCATCGGATTCTTATCCATCATCGTGTTTTTAGTTATTATGTGTATCTAAGTGTTAGATGATTTTGTTTGTTGTTTGTGTTGGAACACTGGTAGTGTCCTTGTAATCATACGTTAGTTTATGTGCTGTGACTAAATTAATAATATGTGTTTTGTGCATTAACATATTATGTTAACGTATATTTTGTGATGAATTGGTAGTCCTTTTTGTTAATTGTATTTTTTTTTATGCTGAAAAATGTTCAAACTAAAAAAAGTACAAAAGACGTAATTACTTGTATTAATTTGTGCATTACGTGTGGTACGGCATGGTATATTAGGATATATTAACTTTGATACTATGCATAGATTAGTCAATTTAGAGCTATTGCCTAAACTTGATTTCAATGCTAATCATAAGTGTCCAACTTGCGTTGAGCCAAAGTTGATAAGAACTTCATTTAAATCAATTGAAAAGAGTACTGAACTACTAGAACTAATTCATAGTGACGTTTGTGACTTGAAATTTGTTCAAACTTGAGGCGGTAAAAAGTACTTTATAACTTTCATTGATGATTGCACTCGCTATTGTCATGTTTACTTACTGAGAAGTAAAGACGAAGTAATAAACATGTTTATACAATATAAAAATAAAGTTAAGAACCAACTTAGCAAAAAGATTAAGGTGTTAAGATGTGATAGAGGTGATAAATATAAAGCACCATTTGCACAGTTATGTGTTGAACATGGTATCTTACATCAAACTATTGCACCTTATTCACCATAGCAAAATGGAGTTGCTGAGCTGAAGAATAGTACTCTAAAAGAGATGATGGGGCACCCCGAAATTTGTGGGGGGAAGCATTTGTTGGCTCAAATAATGTCCCAAGAGGGGGGGTGAATTGAGTTTTATAAAACTTAAATCAATAATCACAGATTAACAAAATAAATTAACAAAATAATCACACAATATAAGATATATATGCAGTTCACTTACGTATGTGTAATGAATTAAAAACAGAGCAAAAAATAAACGTGAGAGACACACAGATTTTACAAAGGTTCGGCCCAATCTTTTCCTACGTCCTCTCTTCCTCGATCTCCTCAAAAGTATTCTACTATGTAATCTCTTCCTTCACAGCTACTGGTTTTTCTTCAAGGATTCACAGAAATCTTTTATATTGAGAAACTTCAAAATGAGCTCTCGAATTCACAAGTGTATTGCACAAGCTACACTCAAGCTTTATACGTTTACAACAACTTTTTCGCAAGTATAGAGGTTGCAAAGTAACAGTTCTCACTATTGGAAGTCAAGATAATAAATATTACAGCTTCGGGGTTCTTCTCAGTTAGTAGCAATTGCAGCTCAGTGAAGAAGATATAGGGCTTTTGAATTTTTGCACTTTGAGATCATTGTCTCTTACCCATAAATGAGTTTGAACTCATATATTTATAGTCACTCTAAAAAAATAGCAGTTAGAGCTGTTGAAGATGCATTAAATGCGCGAGCAACTAAGATAGATTTTAAAATTTTGACTGTTAGAGCGAAATCCCGAGATTGTCAGCAATCTTCATCTGGTGCTGCCAATTGGGCTTCCTTAGTTCTGTTGCTGTGATTCTTGACTGAGATTATCAACAATCATCGGCTAGTGCTGCCAATTGGTCTGTTAGCTTCTTCTGTCATTCTTATTCGAATAAGATTGTCAGCAATCTTCTTTTTGTATCACCACTCTAGGCTTGCCACTTCTTTTGATATTTGGCTTTTCAACAAGATTGTCAACAATCTTTCACATATGCTACCATTCCATCTTTCTGCTTGTTTTGCATTTATTATTTTACAAGATTGTCAACAATCTTGGTTAGTGTCAGCACTCAGTTTTTCTGCTGCTGTTGATGTTGCTATCCTCAGACCGTCTTGTACTCCTTTAGTCAATTAGTCTTCGATAGTGTGAATATGTCTTAGTTCTATTGATCTTCTTGATAGCCTTCTGAACTTTTAAAGCATTTTATCCTTTGGTGGCTCTTTGTTCATCGAACTATTTGGAAGCTAAGGAACTGCTTATGCTGGTGAAGACTTTCACTCTGTCAGACTGTCAGGTGCTACCAATCTTCTGTATTGTCGGTAGTTTTTGATATACTTCTCTTATAAGCTCTTTCCACAGTGTTTTAAAGACAACTTCCTCAATTATGTTCTCAACAAGATACCCTACAAGAAACTTAGCAAAACTCCTTATGAGTTATGAAAAGGTCAGAAACCTTCCTACAAATACCTGAAAGTGTGGGGGTGTTTGGCTAAGGTAGCAATTCCTTTGCTTAAGAAAGTAAAGTTAGGATCTAAAACAGTTGATTTTATATTCATAGGCTATGCTGAACATAGTAGTGCATATCGATTCTTGGTTCACAAGTCCGAAATATCAAACATACGTGTGAATACAGTAATGGAGTCTAGGAATGTATTCTGCTTTGAGGAGGAGTTTCCTTATAAGTTTACACTTGAATCAAGTTCACTTAAACGGACTCATGATACTATCGTAGAACAAGACCAGGGGTCGGTGGATAAAGGAAACGAGGTTGAGCCTAGATGAAGTCTTGACTTTCTAACACTTCTGTTAGAAAATGAACCCCAGAGTTATAAGAAAGATATATCCTCTTCGGAAGCCCCTTTGTGGAAAGAGGTTATCCAAAGTAAAGTTGAATCGATTCTGCAAAATCATACGTGGAAACTAGTGGATCTTCCACTTGGTAACAAATCCTTTGGATACAAGTGGATATTCAAGAGGAAGATGAAAGTAAATGGTTCAATTGATAAATACAAGGCCAAACTTTTAGTCAAAGGCTACAAACAGACCGAGGGACTGGATTACTTTGATATATATTCTCCTGTAACCAGAATAACGTCCATAAGTATCTTGATAGCCTTTTGCGGCTTTACATAATCTTGAGATTCATCAAATGGATGTCAAGACGGCATTCTTAAATTGTGTTTTGAATGAGGAGATTTACATGGAACAACCTGAGGGGTTTTTAGTTCCTGGAAAAGAGAACAAGGTATGCAAACTTGTTAAGTCCTTGTATGGACTCAAACAAGCGCTTAAATAATAGTATGAGAAATTTGCTAATGCTATGTTGTCAAATAGTTTCAAGATAAATGAATGTAATAAGTGTGTCTATGTGAAAAACACTTCTAATGGTTATGTCATTGTATGTCTTTACATAGATGATATGATTATCATTGATAGCAATAATGAAGTCATTAAAGCTACTAAGAAGATGTTGAATAGTAAGTTTAACATAAAAAATCTAGGTGTTGCAGATGTAACACGTAGTATTAAGATTACCAAAACATTTGATAGATATACGTTATCACAGACTCATTACGTCGAGAAGATACTTGAAAAATTTAGTAAGTTTGATAACGATCTAGCGAGAACACCCATAGATGAAAATCTGCATCTATACAAGAACAACGGGGAAAGCATATCCCAATTGGAGTACTCACGGATAATTGGCAATTTAATGTAGCTCATGAATTGCACAAGTCCGAATAGTGCTTATACGGTAAGCGGACTGAGTCGATATACAAGTAACCTAGGGTCAAACCACTGGAAGACCATAGTTATGGTTCTCAAATATCTAAGATTCACCTTGAATTATAGGCTGCACTATACAGGATATCCAGCTGTTGTAGAAAGTTACATAGACACAAACTGAATATCTGACACTAGAAACTCCAAATCCACAAGTGGATATGTCTGTACTCTTGGAGGCGCAGCAATTTTATGAAAATCCTCAAAACAAACTTACATAGCCAGATCCACCATGGAATATGAGTTTATAGCTTTAGATAAAGCAGGAGAGGAAACATAGTGGCTTTGTAACTTTCTAAAAGATATTCCCGTATAGTGAAAATATGTCTCTGCTATCTACATCCATTGCGATAGTCAATGTGCAATAGTAAGAGAACAGAACCACATGTATAATGGGAATTCGCGACATATCTGTTGTCGACACAACACTGTGAGACAATTGCTTTTGAATGGAATTATATCCATTGATTATATTAAGTCTAAGGAAAACATTACAGATCTGCTTACTAAAAGCTTGACGAAAGATCAAGCAGAGAATTCATCGAGGGGGATGGGCCTTAAGCCTATGACTTAAAAAGTCACCATAATGGTAACCCAACCTAGTTGACTGTAGATCTTAAGATCTAAGTTTAACAGGACAACCGAATTGTGTGTGACTTAGGACAAATCACTGAGGAACTCGTTCCGCTGTCCATTCCTATGATGAATTAGTGATAACCTACAGTAATTGAACAGGATGAGCTTAGCTCTTAATGATTCTTATACCTTGGGAATTCTAAGTGGAATGTAACAAAATACTCTTAATAAAAAATCACCTATATGAGCATGAAGGGGCCGTTTCTATGAGAAAATTTAAGGCTATTTTCTCTAAAGTACTCATGAATCTACCATGCATTATTCAGGACTAAAATGAACACAACCGAATAAATCACTAGATGACTTGAAAGGAACCATGTGAGTACTATTGTCTTGGTTTATACAAACGGTTGAACAGTTCAAAACATCATGTTCACTGGTTAGCCAAATAAATCCAATTGTATTTCACTAGGGAATGTTCAAAGAAAAGGCCACTTCTCTCGATGCGACAACTTTCCACCTATACTCTCTCTCTCTCTAGTCTGCATTCTCATTTGCATGTTCTTTATCAGTCAATCTCATTCATGTGGGAGATTGTTGAAAAAACACTACTTTGAGCCAATTAAAATGTGGGACCCACAGCTCCGTTTAAGTGGGTCCATGGTGTGTTGGATTAACCTCTGTGAGGAAATTAATCTCATGTATTTACTTGCTTAAATCCGTTAAGGATTGAATGAATTATTGGTTTCCAAGGTGGCCAACATGACCATGGAAAACTAGAAATTGAAAAGGCTTATCCCACATTGGAATCTTAAGTGGAAGATGATGTGCATGTAAAACCATGACTTGAAGGTGGATTTGAACCCCAAGGGGCACTCTAATTTTGTAAAAGGAGGAGGACCTACCTAACCCATAGGTTAACTCACAAAACACGGGTGCGCCACCGCCGCCAACCCCGAAACGAACCAGGCTGGGCGTGGGTCGTGGTTCGGCCTTTATCTTTTTGGGTCAAAGTCAGATTTATATTAATTAATTATTTTATTTTATAATCGTTGACCAAACAAATGTGTCCGTTGATTGGTGTCGTTCCGACAAACAGTTATGCCTCTCCGTTTTTAGCGAAGGGATGTGTCCCTCCAGTAAGGGGTGATTTGGTTGCTGGTACCTGTTCGAACTAGTGTATTGTATCTAAGCTCTATAAAAAGGGTTAAATCCTGCATTCATTTTAATCCGATTTTTGAATTTCGAAATTGCATAGCATTGCATTGTTCTTCCTCCTCCCATTTTTCCGAGAGGGTTCAAAAGCATTTGGTTGTTCTGCCGAGTAGATTCTATTGAAATGCTGCTTAAAATCTGCTGAGATCATTTTATCCTAGGAGGCAGACACCCATCTTCTCGTGAGCATCGACTATGGGGGGCGAATCTGTCTTTAAGGAGAGAGTGTCACACACTCGACTCGATCTAATTTTGAGTTCTTCGATCTTCTGTTCATCTTCAAGATTTCTAATTTGAACACGACAACTGAATAAATTGTTTAAGTTCTCTATTATTATTTTCAAAATTGCTTATAGTTGATTGCTAGTTTTGTACTAATTGCATTAATTGATTAGAATGCTTATTACACAAACAGTTTAATAAAGAGCACTATTTTCAACATAATTCTGTGTAAATTTTGCCTCCACTGAACAAAAATCCTAAATCCGTCCCTGGATCTATTGCAAGTCTTGTGCACTTTTGTTGAATAAATTGTATTTCAATTAGCATTCTAACCAGAAACAATGCCATTCTTTTTGTAACTGGTCACAAGAATTCTTCTCCAGGGCTCATCCAAACCCTTAATGCGTTTCACCTGAATTGATAGAATCGGAGGGTTTGGCTCTCCAATTCCTTTTCCTCCATGTCCTACGATCGAGCAGTTGAAAATGGGTTATTGATAATGCTACTTGTAGCAGAGTAAAGAGACACAAAGATAATCAATTCACTTCATACTGTTAGGAGATCAACATGGGGCCTGTTTGGACATCGTTTGAATTTGGATACTGTTCATACTTTACATTGCATTAAAATGTAGAAATCGATCATCTTGAATGAAGCCATTGACAAAAGGAGAGAACTTAACTATATTTTCAAGTTAATTATATTTTCCTTTGTTGGCGGTCATTGTTGGTTTTCTTGAAATGGCATAATTTTATGCTGTGTTTGGAACTCAAATTTATCAAAGAATAAATAAAAAAAAATGTGAAGAAAAAATGAACAAATAAAATAATACTTTTGTCCTCTTTTTTCTCACTTTTTTTCATATTATTTCTTTTTTATTATCAAATTTTTAATTCACACGCAGCCTAAGTATGTAAACATTACCGTGAGATGGGTATGAAATTTTCAAATGGCTCCATTTTAGATGGACTTTCAAATTCAGAGAGGGTGTCTTAACATGCCCTTACTCTTCAAACTAGGCAACTGTCAAACTTTGACAAATTGAAGAGAAACTTGATGTGAAGAATTTCTTAGAATTTCATTCCAAAATTAAACAAATTATATTTGCAAAGCATATGCTGATATGCAGGTGGGGTAGATTTCCAGAAGATGAACTTTATTGACCTTTCCTTATTGAGGTGCGTGTACAGGGAGAGAAACAAACAAAAGAAAACAAGGACTACTAGAGTCCAACACAAATTGAAAACAACTGAGGAGATTTTGATGATTCCTCTTTACTCAATCTAATTACACCTGATGACATATTATATGAATATAAACAGAATATTTATATAAAATTTATGTATAAAATGATATGACTGAATTGAGACAGATCATTTTTCGACAAAGTACATGCTAAAGTATATATACTAATTACAAAAATATTATTGCTATATTATTCTAATAAAGAATTCTGTACAAAAATTTTGTTAATAGAATTTCCATTTCTAAATTATATCCCTTGTTACATTCTATAGTGGGTAGCATGAAGAGGTGACAGCCCCAATGAAGTAGGGAATATTTGAATTTGGACTTTTGGGAGTTGGATTCTCTTTCTTTTTGTTTGATTTGTAGGGGTATTTCTTTAAGGGCATATGGTCCTCTTGGCAAAGACAATAATGCCATGACTTTCTTTCACTTTCTACGATAGAGAATGCTTAACTTCCTCTGTTACATCAATTCTTCTTAATAATGGTAATTAATTGAAAATGACCCCATCATACCAATTATTAATTTCACATGCACAAGTAAACGTCTGCATTCATCGCTTAGTCATGCCTACCCTTAAAACACCTTGCGAAAGTTATGTTGATCGCACCCAATTATGCTTACTTTTCATGAGGGCTTCCTAAGTTGATTGGTATGTCAATATATTTGCTTTGGCAACACACAATTAACTTGTCAAAAGCTTCAATTACAAAAAAGGCAAGACTTTATTGACCATAGTGTATGATTCTTTAGAGAATTTGTAAAGACACGTTAAGCAAATTTTATAAAAATAAGCTTAAGTTATAAGCTGGTAACATAACCTAATTTAAATATACATTTACAAATAAAGAGAAACGTTATATTTTTTTAGCTTTAATGATATGGAAAATATGTTGCACAAACAATCTCATGGCGCCAATAGTGCAGAACTTTATAAAATCATTTCAAAGGAGAACTCTTTAATTTTGAAGTTTATAATCCAAAATGCTAAATTTCACAAATTAAATAATTTATTTTTATTTTTTGAGCCGATCTTAAATGAAATTCAATTGAGTTAATCCTGAGTTGAGTTCGAATAGTTCAGTTTTTTTTTTTTCACAACCTTAGAGTACATATAACTTTACCAAATCAAGTTCTAACCAAACTTAAAAAGTTAAAAATATTCAAAATAAGTTCATGTTTAACTCATGTATATTAAAATTTCTAACCAGCCGAACATAAGTTGAGCTCAAATATAATAATTTGTATTATGGCAACACAGTAGGGTGCATAAACAAACCGAAAAATTCGAGAACCGAATCAACTCAGTTTTTTTGAGTTGATTTGGTTTGAATCTATTAAAGATCGGTTCGGTTTTGTATTTAAAAAATGTCAAACTGATTTACTCGATTTTGCATTTTCTAAACCTTAACAGAATTGAAAACCGATCCAAAAATCGAATTGAGACCCGATTTTTATATCTCTTAAAAGTCTACATATATTTTATATATGTTATTAAATTATTGTTATTTGTATTTTATTATTATTATTTTGTGTTTATATATATTTTTTTATTATATTAACTTTTTAAAAAATTAAAAATACAAGATCAATAATATTATTTTTATTTATTTAAATAAATAAATTAAATAATATACGATAAAAGTAGAACCAATTCAACCCAATCCAATTTAAACCCGAACTAATTCAATGCATGAAAGTGAATTGAACCAACTCGAACCAACTCAAGTTAGTTTGACTTGATTATAATAAATGTTTGGTTAGAAAATTCTAAAACGAATCAATATCAAATTCAATACATGAAAATGAATTGAACAAACTCGAACCAACTCAAGTTAGTTTGACTCGATTACAATAAATATTTGATTAGAAAATTCTAAAACGAATCAATATCAAATTTAATTCATGAAAGTTAATTGAACTAACTCGAACCAACTTAAGTTAGTTTGACTCGATTACAATAAATGTTTGGTTTGAAAATCCTAAAACAAATCAACAGCGAACGGTTGTTGGTTTAGCACGGACGTGACCCATACACATCTCTATACACAGGACAGGATTAGACTTCTAGAAGGGTAATTTAGTGAAAGTGAAAAGTCAGTCTCGTATTTTTCCCAGTGGTTTCATCCCTAATCCTAGAAAAATTTGGATTTTAAATTTTTAATTGTTTAAATACTGACAAAAAGTCTCTGGCAAACGAATCCGACCTTCCTCCCCAGAAAATTTCAATCGAATAGATCCATTCTCCTCATTCCTTCGTCTCTAGGTTCCCCTCTAATTCAATCATTTTCAGCATAAATCACCAATTTTGATAGATTAATCTATCTCATCTACACATCAAAATCCCCCAAAAAAAGGCCAATAATGCTTCATCGGAGCTTCAAGCCCGCCAAATGGTAATCTCTGTCAATATACATGTATATACGTACATGACTATATGTACATGCATTTGTTGATTATATTGAGTTCTTTTTTGGTTTGTTGATAATGTTTTTAGTGATATGTATATATATTTATGTATCTGAATTGGATGATATTGATGCAGCAAGACGTCGTTGAAGCTTGCGGTGTCACGGATAAAGCTGTTGAAGAACAAGAAGGAAGCGCAAGTGAACCAGATGAAGAGGGAATTGTCTCAATTGCTCGAGTCTGGGAAGGACCGGACTGCGCGAATTCGGGTACGGTTAAGATCAGTAGAACTTCAATTCCTGCGTGAGTTCTTTTTTTTTTGGTTGAATTTTGAATAAGTTTCTTAATTTTATCATCATCGAATCAAATTTCATGTAATTGGGTGGTAAGGGGTGAAGTATGTTTTCGATTACTGAATTGGCTGAAGACGTGTTAGCATCAACCAGTTAGTGATTTCAGCGATGGGAGATGTATTCTTGAAGTTATATGCAAAGTAATTGTACAACTCTTGCAAAGAATCACAATAAAGTTTTCAAGTATATATAAACCTTTAAAAGTAATGTCAGGATCAGGATCACTACAGCTAGATAACTATTCTTTTTGATAAGTTAAACCTAATCATGGTGGCGTTTACTTTGGTTTCTATGGAGGTGATTTCAGCCTGAAGTCGTACTTGGGGATGTGTAGAGTAGATGATTGACTAGGTGGAAGAGGAACTGCTAAGAACAGAACATATAGTGAAAGAATCGGCTAATTACATAAGGAGTTTGTGTTGTCAAACTGTGACCCTTGTTGGCTGAAACGGGGAATTGAGGGAGAAACTTGCTTGGCAATAGCTGAGCAGGGAAATAGTGAAGGCTGAAGAGAAGGGAAAAATAAATGGATTCTTTAGGTGAATTTCAGTTGGGGAGATGTCTTAATTTTAGGCAATAGCTAGGCAGGATGCAGGGAATACTGGAAGGCAGAGGAGAATTTCATAAAATTCTCTATGATTTCACGTAAATTATGTGTTTCTATTTCACTATTTTGGCAGTTACCACAAGGGGTAATCTTTCGATGTGTCTCTCCATGCATGTGTGTGCATGCTTGTGTTTGTGAGAATGCACATAAAGGTGTGTTTAGATGATTGGGGTCCCCCCTGCCTCCCACCCAAAAAAAAGAAAGAAAAAAGGTAATTGTTTCTTATTGTAGGAGAACAGATTTATTTGCTTATTGAACTCTACTTTAGGTGAGCATCTTTTGATGCCTGAATTTTATTGGCAATTAAGTGTCAATGACATTTTGTTCTTTTGTCATTGCTTGGGATTTGTTTGGTGATATTGTACATGGTGGCATGATATGTGTATACATCCATATGTTAATTTCTTTTTTTGCGTTCTGTATGTCAGGTTGAACATGTAATTAGGGAGGAGAAGACAAGGGCAGCATATGACCTCATTGAGATATACTGCGAACTTATTGCTGCACGCTTGCCAATCATTGAGTCACAAAAGTATGTAGCTTCCATTATCTTGGGTGATCTACGAATTTTCTAATTTACTTCTTAAAACTTAAAAAAGTATTCGGTGATGTTTTACTCATTAATATATTCATTCAGTGAAGCCCATACCTCTGGTAAGGGATAAAGTTAGAAGTTAAAAGTATATCATTTATAAATGTGATGAAAATTAAACAACATTTGTCAAAAGTTGCTTTTCTACAGCTTTCTACTGAGGGTTGAGACAAAACTTATTGGAGGCAACCAGATTAAAGATAGGGGTAATTTATTGGTTCCTTAGGTTATATTTCAATCTCATTTAAAACTAGAACAAAAGTTTTCTTACTTGGTACAAAAGAGGGGGAAATATGGGATGGAGAAAAGGAGATGAGTTGGCTCAAAAGTTTTTCTTTTTTGTTTCTTTTTTTTTTTTTTTTTTTTTTTTTGGGGGGGGGGGGGGGTGGGGGGGGGATTCACTCAGCCCTATGTGACGTATTTGCTCTGAAGATAGTTGTACTTCTTCACCTTATTCCAAATTACGACACTTTTGGGTGATGGTTTTGGCGTATCTGATAGTTAAGTTTCTACTTGTTGTTACTCCTCTCTGTTTGTTGGATGAACCACATCATGAACAAGGTGGGATTTTTAAAATTAGCTCTTTTCTTATCTTTATATTTTCTTGAACAGAAGTGTTTGTGCTCTCGATTTGAATGATAAGACTTGAGGAGTTCATGCATTCGAGTTTCTGTTTCATTCGTTTTCTATGTCTCTTATTTGGTTTCCAACTTTGAAGGATGTAGTGAACCCGGATTAAGGATATAGTTCCCTTCCTTGTCTAGGTTAGGGTTCCCAACCTGCCCTATCCCTTAAAGCCCCAGAGCTCGAGGTCTACTTCTACCTAGATACATATAGCTTGCCTTATCACCATTTCAGAGCCAAGCCTCCTTTTCTGATAGAGGGGAGTGAGAAAGAAATTGATTTTCGGATTGCCTAATTCAATAGCTCAAAAATAGGTGGAGTTCACCCTAGCATAAAATTGATAGTATTTTTGACCTAGGATAACTTGCCTGTCATAGTGTGTTGGTTTTACTATGATGCATCGGATTTTAGTTCTTCAATAGGAGGATACCTTTTCTATTCTTATCATGGTCTTGCAGCCAAACAAAACCTTCCTTTGCAATCCACTACAGAAAATTTGCAATGCATTGACTGTCTAATCATTTTCCAGGAACTGCCCTGTTGACTTAAAGGAAGCAATTACAAGTGTTATATTTGCGTCTCCAAGATGTGCAGACATACCAGAACTCCAGGATGTGCTTAAGCATTTTACAGCCAAGTATGGAAAAGAATTCATTTCTGCAGCTGCTGAGCTGCGACCAGATTGTGGTGTAAGCCGCATGGTAAGGTTGTATATTTTGGTTATTGAAATTGTGATTTGTGACTATTAAGGATGTTGACCTGATAGTCTTGGTAAAACTTCAGCTATTCAATGTTCTCATGATTCTATGCCATCTTGTTTCAGCTAGTTGAGAAGTTATCTGCCAAGGCACCCGATGGGCAGACAAAAATCAAGATCTTGAGTGCAATTGCAGAGGAACATAACATTGAATGGGATCCTGAATCATTTGGAGAGAAAGAATTAAAGCCTTCTGATGACTTGCTGGTAAGATAAAAATTCAACTTCAAGCAAGTTGAATCGTTGTTAGGTATAGCGTCATGATAAAATGTTGTAAATCAAATTAAGAGCTATTATAGCTTTGGTAAATGGTGCATTTCGCTAATATTTGTGGCTTTTTTAATTAATTGAGCAGAACGGACCAAATACTTTCGAGAAGGCCAGTAAGATGCACACAGAAACTCCTATTTTCCAAGCTCGAACTTCTAATGTCCAGACTCCTCCAAGTCGTGATGAAAAGCACAATGCACCTATAAACTTTGAGCATAATGCGAGGTCATCAACAAGTTCCCAGAATTCTGGTTCCCCAGACATTGGTGGTGGTCAAGCAACAATGCCTGCTTATTCTCATCCTGGAGTGAGGCCTTCAGGTTAGGAATTAAGTTATTAAATACAGAGATTAACAACAATTCATGACAGTGTCTTCCTTATTGTCCATCTGTTATTCATTAGATATATGGGCTGTTCTTTGTTACAGGAACTGGATCTGAGAGGATGGAAGTCAGGCATTCAAATTCTGGAGACATGAATGCTGGGAATGCTTTCTCCTTGGGTAGGCAGAATTGGAATATGGAATTTAAGGATGCAACTGCTGCAGCACAGGCAGCTGCTGAGTCTGCAGAACGAGCAAGTATGGCTGCTAGAGCTGCTGCAGAACTTTCAAGCCGTGAGAAGATCACCAGGCAGTATTCCACAGAATCACAGAAGTCAAATATTCATGGTTTAAGAGATGAAGTGCCTAGAAGAAATGCTACCTCAAAGTTTCCGACTAAACAGGTTGCTAATGATTCAGGGAACAACTTCTTCCAAGACAGAAATCCCCAGATGCAAACTAAGCAATTAGATGGGAAAGAGCATGATAACCCAGATGAAGCTGCTGACAGGTTTTACAGGGATGGTCGTCATAGTACTAAGAGATCTAGCCAGTCAGCTTCTTTGAGGTCCAGCACAGCTTCAATGGATGATGACAAGTTGATGAATGATTTCCAAAAAGCAGATAGATATTCACAACAGAGCTCATTTGAAGAGGAGGCTGTAAAAGCTGATAATAGTGCCTTCTTTTCTAGAATGAGTATGAAAAAACAGTCTAGTGGGTCTGAGGTAGAATTTGTGACCGACCAGCAAGGTGGCCTGCAATGCAAGAACTTTGATCATTTTGGAGAAGAAAGGATCAGAAAGCAAGCTAGCAATGTTTCCTCTCATTCACGTTCAAGCAATCATGGTGATGATTATGATGTTTCACCTTCTAGCCATCGGAAGTTTGGATTTGATGTTGGCCAGGACCCTATTCTTGATATTGACCAAGGAAATGTTCATAGAGACACTGTACAGAAGAGCTCTTATAATAATGCTGCAGTAGCTTTCGATGAATCTGGTTCAGATGATGATGACTTTAGGTTTGATACATGGCCTAAGTATGATGGGCAGCACTCCAAGTTGTATTCCAACTCACCAGGTAGTGAACCACCTGCCCATCTCTCAGTAAATACAGACACTTGGAGCCCAAGGCAGAACACAAATGAATCGCTTGAAAAATCCTCGTCAGTGTCACATATTTTTGCAGAATGGCACCCACCTCTTGAGTTTGATGAAAGCTTGACAAAATCTGCACACCCTTCACGACCAGATGACTTGTTGCCTGTAACATTTGATGTTTCTGAGGGCTCTAGTTCGGAAAGTGAAGATGAGCTGGACAAGTCTAGGCTTGGTGGGAAAACAAAACCTAGTATTCTTCCTCATAAACAGGGTATTCTCTTCAGAAACTCAAATGATATTCAGAGGGAGAGTCATGGGTCAACTGGATCCTTCCTCAGGGAAAAGGGTGATTCAGGATCTAACATAAAGCAAGATTTACATTATTCTTCTGATGAGAAAGAGTTGGTTGAGACAAGTGTTGAGAACAATCAAGGAACAGAATTTAGTGCTCAATCTAGGAGAAAGTTTGTTTTTGATGATGTGCCCACTCGTCAGTCATCATCCAGGCGCAAAATTTTCCAAATGGAATCAAAGGACATGACCAGCGATCCATTTTACTATCCAGTAGACGAAGGAAAACGTCAGCAGTCTCTACAATCTTCAAGGCTTTCACTGGTTAATGAAGTTAAGGCTACAGACAAAACCCGCACCCCCGTGTCACCTGATACCATGAAAGATGATGAATTGTTCGGCCAATCTAGTTTGGATAGTGGGAAGGAGTTGAATTTTGGGACTTTGACTGGTGGCCTTCGAAATAAGGGTTATAGACGTCCGCCTTACATTAGGAGTCCTTCAGGTGATGCATCGTCATCATCAAAAAAAGCAGCTGAGGATAGCGTGACCACCACTGAGCAATTCCCTGCTTCCCCTGCAGTCAAAGATTCTGTTAGTTCTGGAGTGAGCCCAAAGGTAAAAAACAAGTCAAGCTCAAGAACTCCAATTACACATTATGGTTCTGATACCGATGATTCTGAGGAAGAACTCCCACAACAAAATTCACACAGCAAGCGAGAACCATACAATCGAAAAGCAAGCAACGAAGTAAATACCAAATCAAGGTTTAGAGCTCCAGTTACTTTTTTTGACTCTGATGACGATGATTCTAAGGAGGATCTACCCAAACAAACTTTCACCAGCACAGGTCGTGCAGGAAGTGGATTTTCTCGAAGGACAAAAGCTACTCCGAGTTCTGGAACTAGTTCTTATTCGAAGGCTACAGTTGGCTCTGAGGCATCAGTAAATTCTGATGCTTATGCCAAAAGGATATACTCAAGAAATTCTTATGGTTCTGAAACTCCACCTCAACCACGGTCCCAGACATCAAACTTTGGTCACTGGGGAAGTTCTCCTGAGCCAAGTACAGCTAAACAAGCAACTTCTAAGCCAATGCCAGAATCTAATATCTCCATGCGCAAGGAAAATATGAGATCAGCAGCGATGGAAAAACCAACCAGTTCTCTTAAGGCAGTAACATCAGCTAGCACTGAAAGTCCAAGGGCATCAACTTTGAGTGGGGCGGCTCCATCTAGAGAGAGCTCTCTCAAAAAAGCTAGTCACGTTCATCCAAAGCTTCCTGATTATGACACAATAGCTGCTCAGTTACAGTCTCTTCGAACAAATCGCCGATGAATATAGGAAGTTTTGCTTCGTTGCAGTTTAGTATTCTTTGCATTGCACTGTGTATTGAGTGGATTAATTTTGATAGAAATAGAAATTTGTAGCATTACATGTCTGTTCAGCTTGTGGCATTACATAGTTTTCAGTTTTGTTTTCTTTAGCTTCCACATTCAAATTTCATTCGTTTAAACATTACTGTAATAGAATAAATGAAGTGTTTCGATATTGGAGATTAAAGTTGTGTTATAAGCTCCTGTTTAGTCCACAAGACAATTAATATGATATGGTACACTTTATGGTGAAAGTTTTGATACCTAAAAGTCAAATCATAGAGTAAGAAGAAATGTGTGGACACGAGTCATTGAAGTACATTAATCATTCACACCTATAATTCACTCATGTACTTTAGAATAAATCAACAGTGCTACAGGGTATTCCAAAACAAGAAAGAAAATCTCAGATATGTTTCCCTCTCTCCTCCTCTCTTCTTCTCACTTGCTGTCAATTTACAGTACTTGCAGTGGTGGCACGATAGAGCTTAGTTCTTCAATTTTTTTTTTTTTTTGGGGGGTGTGGTGTGTATGAGAACCTAGAAATATTCTATTATAAACCATTCCCCTTGATATGTCATGCTCAAATGTGCTGGTTTGTTTTGCTCCTTTCTCCATTCTTACATCGGTTGGGAGTGAGAAAGAAGGCAAGAGGCAAGGTTATTTAAGGACGATTAAGTCTTTTTGATTAAGTGTACCAGTCAATAGCCTAGTTAATAACTTTTGACTTTAGTTAAATTCTTCTTGAAGAGGTGAAAGTTAAAGGTTAGTTAGTTGGATAGCTTAGTGAATGTCTGCATGGTGAAGAGAAAAAAATTATGTGATTGTAACAAATTTTCACATAGTATATTTTCTTCTGGGGTTGGTGATTTTTCTCCTGTTTTGAGAGTTTTTCACCTAAATTCTTCTGTTGTATTTTTTTCTACTTATTTTGATATTCCTGTCTTTCCTATTTTCAAAAGGAGTGTGTTTGGGAGAACCAAAATTCTCAACAAGTGGTATCAGAGCCTTTTTTTGGTGGTTGTAATTTTTTATTGAAATTTTGAGTATGCTCTGTGGTTACAATTTTGACTGATCTTCCACATCAGAAAAGATTTTCTTGAGATTATTATAGGTTCCTTTTGGTGGGGTGGAGTTTTGGCATAGTAGTATGGATACGTATAATCTAAGGAAATTCTGTCTAGGAGATTGGATTTTAAGCAAGACTAGTGTGACCCCTCAAATCTTTTCTAGAAATTTTAAAGTTCTGTCTAGAAAAATTTTGAGTATTTCCTGGGAACTTACTTAGTGGGTACTATTCATGTATACGGTAAAATTCATCAAGATGATGCTTAGGAAAAGAGGAGAGAGAAAAAAAAAATTGGTTGATGGAAGACAGCGTGTTGAAGTCTTTAAGACGATAGAGTCATTATCATTGCAGGGATGGAGCCATTATCATTGCGAGTGAAGGAGCAGGTTTGCAACGGACTAGTTTACATTTTGCTTTGGGTAATGATCTAGTGTCGCAGGATTCGTTGGTAAGGGTTTGGCTGGTTCCAAAATTCATAGAAGGAGGTGTCCTAAAGTTTTGCAGGCGCTGCGGAGTCACCGGTGGGTGTAGTATTGCATTGTTTTTTATCAAATTGAACAGAAGTGAACAGAGATCAGGGGTTGATCGGTAGCATTTAGGTCAATAGACGGCGGAAGACCAGTCGTTAATCAGAAAAACACGATTCTGGTTGGACGGATTACCAATCTGTACAAGCTGGTAGAGATCAGGATGAATAAATAGAGCAAGAGTTGCTACAACAGGCGCAAGAGTGCATGGTCAAAATGTATAGATGCGCAAGTGGACAAATGCAATAGATGTTGAATGTTCACAGGAAATCCGCAGGGGCAGGTCCACAAGTTTGCACACAGGGATTGTGTTGGCCCAAGTAGGCAACCCAAGAGGGGGGTGAATTGGGTTTTATAAAATTTATGTCAAACAATGTAACTTAAAACAATTTAAGCAATGTAACAGTGAGCAATCAAACTAATAACCAAGCAAACAAATAATAAGATGCAATGCAAGGAAGTAATATGAGCAAAGAGATGAAGAACACCAAATTTATAAAGGTTCGGCCAAACCTTGCCTACGTCCTCTCTTCCTCGATCCTCTCGAAGATATTCCACTATGTAAACTTCCCTTACATAGCTACTAGTTTTTCTCCAAGTGCCTAGCTCACTCTTACAAGAGCTCTTCCCTAAGCTCTCACAACCCAAGAGATTTTGTCCAAGCTTCTCTCAAACTTACAAGTGATTTTGTCCAAGTTTCACTCAAACTTATAAGTGATTTTGTCCAAACTTTACTCAAACTTACAAGAGATTTTGTCCAAGTTTCTCTCAAACTTACAAGTGTTTTTCCCAAGCTACACTCAAACTCACAAGTGTTTTTCTCAAGAACACTCAAACTCACAAGTTTACAAACCCACCCAATAATATATGAAGGTTGTACAATGAATAACTCTCTCTCTAAGAGTAGATAAACAAATTTTCAACTCACTCAAGAACCCCCCAAATGAATAAAAACAGAGTATAAGATGTAGAAGATGAAATATCACTTTATAGCACTTAATCTTGAGTTCTTCTCATGTTCTTCTTGTTTTTCATCATCATATATATGTTAGGGATCTTGTATATATAGCCTTGAGTTGCTTATAGCCGTTGGAGATGGATGGGAGACTTTTTAATACGAAAACGGCGGAGTATAACGTTCAAAAATATAGCCGTTACCTTAAATGAGTCGACTCTTTTGCTACAGGGGTCGACTCTTTTTATGTTTCAGCAGATTTTTCAAATCTTTGCCCAAATGAGTCGACTCTTTTGCTCCAGGGGTCGACTCTTTTGGTCTAAAACTGCACAATCAACTCTTTGTTGGAATGAGTCGACTCTTTTGGAGTAAGGGGTCGACTCTTTTGATCTCTATCAATATTTTCAGCCTCTGTTTGAATGAGTCGACTCTTTTGCTTGAGGGGTCAACTCTTTTTAGGAAAATCCTTAACTTTTGCAATACTTCTTCAATCTTCTTTAATATCTTCAAGCTCTTTAAGGATCATCCAACTAAGGTTTCTAAGACTTGAAAAGACTTCTTCAAGGCATGTTGACTTCAAGAACACCTTCAACTCTTCAAGATGAAATCAATACACTTTTGATTACATTTAGAATTCTTCAATCAACATCACTTCTTCCATTGATCTAAGTATTCTTCAAAATCTTCAAGAGAGCTTCCAAGACTTGAGATCTCTTTTCTTCAATTGATCTTTCATGCTTATTTGAACTTCTTCAATTTCTTTGCTTAATCTTCATCAATTTGATTTCTTCTATAATTTCTTCCATCTATTCAAGACTTCAACATAATCTTCAATGAGGCTTCTAACTCTTGTGATTTCTTATCAATACTTTCGAGACATCTTCAAAACTTCAGGGTGAGCTTCCATGACTTGTAAGAGTCATCTAAATGAAGTTGCAACTATGAGATTGTTGAATATATCAACTCATCATACTTCTTGTCTTCATTGTTTCATGACAAGCTTCTCACTACAAGTTCTTCAACATCTTCAATGTTACAAGTTCTCCATTGTTACTCAACAAGCTTCAACTTGTTACTCCCCCTTTCTTTTATGCTTTATGCCTCAATGCATTTTTCAGATTTAGAGCAAAATAATTAACCAATTTAGAAGTTCATAGCATACATGATGATATAATGGACTTGATATGGCCATGAGAATCGAGGGTCTTTATAGTGAAGTGTAAACCATATTTGTATGGTGCCAGCTCTTTGGTCTTAAAGTCTACTTGAAATCCTTTGTTGTATTTACATTTCTATTTGTACTTTAGTCTTCAAGAATTGATTCCATGTCAACTTGAATACTCTTCAAATAATCTTGCTTGAGTGCTTTGCTTCTTTGAATAACTTCTTGAATCATCATAAAATCTTCAGTCATTTGCATCCTTCTTTTCAATACTTGTTGAACTCCTTGAGCATCTTCAATCTCTTCAAGAATAAGATTGCCTAAGTAACCTTCTTGTTTGATACTCAACCGATCAACTCAATTATTTTCTTGTTATCAAATAATTATAATCTAACCTGCACACTTAATTGAAATCATTAGATAACAACCACATGATTTTGATATCATCAAAATCAACATGAGGATCAACCTTGAGTCAACAGATTGGTTTGGAGGTGATGCAGGGTATCTGGTGAAAAATCATGTCGGTGGCTGATGAACTTTCAAGAAAGTCAAATGTGGGAGTTGCACCATAATTTTTCAGCAAGGTTATTTTTAGATATGGCGCGTGAAATGCTTGGAATTGATTTATTCTGAGTGTATATGCTTTTTATGGTAGAACATGATAGCAGAAGCTATGGAGATCTTCATCAAGGTAAAGTATGGCTGTAGGATCAATCAAAGTCGCAAAGGTGAAAATTACTGATTTGTTTTGCTCCTTTATCTAATCTCACATCAGTTGGGAGTGGGAAGAGGGGCCAAGGGGCAAGGTTATTTAAGGAGGGTTAAGTCTCCTTAGTTAAGTGCACCAGTCAATAACTTAGTTAGTAACTTTTGATTTTAGTGAAATTTCTCTTAAAGATGTGAAAGTTAAAAGTTAGTTAGTGGAATAGCTTAGTGAGTGCCGACAAAGTGAGAAAGAAAAATTATATAATTATAACAATTTTTCACATAGTGTATTTTTTTCTGAGACTAGTAATTTTACTCTTATTTTGAAAATTTTTTATGTAAATTCTTGTGTTGTATTTTTTTTTTATTTTAATATTTTTGACTTTTTTATTTTTAAAAGGAGTACGTTTGGTAAAACCAAAATTTCTAACAAAATGCACATGGAATCTTGATATGTTACTACGAAAAACCAATCATGGTGATATACACTGGTTGGATTTTTCGTCAGACCCTTCTATAATGATTTCTTTGCAAGGCAGGCCCTTTCGGTTTAAATCGGTGTGTCCTAAACCTTTTCTCGATGTTTGTTGTGTTGGAATCCGGCTCATGGTGAAGAAACTATTTGTGTTAGCCAAGAATATTTATTGTAACATGAGTTGGAGTTTACTAATACTTTTTAAAAAGCTTAATTCATGTATCTTCAGACCTTCGGCGTCTACCCTAAACGGATAAACTCCATTCCTAAACCTTTTCTCGATGTTTACTGACAATATTCTTTTTCTCACTACTCAAACCATTCCAGATGATGGCAAGGTTATAATTTCTAGGTCCATTCATCGTTATTCTGTCTACAATTATTATCCACATGCTCAAGCCTGAATCGATACTCAAGGGACATTGTTCCAGATTGTGGCTATTGATACAAACCGGAGACGTGTGAGGTTGGGTTGCTGACTAACATGTCTATCAGTTAAACATATATAAATAAATTAAAATTTTAAAGAAAATATTTTAGTAGCAATAATTGAAATGAATACATTAATGTGTATTTGCACGTGTTAATTCTTCCTCCTCCTTTGAACTATTTAATTTTAGGAACTCTTAAAATTTTAAACTATCAATGTGTTTGTAATTTGTCTTTTAAAGTAAATATTATTACCTTCTATTCTCGCTTCTTTTTTAATAAATAGAATGTAGAAAATAATCTCTTACTTTAATAGAATAATATACAAAATGTAATTGTAATTTAAGAAACAGAATAACGTAATAATAATATTTTCAAAAACATTAGTTAAAATGATAAGTATTTTGGTTTGAAATAAAAAGACAATAAACAACTCAATATTTGTTTATATAACATTCTCGCTTTATTTAACCATTTTTTTATACTACCAAACCTTTATATTTATATATATATATATAAAACATTCTCCCCATATCATCCACAACAACTACTAGCTCTCCTTCTCCAACTTGTGACTACCAACTCTCACTATCAGCAAATTACTTGTAAACTACCTACTCCTATCAAAATTTTCTGAGGTAATTCACAGTAAGCTGAAGAAAAAAGAGTGTGCAATTTAATTATTTGTCCCAAAAAGAGTAGATAGCCATTACAACTCTCTCTCTCTCTCTCTCTCTCTCTCTCTCTCTCAATGATTCGCTCTCCCATTTATTCCTCACACCTACACTCAAACTCCATTTAGTTTTGTCTCTCCCTAAAGTATGAATATTTTTAAGTTTATGGTTCTATTGGAGTGGTTGACAACGTATTTTTAGACAACCAACTACCAACAAAAACAAAAAAAAAAAAAAAAAAAAGACGACAAAGAAGAAAAGAACAAAGGAAATGGAAAAAGAAAAAAAAAAAAAGAAGAAGAAGAAGAATAAGACACACCTATTATATTCTCAACCAGACAATCATCTCAAGGTCCACTTCATGTTGAAAGCTTTGATCATATCTTTAAATGAAATCATAAAATAAGAAGAAAAAAAAAGTGTGTAAATGAGTCTGGAGAGTATAATAATTTTGCATGTAGGACCCTAGTGATACCATTTCTATAGCTTGTAAAGAATTCAGGAACTTTAGAAGAAATCTCTCATTCATTCCAATACAAGAAAGAGAGAGTGTGCTCTCTCTCTCTCTCTCTCTCTCTCTCTCTCTCTCTCTCTCTCTCTCAATTTACAGTCCTTAACACGAATGATGAACCTTAGTTCTTCAACAGAAGAGAAAAAAAAAAAAAAAAAAACCATTCCCTTGGTATGCTATGCTCAAATGCTATGTTACTACTACAAACCAATCGTAGTAAAATTTTAGTTTTTTGTTCTCGGCAAAGGATCTTGGGATTCACTGGTTGGATTCTTCATCAAAACCTTCTGTAATGAAGAATTATGTTGGTTCAGTATTTGATTTTGTGCATGATTGTATCGCAGTTCGCAGAGCTATGGAACACCTTGCAAATAGAGTACCTATTCCTAACCCTGTGGTGTTGCAAAGTGAGGAGTTGTATCAGGTCACTTACATTACATATATATATACACAAATGTTTCTAACTTCATGTTCTACTCAGGCTTTCTTTGAGTTCCTTGGTTCTTGATCATGTAATGTTTCCTGCAAAAAAATTTTCCAGTATATACTGGAGACTAGTGTCTACCCGCGAGAGTCACAACATCTCAAGGAGCTGAGAGATGCCACTGCAAGCAATCCGGCGTAAGTATCCTCTTTCTGCCAAGGATTAAATTTCAGTGTCTTGTTTTGATTAGCACAGAAACGAAAATGTTTTGAAAATATTTCAAAAACGAATTTGTCACTATAAAAATTGTACAACATTTATGAAAAGTTTTAAATTCATATCGATACTACTTCATTATTTTGGGGTATTGCATTGTGTTTCGATTCATTTTGCCATGTTCCACTTTGTTTCAATGAAAACACTGAAATTTTTATTATTTTACTAGTGTTTCATTTCAGTCTCTCAAGAAACGGAAATGTTTCTATGGTTTCAATTGTTTTCTACACCAGACTTCTCATATTCTATTTCAGTACCTTTCCTTTATCAGTCAGAAATCCAACAGTACAAAACTTGCAACTGCTTATGTTACCAATTCTTCATAATGATAGAGGGATTGTTCAATCAAATTTTGCCTTTGTCCATGGCAGGGCCTTCTTCGGTACATCACCAGATGCAGGCCAACTACTGGCCATGCTCTTGAAGCTAGTGAATGCAAAGAAGACAATTGAAGTTGGAGTTTTCACTGGCTATTCTCTTCTTCTCACTGCTCAAACCATTCCTGAAGATGGCAAGGTTTATATAATTCCTATATCTATTCATCACCATTCTCTCTAAAATAATAACCATCTGCTGAATCAGAGCTCAGGATACTTTCTTGCAGATTGTGGCTATTGATATAAACCGGGAGGCATATGAGATTGGGTTGCCAATTATCCAAAAAGCTGGTGTTGAACACAAAATTAACTTCATTCAGTCCCGGGCCCTGCCAGTTCTTGATGAACTCTTGGAGGATGTAAGTATTGCCCCATCAATGAATTGAACCTCATTTTCTTTGTTTTTTATTTTTATTTTTTGGGTTTTGTTGCAGAAAGAAAATGAAGGGGCATTTGACTTTGCTTTTGTTGATGCTGACAAGGCTAATTATATGAATTATCATGAGAGGTTGATGAAACTGATGAAGGTTGGGGGTTTACTTGTCTATGATAACACCCTTTGGGGAGGAGCTGTTGCTAAGCCTGAAGAGTTTGTTCCTGTGTATAAGAGAGAGGGAAGGAAGGCTACCATGGAGCTTAACAAAGCATTGGCAGCCGATCATCGCGTTGAGATATGTCATGTTCCATCTGGGGATGGGGTCCTTATCTGCAGGCGCATCTACTGACGATCTTTTATCTCCGCCGGTGCTGTGGCTGAGGCGGTGGTGGAGATGGCGGCCGTGGTGGTAGTGGTGGTGGTGGAGGTAGTTGTTGGGGTGGTGGTTGTTACTTCTTCTTCTTGTTATTATCACTAGTTTTTATGAAGTGTTCCTACGCAGTATGCCTTTGATTCTGCTTTTCCATGTGAAGAATTGGTACCTTTTTCATGCCTGTAAAGTGACAAACAATTATGTAGGAAGATGCTCTGTCCTTATTTTTTATTTTTTATTTTGATATATGAATACCCAAAGGGAGAAGACGAAAAAACAAACACCACCCATACAAAACATCACCTAAACGTGAAGAAAATGATTGAGAACAAGATTATTTATACAGAAATTTCATCTAGAATGATATGGCTATTACTTTCTTGAAATTTTGAGACATAATGGTAGGTGCTTGACTCTGAAATCAAATGATCACGAGAAACTACGTCAACTAACTCGACTAACCTAGTTGGTCGGAGCCCTTCTCCTTCCTTTAAGAGGTTAAGAGATTCACACTAGCAACGGTAATAATACTCAATATTTTATTTTAGCCAAGTATATAAAAATTCTACTTGGATTTGCTCTGCTTGTGCAATTTTGGTGTTACCTGAGTCCAATTCCTCCATGTTACATGAAACATTCTTGGAAGAAAACTGTAACGTAAACTAACTCGGGTGAGATACAATGAAATAAGTAGCATACACATTCTAAATTCATATGCCCTACTCTAGTTCCAATTGTTTTAGCAGTTGTATATGCTTCCTTACATCTATGTACAATACATGCATAGCGTTGATATTTGGGTCAGGTTTGGGCATCCATTAGTATACTCAAAATCCCAATCCATGACCCATGGACGGTAGTTGTTATAACTACCACACATCCCATTCAAAGGGAATTTACAGCCGATGTTTTCGATATGCACGAGAAACATAATAAAGGGAGTATTGGTTGGTGCTCTCTCTCTCAAAGTAAATCTCTCTCATAGAAATAACATAATGTGAGTGCTCTTGAATTGTTGTTGTGTGAATATAGTTGGCCCTATAAGGTTTCATTATACTCCATTGCGAGTAATTCAAAGGAAAATTGGGTTGGAAACACATCTTTAGCAAGAAATCTTGGATTCTACTTTAGAAAAAAAAAGTCTAGCGGTCAGGTAGTACACAGTACTCGGTGGTAATTTTTATCAAATAGTGACACGTGGTGGGTAAATACATCAGCAATCTAAGTTTGTGGAGTAGTGGGGAGACTTTTAAGGAAAAAATGCCACTTGGTAAAATCTGATAGGATGTTTGCTTAAAAGTCTCCTCACTACTCTCCAAATTTAAATTAGTGATGTATTTACTCATTACGTGTCACTATTTAACAAAATTACCACCAAGTGCTTAATATTACCTGACCACTATACTATTTTTCCTTCTTTGAATTTTACTCTAAAATGTATGTCCAAGTTAAAGTTTATGCATTTGTTACGTTCTAAAGCTAGGGTAGTGATAGAGAACAGCAAAGCATTTGGGTTTTTTATTTCTAACAATTTTTTATTTTATTTTACGTTGTTAGATTTCTTTCCATTTTCTATTTTGGTTATGCCTATACAATAGGCATATTATGTAAGAATTGCTACGGTTTTTGGCATAATTGAGCTTTACACAAATTGCATTATTCTTTTTGGTTCTCTCTCTCTCTCTTCTCTCATTCTTCCTATTCTCTTCTCGTCTCTTTCTCCTATCAACAATTCCTTTTCTTAATTGGCTTAAACTTTTAATTGAATTGATGGTCCACAATTTAACATGACATTGAAAGCAGTATCTAGTCTCAAAAAACTCTTTTTGCAACTTTCACTTACCTCATATTGTTTGCCAACAATTCTTTGGGTATTAAAAATAGATCATATAAAACTTCTTTCTTGTAAATTTTTATCGCTAATATATTTATTTTATTTATTTTATAAAGCACTATATAGCTTTTGACGACAAATTAGCCTAAAGATTGATCATTTTGAAGGGTAGTGTTAGATATAAGATTCACAGCACTAATCTTACTTGTGAACATAGGCAAATATGGCTAATCTTCTATGGGATCTCTCTCGATAATTTTTATTTTATTTATTTTATTATTATTTTTATATTTCTTCACATCGGTCCAATATTTGGCCACTATTAGTTATAAGCATTTTTACATCGCCTGTTAGATACCTTATTTTTTTTGAGTTTTTTTTCCTTTTCTTCTAAGTTAGAAACTAGAAGAAAGAAAATATATTTCTTTCTCTCCTCAAGTACCAAACAGGTCCCAATCCCCCCAACTAAACACGTAAGGGGTGGAAGGAGTCTTGTGAGAACTCAGAGAGTTAAACAACTCGTAAACGTTGACTCACTGAAGCCGAAGATCCAAGATCTTTCAGGGTTGCTCCTCTAAAGTTTAAAGGATTCAGAGTTCATAATCACCATTTTTCTCACTCCAGAATAACTGGGTTCTCTCTCTCTCTCTCTCTCTCTCTCTCTCTCTCTCTCTCTCTCTCTCATGATATGTGTGCGTGTTGCTGGCACAGTGTTCTTATATGATGTAGAAATATATTTTGGGTCCGAATTGATATTCGTTTTTGTTGTTTTGGATGCTCTATAGGAGTTGTGTATATGTCTTGCGATTCTGACATGCCAATTCTATTAACAATTTTGTATAGGTTATAGGTTGCATCCAGCAACAAATATTCCTGAAGCAATTCCAATTTGTAAAAGCAACTATTTGGTCGATAACTTCTGTTTATTTGCTAAATCATCTTTATGTTTCTTTCATGGTTGGGGCTAAACAATCTGAATTAGAAATGATTTCTCTGATTCTTGGATCACTGCTAAATTTTCCTACCTGGGATTCTGATGAATTTGAGCTTTCCATATCACAAAATACAATTTGTAGGATCCCTCTCTTCTATGGGTAAAATGAAATAATGCTATTTTTGGAGTTTGGATTAGTCAAGCTGATGGAAATGAAAAGAAAGTAAAATTACTTAAACATATTCATTTTTATGAGTAAACAAATAAATGAAGCTTTTTGACAAATAACTATTCATTTTCTTTACCATTTCCTAATCCAATTAAACAAAAAATATAGATTTTTAGCTTATTTCAATTATTATTTTTCTCTCTGTCTTCTCCTTTTTCTCTCATTTCCTTCAAAAATCTCAAATCCAAGAACAGTGTAAAGGATTCACTAGTCATATAGCTTTGTCAAGTAGGAAATAGTCTCTCTCTCTCTCTCTCTCTCTCTCTCTCTCTCAGTTGTTTGGTTGTTGAGCAGTGGCTGGTTGCTTGGGTGTAAACAGGTGGGGGCTGTGGGCTGTGTTAAGTTCCTAAGAAGACTAGAGACTTTACAAACTGAACTAGTTGAGACTTTCTAGATGAATGCAACAATCTTTTATTTTTCCTTGCGCACATCCACAGGGGGTTCATAAGTGTTGTGGTTGTGAGTCAGGTTTCCAAATGGCAGTGGAGAAAATTCGGAAAACGACTATATCTAATAAACCTTGTGGGTGAGTCAGGTTCCTAAGTCCATTATTGAGGAGTGTAGCACATTTTGGGAATTGTATAACTTTCCACATACACAAAGAGGCAAACTTAGACTCGTTGGTAATTCCTAAAGCTTGATGGTGCTTTTCTCTGTACCAGCTGGATTTATTACCCTTACTACAAATGGTGGTATTAGGGCTACTCGAAACATTTATGTATTTCGCTTCTATGATCAAAAGAAAGAGAAGTGAGGGACTGTAACCTATTCTATTGTTTGGTTATATGATCCATAAGACTTAATGGTTGGCGGCCTATGAAAGTGAAATTTTATTGAGAGAAAAATAAGAATCGCATCAAATAATGGCATCAAATTTTCAGTTATCAAGTCAGTAAATAAGAAATGAAATAATTATATGATAAGTGTATCCTAGATGCTAATAATGGGATGGTTGAGTGATAATGTAGCGCAGCAAGAATTGCTATTAGTAGTTAGTAACACTAGAAAAGAGCATTGATGATTGATTTGTTCTTGATATGTTCAAAGAAAACTAGTGGAAATGGAAAATCAATCTTGGAGACTCTAGATGAAAAATCTCCGATTCAAACAGAAGTGGTCACCTCTGCATGTTGGAAATTAAAGTTTAACTTCAAAACATCTGAATGCTTAACTTCATCTAAAAATGATAATAATGTCCCTAAATTTTTGTTGGAGGTAGTCTGAAAGCAATGGAACCTACAAACAAGAAATCAACAAGTCCTGCCAAGGGATTATTGCAGAGTGACGAGTTGTATCAGGTACCCTCCGATCCTTCTCTTGATCTGTTTTATGTTGTTTAAAACCTTAACCTCACACTCCACTAATATGGCAGTATATCTCGGAGACCAGTGTCTACCCTCGTGAACCAGAGCCTCTCAAGGAGCTAAGGGAAGTGACTGCAAGCCACCCAAGGTAACATTCTTTGACTTTAATAGTTCATCATGTAATGGAAAATTTTCGATTCTCATAATTTTCTGCTAGTCCAAGGACAAAAATGAATGAATCTACCTATGAATGTCAAGAAAATGAGTGGATTCCGTCAGATATCATGGATATCATAAACGCTTAATGCAGTTCCTCTTGAAATAATGAAGCAAATTCATATTCTTTCTGTGTGAACATGACATCTAACTTAATTATTTGTAAGGCAGTGTATGGTAGAACATTTGGCTTAAGAAGATCTCAGAACTAATATCACTGTTGAAGACATTGTTAAAGCTAGCTTATAGCATGCCTTGACCCGTGCTGCTTCAAGTCACTTTGCCCTAATTTTTTGTGTTTCAGGTACATGATGGGTACTGCTCCTGATGCAGGTCAGTTAATGGCCCTGCTGTTGAAGCTAGTAAATGCCAAAAAGACCATTGAAATCGGAGTTTTCACTGGATACTCCCTCCTCCTCACTGCTCTTTCAATTCCTGATGATGGCAAGGTCTGCATTTATGCATACCCATTGATCTGATCTGTCTAATACATTCATTTATCGGACTAGTTTTGGACAAAACTACATTTCTGCAGATTACAGCCGTAGATTTGAATCAGGAGACATATGAGATAGGGTTGCCGATGATTAGAAAAGCTGGTGTTGAACACAAAATCAACTTCATCGAGTCCGAGGCTCTACCGGTCCTTGATAAACTCTTGGAAGATGTAAGAATTATCCACCTTATTGAACTTTTTTCCTGATTAAGAATTTTGATTAATGTTCATTTTCTTGTCTGTGGATACTGTTGCAGCATGAAAATGAAGGGAGTTTCGACTTTGCTTTTGTCGATGCTGACAAGGTTAATTATTTGAACTACCACGAGAGATTGATGAAACTGGTGAGAGTTGGCGGGATGGTTATCTATGATAACACGCTCTGGGGTGGATCAGTTGCAATGCCTGAGGAATCGGTTTCAGAGTTCATGAAACCCGGAAGGCAATACACGATCGAGCTCAACAAATCACTAGCAGCTGATCCTCGCATTGCGATTTCTCATGCTTCGTTGGGCGATGGAATCACCATTTGTAGTCGCATCAAGTGATGTCGGTGCAGACAAAAATCAAACAAGAATGTGTTACTAATAAAATCCATTTGCAACCAATCCCAAAAAACTTGTAGAGGTTTCAAATAAGCGCAGCAAGTAAGTAAACTGGCTGTTTCACAGAATTACTGATACAATTTGAAATGGGCTTGTTCAGGTGTATTCTGCAAGTAAACTCAAGCAGATTTCAAATACAATTTGAAATGAAGTTGTGAATAGAAACCCAGAATTCGAAAACACTTGGCTTCGAATGGAGGAAACATGGTTTACTCATACAATTTTGATCAAACTTTTGCAGATTTCTTTCCCCTCGCGGCAAATGTTTCTGCAACCACCAGAGGAAAAGCAATAGTTGCATCACAGTGTACCTGGATGGAAGCAATCAAAAGCAGAAAAGGAATTAGGAACATACAACCAAAATGGCATTTACCCAATTGGCAAAGAGAGAAACAAGTTGAAGTTGAAAGGTAAAATAAGTTAAACCTTAACAGTCTTAGCAGAACTTTGAATCTTTCCCCACGACACAGCTTCATCTGGGCGGGCACCAGAATCGCTGCCATCAAACTCTTGTGCTGTGTTAATATAAACAGCGTAATCTGCACCATTTCGCATCATATTGGCATTGCAAATGTGATGCTTAGGCAGCCCTCCTCCAAGAAGTATTATCCCTGTCTTTCTTGGACTTGCAAGGACAGCTTCACCATCCATGGCTCTAACATCTGCTTAATAGAGTTAACAATGGTTAATTCATACCCCCAGCTATTATATATATATATATATATATATCAGTTTTGTAAATGGCATTGAAGGGGGAAAATTACCTTGCACTATGTCAATGATTAGACCAGGATTGCAGAAAGAATGGAAGTATAACATGTCCCCCAGTGAACCATCTGTTAAGCCAGGGCAGAAGACTGGAATATTGTTCTGGAAAGCAAAGAAAATTAAAAGAACTGTTGCCAGTCAGTGTACTTCATGAAATTGCACAAATGCATATGAAAGGGTTATATACAGTTTCACATAATAAAGCCTCCAAACTTAGCAGCATAAAAAAGGTAGATGCTCACTTTTCAAATGCTAAATGCTCACAGCTCATTGGATAAGTCATCCATGCAAGTGAAGAATTTTCTTTCTTGAAATCTCATTTCCAACTTATATGCCAATTTTCTCTTGTGAAAATTTCCAAATTTTCTAGCCATGAGATACAAATTTCACAACATTGGCATTGGATAAGTCATTGGGGTAAATTTGGTTGAACACTAACCTTGTATGCCCAGTACAGGTATGAACTCTCATTGTTCATTTCTTTCCCCAAGCGAGCGATTACTTTAGATGGAGTCCATAATACTTTCTGTGAAACAAAAAAGAAAAGGTCAGGGCGGAATTCGACTAATGTTCTTGCAGAGTGGTACATTGATTAATAGCAAATGCTTGAGAGATGAGAGAAAACAAGAAAACTAGGTGGGGTTATATCCAATATATATATATATATATATATATTTATATACATTAATGGGAATACCTTGAGAGTCTGCTCTTCCAACATCTGGTCGAAAATTGGCATAATCCAGTCCTCAAATTTGCAGTAGTTGTTATTAGGAGCCAACAAGTTGCCAATGCGGTTCAATCCTTTCGAGCGTAAATGAGCTCCTGGTAGGCAAAAATCACCTTTATATGTTGGTGCAAGGCATTTTATAAGGTCCTCTTCAATACCTCCAGCTGTTGTTACCACTACATCAACCTGCAATCGGATCAAAAACAGTTATCTAATTCTTATGTCCAAAGACACTCAGACACAATTAGATTTGATATTTCTTAAATATTTTTTTTGAACTTTTTTAAGGTAAAAAGTATTTAAAAACTAAAATATAACATTTTATGTATAAAATGAAAGTCCTATACTTAGTTTTATAATAAACTCAATTACTTTTCCATACTTTATAAATGCACGTCCAACTAGTCATATCGGATACATGTATCTCATACTCTTATCCATAATTATCAAAACCAAATCGGGCATCAAACCGGTGAGGTTACCAGTTCATAGTTCATCGGTTCAATTAGTGATTCAACCGGTATTATAAATTAAATGTATTTTATTTATTCATATATATTTTAACTTAAATATAATTCATACAGTAAAGTAAAACATAAAGCAATGGTAAGTATTGCTTAATTCTATCTTTAATTCCCAAGTCCAACTCCAGGGAGACTTAAAAAGTCAAAATTGGTTAATGGTTTTTTCAAAAAATCGGCAATCGACCAATCTGGTACAGTTCTGATAACCATGCCCTTATTCAAATGCTGAGTATTAAAAAGTCAAAGCTAGTTAATGATTTTTTTAAAAAATCAACAATCGACCCGTCCGGTTCAATTCTAATAACTATGCCCTTATCTTAATGCCGAGCGTCCAACATTGTTATTTCCCAAAAGAGTGTAAGTAACATATACTTTGGCAAGAAAGCTTCACCATGCAACTAAAAACGGACAGTATAATGGCATTTGCAAATCAAATTTTCCACCCTTTAGAACAGATACCACTAAAATTCATCCAAAACATTCCTTAAGATATCGTTCAACTCACCATTCGATGCTCAACAAGATAGCGAATGGTTTCTCGAACGCCAGAGGAAATGAGATTGGAAGTAAAACCCAGAAACACCTTGCACTTCACAGACTCTCTATATGAAGGGTCCCTCTCCTCCTCTCTGCAATCTTCTGATGGAGCCTCATGGGCAAGCCTCCAGTCTAGCTATACAAATCCAATTCAAAACCAAAATAATACATACAATTATCTAAGTGGTATCCCAGAAGGAGGACAAATCTTTGGGAGATATGGGAAATTTGAAACTAACCATTTGATTAATAATGTCAATGGCATCACCCAGATTTGAAGCTTGAAATCCTGTGGAGACCATTGACCTTATAAGTTCAGAATAGTTCACACCTCTGTTGAAATCATAGCCCTCAATCTTAATACAAGATCCTTCGAGATTCTCTGATTCTTTAAAAACCGCAGAGTGTGCTGATGCTAAAACATGTTCTTCCATAGTTTTCACCATCCTTTCAGTTGCTCTGCCAACAAAGAAGTTAAAAGTAAAATTGCTACTAGTTCCATGTTTTGCTAATGCAAAAGAATGCTTTTTCTTTTTCCAGCATTTTCTCGGCAGGCAAACAAAACATAATAAGCTGTTTGATCCCCAAGGAAAAACTGTGAGAAAAGGAGAGTGAAGATAAACTAACCTGGAAGTGAAGCACTATGCCCAAGGTGAACACAGACATGACCGGTTTTATAAGCTCTGATACTCTCTTCCTACTCTAGCAGCATATTTACAACGTGACATATTGGAGGCCAGTTTTCTAATGTCAGCAGAGTTATGAGACCATGTTAAAATAATAAGTGAGAGGGAGAGGGAGAGAAAAAAAAATATTTTCAAACAGAATCTCTGTATCACAATACATCTATATAATAAAACATAATTTTATTTAAAAATGTCTCTTTCATTTTTGTATTTGACGACTCAAATTCAGTGATTGAGATCAATGATTGAGATCAGTTAAACTTTTTATCCCCAATTCAAATCTCGTCCAAACAAATTATGTAGGTCTCATGAATTGTAAAAATCTTCTAAAACTTTTTATTATTGTTGAGACAGTTTTTTAAATTTGATAAGTTATGCCTTATTGCATAAGCCCCGTCCAAATAGTTTATTTAATTTTTCACATTCAAAGATTATGGTATATTTTTCATATTTAATTTATTAAAAGTTAAATAAAATATTTTGTTAGAAGTGCCGTAAGCATGGGTTATATCTAATTGTATAATATTAAAGTAATGAGGTATAGTGAAATTGTCTATTACATTGAGAGAGTTTCTATATATAAGCTTAAAAGGAGTGATGAACAAATAATAGAAAATACGAACCTCAAACATATAAAGTAACTAGCTAACTAGAAAAATGTAGAATTAGAAAACTATGGTAATATAATTCAATATCTAACATCTTACAGAATTTGGATTCTCTCCATTCTATAAATTAGAATGAAGATTTCTATTTCATTGATTGAGGTGTTGACACGTCAGCTAACATAAAAATAAAAGATTTAGATGAGTTAACTTAAAATTTATTTAAAAATAAATAATTTTATATTTATATATAAAAATAAATTTTAATATAAAATAAAGTAATTTTAATAAAAAATGTGATAAGATTACATTTAAATTATTAATTATAGAATAAAAATTTTCATTTTAACCCATAAAACGGAGAGAATTTAAATCCCATTTTACAATAGTTGGATATTGAGGAGACAAAGTAATGAAAAATTCAGAAACAAAATCCTTATCCCTGAAAAAGGAGATGCAACAGAATCCTTATCCCTGACCTCCAAGCCAGTGCAGATTAACATGGCCTCTGAATTCAAATGCAGTAAACAAATAAAGCTCTATATATTTCTGGGTACTGAGGCCCTGGATGTCACCATTACTGAAGATTCTTCCTGGCTCTGAAAGGCCACTTGGTGTACTGGATTTGAAGATTCCACAATATAATATTAAATAATAGTTTCTGGGGTCTGTTGCTGACAGGACATGGGTCACTCCGACAGAACCGGACCCATCCACATTTTCAAAGTACCCCGCAGACTGCTAAAACACGTGGAATTGAACAGAATCTTGTACTGATGTACCCAAAAAGAATGAACAAGAGAATCTTGTTATGATCCTCTCTGCATGAGATGTTCGGAGAGGAGAAACGCGTTTTCAGTATTCTCACAAAATTCGTTTGAAAATTTTGAAATTTTTTTAAAAAACGTAACGGAAACGTTTCGAATTTTTTTTAAAAATAACTAAAATAACGTTAAAAATACTTAACGAAAATTTTTAAAAAATTAAGAAAAAATGTTGCGAAAATTTAAAATATTTATTTTTTTATATTTTTTCTTTTAAATTTTAATTAAATAGTTAAGAAATTATTCATGTAGTTTTTACTAAATTTCTTAAAGATTTACATTAAGTTCTTTAAAAATCTCTTTTGAATTCTATAATAAATTTTTTATAAAATTCTTATTAAGTTTCTCAATCATTTTTTGCTTCTCGATTCTTCTTATAATTGTTGATTATGTTTTCTACTTATGTTTTTCTTAAAAAAATTTCACTAAGTTTCTTGAAAGCCAAACACACCACTACCACCATAGCCACTAAGAAAAGCATTACTAGCTCCTCCCCCATCTCTCTCTCTCTCTCTCCACTATCACCTTCACAAGCACCTACAAGCTAACCCTCACTACCACAATCTCATTGAACAACCACCACCACCACCACCACTTTTACAATTGTGTGCATTTGGAGTGTGCGTGCGTCGGATTAGGTAATGACCTACTAATCGAACCACCAAAGTCAAGTTTAGAAGTATTTAAATCAATTTTGACTTGATTTGAGTTTAAGTTGGGTTAAAAATTCATCTCTTATTATTAAAATAAAAAATAAATAATAAATAAGTACTTAAATAACAAATAAATAAAAGCACTTAGTAAAAATTCATATACTATTAAAATTTAATTATTACATACAGTTCGAGTCAGTTTAAGCGGATTGAGTCAATTTTAAGTAACGACCCATCAACCGAACCGTCAAAGCCAGATACACAAATATTGAAATTAATTTTGACCCAGTTTGAGTTGGGGTTAGTTTGGTTGGGTTTGGGTATGTCGGGTTTACAGGGTGAATGAATTTTTGAACTGTCCTAATATGCCTACTTTGTATATGCCCAGTCACCACCACACCTTTCGAGAAAATCTGCACGATCTGTTTTCTCACTCCAAAAATTCGATTAAAGCATCCATTTGGCTTGGAACACAAAATCAAACTAGAGATTTCATCTGTTTCTCTCTAAAAACACACATATATATCTATATACATTTGAGTGTGTAGCGATGCATCGGTTTTCAGGATATATGTTGGGAATAATGGTGATATGTTTATTGTGCTTATGAGAGTGGGGAGCATCCATTTGGTTTGGAACACAAAATTAAACTAGATTTTTCATCTGTTTCTCTCTAAAAACACACATATATATCTATATATATATATATTTGAGTGTGTGTAGCGATGCATGGGCTTTCAAGATATATGTTGAGAATAATGGTGATATCTTTATTGTGCTTATGAGAGTGGGGAGTGGGATTGATGGGGGTCGTAGGTTTTTTGGTTGCGCGAAGATTTTGGAAAAAATTATAGCAACACCATTTGATATTGCAGACCATCATTTTTTTTAATTAAAAAATATACACAGAAATTACATGGACACTCTTTTAACTATAACTCAGTATTACTTTACCTCCAACTAAAAAAATAAATATTTTGGCCCCTTAACTATAAAATTGTATCCATTTCACCTCTTCTATTAGGTTGTCTTGAAAAATTAACAGAAAACAATTATGTAACTGAAAAATAGATCAAAATACCCTTACACCTAGATAAATGATTTTTTTAGATAACATTATATTGATAAATATAATTTTTAGCTCAAAATTGCCTCAAAAAATGTATATATATATGCATAAATAAATATGCAGAAGCTATATAAATATACACACCTATATGTATGCATATGTATAGATAGTTATCTAAATGTAAAGGTATTCTGGTATATTTTCCAATCACGCGACTATTTTCCGTTACTTTCTCAAACACTAATCTAATGAATGGGGTGAAACGATACAATTGTATAGTCGAGGGGTCAAATTATTCACTTTTTTAATTGAATGGGATAAAATAATATTGAATCATAGTTGAAAGAGTTTATGTGTAATTAACTCAAAATTGGTAAATAAATTACCTTTTGTCAAAAACATCATCAGGTTTCAAACCCCAAGGAGTTGGCTTAGTGGTTAAGGTTTAGGGATTGAGAGTATGCTCCATTTAAAATCTCAAGTTAAAACTTCTTAGATATTATCAATTTCTTATGACCACCTCTAGGGTCTTTAGTCAGGTAATTATCTAGTTTGTATGAGACGGGGGACTACACAAACTTTAGAATTAGTTGAGGTACATGCAAGTAGATTTAGACACCTAGTCATAAAAAAAAAGTCAACTCTGTTTCCTCCCTTCCTCAACCGAACCAGTAAATCATTGAACTAATATATTGATTGATTTAATTACCAGTTTGGTTCTGATAACAATGCAACTGGGACTGATGTTAGACTAATGGCCCATTTGGTTGGGCATTTTTCAAGCTTTTTTTGCTTGTCTTTGTTTCTTTATAAAAATAAAAGCCAAGATTTTGAAGTCTTTTTACTTTTTTTGTTGTTGATTTTTTACTTATCTTATCTTGTTAAAAGTAAAAAAAACTAAAAAAAAATTAATTTTTTTACTTATGAGTCAAAAAAATAACATAAAAAAAACTTTAAAAAAACCGTACCAATCAAACCCTAATCCTTTTTACTATCCTTTTCACTTGGGTACCAATACCGTAAAATCCATGAACTCTTTGTAGTTTAGTCACCCCCTTGAGAAAAACCTGTACACCTTTCCATACAGGATTGCTAGTTAACCCATACCTTTCCAAAACGTGAAACCCAAATTTTGGATAAATCTTTATTCACTTTTCCTTCACATTTTTATTTTTTACCAAAAATTCGAATTCCAAACAGAACTTTGATGGAGCATTTGCAATCTTAAGATTAAAAAAAAAAACTTAGACTATCCAAAACCTGTTCAGTTGTTTCATATCTGAGAAAGCAAAACCAAATCAGTTAATCCACACCAAAATGCTCATATGATGGCCATAGGCACATAGAAAAATTTTGAAATTTCTTTTCCTAACTAATATCGATGTTTTCCCAGATAACTCCGAATCACAAATTATGTCAATGCCGAATAATTTCCGAATGCCGAGTTTGTCACTAAGCTAGTGAGCAAAAAGGAAAGGAAAAAAAAAAAAAAGAAAAACCTTTTAAGGCATTACCAGATACCTATTCACGCATTCTGGTCTCTGCAAATATTTCTTCCAGCTGCATTAGCAGCACCAAGTAAAATGAAAAATGGCAGTGGTACAACAGAATTGGCAATTGGCCTGCTTGCTAACCCCTTGGATATCTTCAGTGTAATATTACTAATGGAAGTTCTGTAGTGTACTGTCTTCAGAACTCATATAAAAGGAGCCAAAATAAGGGCAACATTTATGTACCCTTTTTCCATCAATTGGTGGATTGAACTTGCAAGAGTTATATTGACTGCTTCATAGATGATTCCAGTGAAATATCAATATTCTCAGCATAAGAAATGAATCATTTGCCGCAGCCTTCAATCATTCTGGATGGAGGGAAGCATCCAAATCTCAACTCAATCCAGACACACTGCCCGAACCATCAACTGAGCTCAAGAAGAGCTCAAGAAGTCATGTTGACATGGAAACTCGTAGCTGAAACTAGCCTTTGGATGAGCTTCCCGGCTTTGAGCAGAGCTGGGAAAAGGTACAGGATCAGAGAAAGACATCAAAAGCTCGAAACGCAGGAGCAAACTCAATCCTATTCTTACCTTTCTCAGATCTTAAAGGGGTGAGACTAACCTCGTCCAAAGCTGTAAATATAAACGTGAATACAAACAATTTCAAATAAGCAGATATAATAATACAATCTATTTGCTCACTGTATTTCTAACAACCAAAATAGGCTTCTGATGTCCTTTCACCCATCAATACCAGTTTCAACATCCCTCTCAAATCGAGGGTTTTTAATGCTGACCTACAATGTGCTATCTCACACACACAAAAAAAAGCCTCATTGCCACTGTGGAAGTAGAGTTCCCTCGCAATGATTTGGAGGAATTATATATCTTAAATGACATCAATAACCGCATAGAAGCTGCATCAGGATTAGTTGTATGCAAGTCTTAAGTGAAACTGCAGCCTGCCTGATTTTGTTTTAGGACTTATTCTCAACAGATCTCTTTCTCCTTGAAGCAAATGTTTCTGCAACCAGTAGAGGAAAAGCAATAGTTGCATCGCAGTGTACCTGATAGGAACCAACCAAACACTTAAAATCATACTGTTAATACTGATTAAACAAGCACGAAAATAACCAAAGTGGCAACTACTTAAAATACATGTGTCATTGGAAAGATCTACACAGGTTACTAATAACAGAAGCTACAAGACCATAAGTGAAGATAAAAGGAGTTAAACCTTAACAGTCTTAGCAGAACCTCGTATTTTTCCCCATGATACAGCTTCATCGGGACGGGCACCAGAATCACTGCCATCAAACTCTTGTGCTGTGTTGATAAAGACTGCATAATCTGCACCATTACGCATCATATTAGCATTGCAAATGTGATGCTTGGGCAGCCCACCTCCAAGAATTATCATCCCAGTCTTCCTGGGACTTGCATGTACAGCTTCAGCATTCATGGCCCTAATATCTGTTTATAGAGCTAACAATTGTCAATTCATTTCCAGTTATCATATAGTGGGTGTGAAAATGTCATGAACGCAGAAATTTTACCTTGCACTACATCAATGACTAGACCAGGGTTGTGGAAAGAATGGAAATATAACATGTCCCCCAGCGAGCCATCTGTTAAGCCAGGGCAGAAGACCGGAATATCATTCTAGGAAGCAAAACATATTAAAGCAATGGTCTATGTCAGTGTCCTTGAAGAAACTGCATAATTATATAATCGACAATGATAGTAGGTTGATATGTCAACACCAATAACTTTCACATAATAACAAACCAGACTTGGCAGCATATAAGATAATGCCTATCATCCAACGTTTAAAAGAACACTGCTTGATGCTTACTTGTCACATGCTAGATGCTTGACTCGTTGGACAAGCCATCCATGCAAGAAAAGATTTTCTTTCTAGAATTTTCATACCCAATTTTTATGCAAAATTTCTCATGATAATATATACAGGTCATCAAAATAAAATGTTCACAACATTGAGACTTTCACAGATGTCTATACAAAATATATATCCAATAATTAGATTTCAGATCTCTTTTTCTCTAACTTGATTCAACACAACAGGAGAGCAGAAGCAGAAAAAAAGGCTGGTCCTGGAAAGCACTTTCCCTAAGCATTTCATAGAGCATGTAGGAACTAGGAACATTTGGGTCTGTGCATACATGCACATGCATATTTCTTAATTGAAAGGAAATACTTTTGGAATCTAACTTATTAATTGAAGGCAATCAAAGTTTTAGAATGAATAACAGAGTGATGTGGCTCTCTTCTTTTTCCTTCGGAATGTTAGCAAGGAATAATCCTCTAATTTTTGGAGACCTTTAAATTCAGATCTTACAAGTCTTGCTTCTTTACCCACAATTAAAATCTATGATACTCACGCAGTACTTTCAGTGGCTTGATGTAGGTATGTGGGTCATAGTCCACGTGGCTATACGCACCATGTGATGACATTCGCCACATTAACTTTTCTAGCTACCCAGGCAGCAAAATATCATCATGAATAACTAGGTCGGACTACCGTACGCGATGCGTTAGTCCCAAAACCCAACTAAAAGCAAGCTCCTAGCCTCCTATGCCTCGAGTGGGGGCACCTAAGATCCCCTCACTTGGCCCAGCCAAGGGACCCTCCTAAGGGACTCCCTTCACGAAACTCCAAGGAATCCTCCATCTGACCCTTGGACACCCCTGTGGGTCCATCCTCCATCTCATCCTTGGGTATCCGTCTAGGGTGCACTCTTCAGCTAAGAGGCAATCTCTACTCCTTGGGTTTTGTGCAGGCCCAAGAACTCACCCTGGGGTGTTATATAGCCATGGCATCTCCAAGAGGCCATGACCTTCCATGGGGGACCATCAGAGACTTGTGATTTGGAGGTTGGGATTAATGGGTTCGTCAAGGAATTAGTCCTCCCCTAGAGGGACCTACCCTTCACCCACCACATGAGAGACATATCTCAAACTACATTGAGATATGCCAAGGCAAATAAACTACGAAGGCGAAGACAAAAAGTATTTATGGGCATTTACTATTAGGCCAACTCCCCATTCCTGAGCAGCATCTAGCCTACCTATGCAAATCCCAGATGCAGGATTGACCCCTCTGCAGCTAAGAGGGACAAGTTAGGAAGCATGGACACTCCATTTAGGGTGCCGTGTCCGTATCGGACACATGTTGGACACACATACTTCTCGGACACACCGGAACAGGTGTCGGACACGCCAATTGGCGTGTCCAATATTTTTATTAATATTTTTTCTAGTGGACACTTATCGGACGCATCGGGGACACGCGTGTCCAACTATTGGACACATTTTGGGACACGCTAGAGTTAAAATGTTATTGTTAAAAGTATTAAATAGAGTCTAATTTATAAATTTTAAAACTTTAAAACACCCAAATTCAATTCTTCAAATCCTTAACTTGTTAGTAGTTGTATTATAATTGTGAACTTATTTAGTTATTTTCATCTTATTTTTGGTGATTTATGAATTTTATGTTCACATACATGGCAAACAAAAAATGTATAAAAATATTTTTTTTTGCCATGTCCCTGCCGTATCCGTGTCCTCATTTTTTAAAAATGTTGTGTCCCGTGTCCGTATCTGTGTCCATATCCGTATCCGTGTCCATATCCGTGCTTCTTAGGGGACAAGCCATCACACCCATCACGGGTTAGCTCTCTCTCCTATGCCCCCTTTGCCTATATAGAGGGATGTCATCCCTCCCTTCAATGAGATCATATAATCAAGGCTTTAAGATCATCAATACATTGAGTGGTCTAATAGACTCTCTTTGGTTCACTGCTCTCTCTCTCCCTTTAGCTACCATAAATTCTCTCACTTCCACTCTTTGATTGGTTTGGCAATCATTGAGTGACTATCATACATTCCAGAAGTGCACTTATACTCACGGCCCTTATAGTCACTCACAACTCAATCCAAGCTACCCTTTTATCTGAACACTAAACTAGCAAATAGCACAAATGGAAACTACATAAAAAAAATTACAAAATTCAAATGCAAAAACTTGGAAATGATGATTATATATCATTTATCAACCATTGTCCATGATACAATAAAATAAAATTCAATTCAAATCTGTGTTTTGGAAAATAGGATAAATTGGTTGAACACCAACCTTGTATGCCCAGTACAAGTATGAACTCTCATTGTTTATTTCTTTCCCCAATCGAGCAATAACTTTAGATGGAGTCCACAACACATTCTGTAAGACAAAAATGAAAAAGGTCAAGATGGAAGTCAACCAATTTCTCAGAGAGCAGTGCATGATTAGAAGCAAATAATGGATAGAGGAAAGAACTAAAGAAGAAACCAAATGTTCTACTAAGAGGGACAGAAAGTACTATGTTTTGATTCATAATGCATGAAGACATTCAATAAACTATATATACCACTCGGGGAAACTTAAAAAAAATAGTGGTACTCATGATTAAAAGTATGTAGCCATGAGAAAATCTTATGTTAATGGGATATCATCATGCACTTAAATTTCTCAGTTTTGTTTCACATTCAGCACCTGTGCAGCATGGCTGTAATAGATAAGGATCGAAGGGATGAAAGAGAAATACAAGTGTCGCATCCAGTCACTAACAAATTTGACAGGCTGCAAGTTTGCAACTAACAAGATAACTTCTTATACACACACACACACACACAAATATATATATACATTGAGAATGTTCAAGGTAAACTCAGCATAATGTATGCACACAATCAAAATAGAAAATAAATAGGAATACCTTCACACTCTGCTCTTCCAACATCTGGTCAAATATTGGAATGATCCAATCCTCAAATTTGCAATAGTTGTCATTAGGGACCAACAAGTTACCAATGCGGTTCAATCCTTTTGAACGCAAATGAGCTCCAGGAAGAGAAAAATCACCTTTATATGTCGGCGCAAGACACTTTATAAGGTCCTCTTCAACACCACCGGTTGTTGTAACCACGACATCAACCTACATACAGATCGACACAATTCAAGTGGTGTAACTGGGTAAAATTTTCTAAGCTTCTTTTTTTTTTTTTTCATGATTAGTATGATCCAGATAAATTGATGCAAAATGTGCAGTTATAATAGGTTTATGTTAAAGGTATCAAGTTAATGGAAGATATGTTGCTAAGACAATTCAATAAAATGATTCGCAAGCACTATCCAGCTACACAGCATGACTAAGTACTTAGAGCCACAAATTGTTCAAATGTTCAACGTGGATGCCTTCAAACACTTGGGGAAAAAAAAATCAAGAATGCAGTTCAAAAACCAAAGGTAAGATGCAGGAACTACCATATATCGGGAACTACAATATGCGTGACTCCCAACACCAAACCCATTGTTCTGCCTTGCCAGAAGACCCAAATTGGCACAACAAATGGCAGTAAAACTAGTTTGAAGCTAAAATTTTCAATGGTGTCTAAACACTTATTGGTCCGATTACCAGATTTCATATTCTAACTTGTTGCAGTAACGACCTGAATAATATATTGATTCTTCTTAGTTCATGCGTCTACTTAAAGTCAAAAGGAGGCGCTTTGACTCACCATGTGATGCTGAACAAGATAGCGAACAGTGTCTCGAACGCCAGACGAAATGAGATTCGATGTAAAACCCAGAAAAACCTTGCACCTCACGGACTCTCTGTATCCCTGGTCCCTCTCCTCTTCACTGCAATCCTCTGCCGGAGACACATCGGAAAGCCTCCAGTCAAGCTTCAAAACCCCGATCAAAAACCAGAAATCAAACGTGAACAACCTCTTATTTGCACAGGAAAAAGAGAAAGAATTCGAAAATTTGAAGTTCTGGTACGCCAACCCACCATATGATTTACAACTTCAATGGCGTCGCCGAGGTTGGAAGCTTGAAATCCAGTGGAGACCATGGACCTAAGAAGCTCGGAATAGTTTACGCCTCGGTTGAAATCGTAGCCCTCGATCTTAATACACGAGCCTTCGAGAGTCTCTGAATCTTTGAAAACTACCAAGCGTAAGGACTCCAAAAGACGTTCTTCCTTGGATTCCCCCATTCTTCTGCAACAATGGAACTATGAGGCCATGATTTTCGTGATTTGCCTTTTGCAAGCAATGCTCTTTTTCTCCCGCATTTTCTCAGCAACTAATCCGAACCCAATTCCCCGTTTGGTTCCCGAGAAAACTTTGATCAAAATAGAAGCACGTATTGAACTTACCCGGAAAGTGAAGAGCAATAACGCAGACAAGGCCCGAGTCGATAACCCAATCACAGAGGCCTCACAGCGGCCTCTGCTGCGGTGCTCTTTGCCGATTGCCAATTTGCTAAAACCCTTTTGCGCTTTACCTCCAGCTTGTTTGGAATTGAAGGTTTTGTTTGGAGCTTGTGAAACTGTGAAAAGGAAAATAAAATGTGAGGAGATTTATTGTGAATGTAGTTTCTTCCCTTTTTGGTTTTACAAAGGAAAAATGATGCATACGTTGGAAACAAAATCATTTTTTCTAGTATGAAATTCAAAAGAAAAAAGGAACAAAAAATAATTACTCTGTTTTTAACTTGTGAAAGGGAAAGAAAATTGAAAATAATCACTCTCTCTCTCTCTCCTCTTTCTTTTAAATTTTAAACAAGGGATTGAGTTTTTTTTTTCCACTTTCTTTTCATTTTACTTGCAAAACCAAATAAAAGAAGACAAATATTTTCTTCACTTCTCTTTCCCTTCCTTCTCCCAAGCTCCAAATATAATTTATATGACAAGGTAATATGACAAAAAAAATAAAAATAAAAGTGGGAAGAAAAGCAAGAGAAAGGTTCATTTCTTCTCTCTTTTTTTTCCACTTTTCTCTTTCTTGTTTGAAATTTGCTTTGCCTTTCCTTTTCTTTCAATTCCTTCTTAAATTCAAAAGCAAACAATAAAATTAAAAAAATTTATTACGTTTCCCTCTATTTTCATTTATTTCCTCAATTTCTAAACAGTATGTGAGTGAAACAAAAAAAGAAACGAAATGAAAGAGAAAAATTAAATAAATAAACAGTAACTTTTCGTTTATCTTTTTCTCATTATTTTAAATATTTTCTTATTATTTTTCTTCTTTTCTTTAAATTGTAAATTTGTTTTTCTTTCATTTTCATTGTATTTTTTATTAACTATCTTTTATAAGTATCTCTTTCCCTTCAAATTTTTTATTTTCTTTTCTTCTTCTTTTTCTTTTTCACAAGTTCCAAGGCTTGGTGCCTTTACTTTTCACTTCTCTTTTATTGGTCGCTTATGATTTTGATTTTTTTTCTTTTATTTTTTTTTTTTTGCAGGCTTGGAATAAAGTTTCTATAAATGCATGTATTAATGGAGCGATTATTTGCTTTTGGAGCAACCACCCTTACTTCTTCCCTCGCAATAGAATGGATAAGTAGATTTTAAGGTGACTCGACTGATAGAAAACTCATAGTAAAAATAATGTAACACTCTAATAATATTGTATAATTTTTCATATTAACAAGTCAGTAAAATAAAAAGAAATTAAAAACATTTTAAACTCATTAATTCATTTTAACTTTTTTTTCGAACTCAATATTTTATTTAAAGTTTTTTGGTGGAGTAATTATATTTTATTTTCTCTTGAGTCAAAATTAGATGACCTCCATGTGATTTAAATGTGACATATGATTCTTTGTAGTTTTGAGTTATCTACAAAATGAATGAAAATTGTTAAATTTAACAAAAAATTTATTATAGGGGTCATGTGTTCATTTTGAAATTATACGAGTCATTTGATTTTGACTCAAATCATAAGCAGATCAAGTATAATTTTTTTTAAGTTAATTATACTTTACATCTCTGCACTTTATACTAAATTTTGTTTGAGGCTCTTTACTTTCAATTGTAATAAATAACCTTTATATTTTTAATTTATTGAAATATCAACCTTCTATTTAAGAATTCGACAAAAAATTTCACGTGTGATGACCACATAATACGTAGGGCTCGTTTAATAGGGTTTTTGGACTGGCTTTTTTTTAGCATATAAACAAAATGTTTTCAACCTTTTACTTGTCTTTAGCTTATAAGAGTAAAAAAACAAAAAAAGTTTAGCCAAAAAAACCAAATAAAAAAAGTATGAAATAAGCTATACCAAACAAACCTATAGTATTTTTCAAAGGACATATATGTAAAATCTAATCCTTTTTAATTCGAGAGACTCACGTATCACACTTGAATTGAATTAGAAATTTTTACAAAAAAAACTTATATTATATATATATATATATATATATATCACAAAGTTAATTATATTAATAATTTTAGAGAGATTTGTGACAAATTATTAAAAAAAATATGATTTTACGTTTTTATTTTTTAAAATGATAATGTGCTTGCCATATGAGGATTTTTATTTATTTTCTAAATAAAAATTAACATAAAGTTGATAATACAAAAAAGTGGAAGTATACAATTGAAAATAAACATAAAAGTGTAATAAACTTTTCTTTTTTACCGGCTCGTTTAAAAGCGTTGTCCGAAGATTCTACACTGTGACTATATAAGGAATGTCGTGTCAATACTTCAAGAAACCCAAGATTTCTCTCTCTCTCTCTCTCTCTCTCTCATCCGCCATGGACGACCTCCCTTCACCGCTAATTCTCGAAATCCTGAGTCGACTCAATAATTCAGCCGACCTCGCTCGGTGCCGACTCGCCTCTAGAACCCTCAACGCCCTCTCCACCGAAGTCCGATCCATCAACCTCCACTGCTCCTTCGACCGCTACACCAAGTCTCGGTCTCCGGCGACCAAGTCTCTGGTCACGCCGTTCAAGACAATCTTCAAGAACCTGGTTTCGAGCTCAAGACACGTCGAATCCGTCTCGCTCGGCGTTGAGAAGTCGCTTCGCGGTATCTCCTACGACGACGAAGACGACGAGTCGGACGATATGTATTTGACGAGTGTGGATTTTGTGGCGGAGTGGTTGCCGAGCGTGGCCGGACGGTTGAGATCGATTTCGATTTCGGATTTCTGGATTCAATCTTGTTGGAGACGATCGAATGTTCTGTCTTTGATTTCTTCATGCTGTAAGTTCTAGCATGTTTCTCTATTAAAATTTCTCTCCTGAACATGTTTGCTTTCTTGATTTTATCATCAATGGTAGGAATCTAATAGTTAATTGGGTGCTAGTTGCAGAATGTCGGCCTTGAAAAATTGATTCTCGTTTATGCTTTTAGGAAGAAGAGGAATCTCAAGTTAGAAATCGGATGGTTCACGTCACACAATAATTATACCAATTTAACATGTCTGGTTTGGGGTAGAAAGAAATCTATCAGAAACTTGCAAATTAAATTACCTTTTTTTCCACTTCATTGGATTTCATGGCATTGAATTCAACACCAGCGTTGGTCAAGGTAGCAATGTTAGCTGCTTCTTTTCAATTTGGGGAGTCCATTTTTATCAAAAGATTGTGCATCCATGGAATTGAATTTTAAATTCAGATGGATATGAATTTTTTTTTTTTTGAATGGCCTTTATTCGACAATTAATAAAGCTTTATCCTTAACTAATTGAGTTTACCTTATTGGTCCAACTTTACTACTTAGTTCCATTTTGATCTGATTACTTTTTAGGATTTGTTTTGGAACTGGTAGTGGAAAAGGAAGATGGAAAAAAGTGAGAAGAAAAATTGTTCCACTTTATGTTTTCCCTCCTACTTTAGAATACGATGTATGAAAGACTTTGTTTGAAGATTAATGCTATACGATCGGAATTTCTGTATAGAATTTCATAGTGAATGGTGTCGCTTACTGTGCTCCTACCATTTAAAAATAGACCCAAGTTTTTTTTTTTTTCACAAGACACATCACTTGAGTTTATAATTTTAAAAATGCTATTACCACATCATTTTGGATGGATAGACTGAATAAAATCTCTGTTTGTGTTACATTTTCCTTTTATGAAATACTAAGAATTCATGGAAAAGAGAAGGAGAAAAGATATCGGAACACAAACTTCTCACATGCTTTCATCATATTTTATTTTTTTCCACTGTGACTGAACAAGTAAATGATTTCCTTGTATATTCTTTTCCTGTCCCTTCACCAAATTCATAAACCATTGGAGATTGTGTTTTGCTGCTTTTCAAACATTAGAATTAGAATGGGAACTGGAGGCACTCACATTGTAAGTATATATATTCATATCTGAACAATACTTGTTTGTCCTCTTGCATATGCAGGCTACAGTCTTCTTGAACTAGAGCTGAAGAATGCTTGGCTGTCGGTGGATCGCTTGAATCAAATGCCCGTGCTCACAACTTTGACACTTGAATTCATAAGATTAGATGATGAAGACCTAAGTAAGGTGTGCGATTGCTTTCCATCCCTGCAAGTGCTCAATTTAATAGGGGTTGGAGGACTTAAGGAACCCAAAATTCATCTCTTGCACCTTAGGACCTGTCAATGGACGGTGTCCAATGCTCCACTTTCTCTGACTATACTTGCACCCAGCCTCATCAAATTCAAACTGAAATGTGTGAAGCCGGGGTCACTTGTTATCGATGCTTCACTGTTATCTGATTTCCATCTTTCCCTTGAGAAAGCAAGCAATTTGGAAGTTAAGGAGTTCCGTGATTTGAAAACTCTGCATCTCGAATCTACATATCTTTGCAGCCTAGTTAGCAAATTTCCATCAGGCAGAACAATCAAGAATCTAACAGTTGACTCGTCAAAATGGACTGAATCAACTGAAGTGCCAAAGTTTAACCTTGAGAGACTGTTTGATGTCTTTCCAAACACAAAATCTCTTACTCTGGGCCCTGGGGCTTGGTTGGAAGCAGAGACTTGCTTTCGTGCAGTAGGTTCAGAAGTTAGTGGGACGGAGGGATTGAAAGAAGTTATTGCTCATATATTTGTAATTGATATTGGGATTACACTGTCATTCATTTTCTGTGTGTTGGAGAAATTCACCAACTTGACAGATATGACATTGCTCATCCACCATGAAGTTGAGTCCTCTTTAGCCAGCAATCTCATGTCGAGTTGTATGACTCATTGTGCAAGAGTGAGATGGAGGTGGGGATTTTGGAAAGAAGGAATGAAAGATGCTTGGGTTTCTGATGGCATCTAGCAGGAACCAAATTTTTCTGAGGTGTAAAGCCAATTCACTTAAGCTCCTTTACAAGCTGCTTGTGGAGGATGCATGATGATAAAGATTTCACTACCCTATGTTCTTCCCTGTCAAAAGACAAAGGCTTCATCAGGCCACCTCATGTATCTGGAAGAAGCAGGTGTTCCGTTGACTTAGGTAAACCCACTGGCTTCTGGATTCAATAAATGGTTTTGCTCCGGCTTTTCTGAGCTTAACCTGCATGAATAGTTCATTGATATTACTCTTTTAGTTCAACTTTTCCTGTCCTCCACCTTGAATCCTTCCCCCCACTCCCAAAAGAAGAGTCTGTTGTTGAATAAAGAACATGGAAACAGAAAGTATGTTGTTGTATGTCTTGTGTATATAGTGTGTAGTTTCAGTAATTGAAATGTACAGTATAAGCAAATGGTATTTGTCATGAATTTGACTGAAATGTTTCTTTTACTTGTGAGATGCAGGCTAGCAATCTTTTTGCCTATTTTGTAGCTTTGCCATCATCTACCGCTTATGTTACCTCCTGATTCCTAATTCTTGTCTAATTGGAACCTTTGCTTGGTTGCAATCATGTTAGGCCCCGACTGCTACACTGGTTCTAACTTCTATGTTCCTCTTTAGACTGCTTAGATTTTCATTAATGTCGTGTTTGGAATTCGGATTTATCAAGAAAAAAGCAAAGAAAAAGGAAAAGGTAAGGGAAAGAGAACGAAAATCAAACACAGCATTAGAGTTCGTCATGGATCATCCCAAGGTTGCCCATGCTTTGCCCTGCAAAAGGGGAATTCGAGGGCATATTGCTGTCATTTGTGTAACAAGAACACTGCTTAGGTCATTGGTAACCCTTATTTAGCGAGTTTATGCCCAAATCATAGTGGTTTTAAAACTTATTTTCTAAAATTAGGTGGTTTTAAATTTATTTATCAAACTTAAAGTTGATCGAGAAATAGTGTTTTGAAAACACCACTGCTATGTGATTGGAAAATAATCACATGACTATATAATTGTTCAGTGCCTGAAAACAATAGCAGCTCTGCGATACACCATCGTTCAACAGTACCTGCTTGGGCTCATCGTTTGGAGGTGATTTTAATGGCTAGAGAGCATGTTTGTTTGTTTTTTTTCAAAGCACAAACATGGCCAAAAGCCAACATTTCCTGCTTTTGGCATTTTCTTTCAATGCAATTGCAGAGGAGAAACTCATGAAATTTGAATTTTCGAAAAGAAAAAAAAAATCAAAACAGAATCCAAGACTTGCGACATTCTGAATACAGAATTTTAAGGTCAATTTAGGTGGCATTTCCAGTTTTGTATCGTCTTCTAAATTTTCGTTTTTGTTTTTGAAAACGAAAAAAAATGAGAAGCTTGAAAACACTACCATTTTATTTTTGTAATTTTAAATTATTTCTTAAAATTTAAGTGTTTTAAAAAAAATTTCTAAGAACGAGTTAATAAGAGTTTTCATAAATAGTTTTACTTTTAAGCAACGCTGAGAAGACACAAAAATGGTGAAAAAAGTAACAGGTGGGGCGTTCCGAGAATTGAACTCGGGACCTCTCGCACCCAAAGCGAGAATCATACCACAAGACCAAACGCCCACGTTGTGAACAACTATTTCATTACATATATTTTCAAAAGACGTTTAATCAAGCTGTTTTCTCCTCGTTTTCTAGGGTTTTTCAGATGCCTAATTGCCTATAAATCGTTCCTTCGCTTCGATCCAACAACAGAGTCGACGACCTAAACCATCTCTCTGTGCGCAAGTAAGTCTCCTTGATTTCTACATGTATGTATATATATATACATTTCATGGTCTGTTATACAGCTCATTTTCCGGTAATCAGTTTTCCATGGAAGTGTTTTCTTTGTTTTTGAGTTGTTTTAAATTTGCATCACATCATAACAATCTCATTGAAGATCTTGTGTCGTAGGTACAATGGCAACTGTTCCAGGGCCGTTGATTTGGGAGATCGTAAAGAAGAACAACTCCTTTCTGGTCAAAGAGTTCGGCAATGGGACCGCTAGTGTTCAATTCAGTAAGGAGAGCAACAATCTCTACAACGTCAACTCCTACAAACATTCGGGTACTTGGGTTTTCACTATATATGCATATAAATAAATAGATATATGTACATATACATATATATGTTGGTGATTATAGCAATGGCTGAAAGAGTGGGTTTTTTTGGGATTGGGGGTGAAATTTAGGGCTAGCGAACCACAAGACGGTGACAATGCAACCTGGCGGCAAAGATTCTTCAGTATTGCTTGCGACGACCAAGACAAAGAAGCAGAGCAAGCCTGCAGCTTTGCTTCATAAGTCGATCATGAAAAAGGAGTTCCGTCGGATGGCTAAGGCCGTTACCAATCAGGTATTGAATAATTTTGTTGGTGATATGTGCTGTGATTGTGTTTTGTTTGGTTTTGAGCTTCTACATGTTGGGTTTGTTTTCGCAAGGCAGCTTGGGTTTTATAATTATAGTTAGATCGAGGCTGGCAAATTTGAATTGTGTTCATGGACTGTTTGTAGCTGATAATGTATCAATTGTTAGAACTTAAGTATGGCTTTACAAAAAATGAAGAGCCAGTCTGCTAAGACGGTTTAATCATGTTTAGAAGGACAATTACTATTTAAATTCATCACCATTTCTGTTCCATACCCCAATTCAGACCCTTGTATAAAATGGCATATTACTCCATTCTATTAGTAAGGACTAAGGAGTTCTAGGTGTGGTGAGGATGAGCAAATATAATAGGTCGTCAAAAGACACGAGTTTAGTAAGGCAAGACTAGGCAAGATGGCAACTTTTTCATTTCCCAAATAATTGGGATTACTCTTCATTAAGTTGAGAATCCAGGCAAAAGGTTCTGCACTTAGTCCTATGCTGGCAATGATTTGGTGTCCGATATTATATATTTTCTTTTTAGCAAAACTTGTTTCATGATTTCCATTAGAAATGGTATATCATGACTTTGTCATTTTTATTTCAAGCAGTATGTAATTTTGATGCTGATGTTTTTGGAACCTTCCATCAAGGTGTAGTCTTGTGAAGTAATTTTCTGTGGGTATATGGGATCTTTATTGAGAATGTACTTTTCGGCTTTGTATCTTCACTCTTTTTCACCACTTCTCGGGCATATTTCTCCTCACTTGGAGATATCTTGATCTTTTAAAGAATCAGCTGCAGTTTAATTCCTTGGATTCCAACATAAATTGCCAGCAAGTTTCATTTTTTACCTTTTCATAAAAAGGGGGAATAAATGAACACCCAAATCTTATTACGCTATGATGAGCCATTAACATGTAAGAAGTTTCCTCTTGCAGGGGTATCTTCCATGAAATCTCTTTGTTACGCTTGGCTTCTGAGCTTTATGTCTCTAATAAGAATCCCTTTTGCATTTCTTGAGTAACATCATTTTTTGTTGCTGGTTGCTTGCATTCACAACCCAAGTTTCAAGGGAATCCATGAAACAGATGGTCACTAACGGCTAGAAGAATTTTTTTCCTTATGACAGTTCGTCGGTTATTTTAAACTATCCTTCTATGAAGTAATTTTGTGATTAAGTTTAAAGTTTGGCAACTGCTAAAAGTGAATTCTGATTGTGGACTAGGTTTCCTTCATTTCAGTTTGTACATTTACTTATCATTAGCTAATTGACTTTTTAAGTGCAATTTACAAACATGTGCTTCCACTTAATAGTCTCTGCTCTTTATATCCTGATCCTCATCCTCGACAATGGCCATGAATATTTGCACCCAATGACTTGCTTGGTTCGACCTAATAGTTACCCACCCGCACCTTCCCTCCCCACACATGCCCACACTAGCTAATGGGAAAGAGAAAAAGAAACGAAAGCACAAAAAAAAAAAAAAAAGATCAACAACACCATGTATTTTGAATGTCTGCACTTTCTTAACTATTGGTTGGCAATGGTTTCAGGTTGCAGATAACTACTACAGGCCGGATTTGAAGAATGCGGCCCTTGCAAGGCTTAGTGCTGTTAACAGGAGTCTTAAGGTTGCCAAGTCTGGTGTCAAGAAGAGAAATAGACAAGCTATTTAGATCAGGGGTTGGAAGTAAGAGTTGAGGAAACTAGTGTCATGCATTGTTCCTTTTTTGATTGTTTTCATCATTATTCTACTTCCAGTAGGGACATGAATTTTCAGTTTACATGGGAGAGTACATTGCTTTGCATTGTCATGTAGCTTTTGGAAATTTTGCTACTCTTGAATGGAAATGTAAGTTGTTGCTATGATGTCTCAAAAGTATGATGGCTACTCCAATGTGATAAGCATGTTTGCTATATTATTTTCTGCAACTGAATAGAGCTTCAACAGTTGTGCATGAACTCCCACTCCGATGTTCCCTACTACTAAAAAGGGCGGAGAGATGTTAGCCTTTCGCTATTAGTAAGCACTCCCCTAGTTTTGACCTAATGAGCTTTCTTTACGTTGAGTTAACCCGGCGGGTTCGCCTAGATGCCTAGTAAAGAACGAGCTGGTGATCAGGAAAATTACGGCTGTGCATAGGCCAGTTTGGTTTGGTTCATGCTAAATTCAAAATTGATTTGATTTTGATCAATTCTAGAATTTTGAATCCATAATCAAATTGGTTTGGTTCATCCTAAATTCAAAATTGATTTGATTTTGATCAATTCTAGAATTTTGAATCCATAATCAAATTGAATCAACCCGATTTGAAATGGGTCTAGCTCGGGTTGTTCTTTTGGGTCGGGTTTACTTTTATGATGTGAAAATTAACTTTTTATTTATAAATAAAAAATAAAAATAATGCTGCATTCTCAAATTTTTTTCTAAATAATAATATATAAATCTATATTAACAATAATGAAATACAAATAACAATAGTTTAAAGAAATGTGTAATATTTATAAGCTTTGTAATGTATATAGATTGGTCTCGATTCGGGTTAGTTTGTTTTGTTTTTCGGGTGGGTCCAGGTAAGAAAATATCAATTCAGGAGTTGAATCAAATTTATTGATTTGATATTTTTTAGACTCAAAATTAAATTGAACCCTTGACAGATTCGAACCAAACTAACTCTTAAAGATCGAATTGATTCAATTTTCGAGTTTTTCGATTGTTTTGTACATTCTTAATGAAAGCCATCTCCTTGCCACTAATGAAAACCATTTCCATTCTTGACTTAGTATTCTTATACTTTCTTAAACTATAAAACATAACAAATTGATCATTTAAATTATCAATTTGTATCAATCAACCCTTTATGTTAGTAATATACTAGAAATAACCCGTGCTTACGGCACTCTAATAAAATTTAAATATGTATCATTTGATAATAGATCCCATTTGTTCACAGATAATAAATTCTAGATTACAAATTTTATTACAGTGGAGTAATAAAAGATGTAATTTGAGTACCTTGGGCAAATTGGAGTACATATGCTTTACATTACAATATAATTAGAAAAAATAAGAATAAAAGATGAAATTTGACAATTCGGGTTGATCTTTGGCTTGAAGAACAGAAACATCCAATTAACTGCAAAAAAAGAAAAAAACAAGTAGGAGATTGACAAAGACAATTCTATTAAGTAAAAAGTAACAAAAATAATGAAAAAATAAAATCCTATCTTTTATCATAGAGTACATAAACAATAAAACTTCACACTTTCTTTGACAATGGACCTAACCTGTGTACCACTAAGAGGACATCCTTCTCGAAACATGCGGATAATGCCTTAATTAAAATCGTTTACCTTTTAACACAACGATTTTTCTTCTGTTGAGATCGCAAGTTTCAACAAATAAAATGTCATATATAACTTCAGCTTCCACCTAAGCCATAAGTCATTTACATTACCAAGTTAAAGTAAAGAATCAAATTTGACCCAAAAAAAAAAGAATAAAAAAAAAAGAATCATCTTCTAATAACTCATCAATGTGCAAGCTTAAACTTTAACATACAACATAGCAATAAAACTGCACCACCCCCCCCCCCCCCCCCCCCCCCCCCCCCCCCTTCTCTTTTTTTTCTTTTTTGGCAGAAGGAACGAAGAAAATTAAAAAAAATAATATTGAAAGCTTAAAAGAAAAACAAAAAAGGCAGTCAGTTTGAGCCTAATTATACAATAACATGTGTATCCCAAAGAGAAGACCTTAATGGCCACAAACCAATGGAAAGACGAAGAAAGACATCGAGCATACAAAGCAAACTACACATATAAAGTTCTTTATAAAGAAAAAAAAATTGTGGAAAAGTAATTAGGAATACTTTGACTTCCGAATACAATATATTCTCCCAAGCATATAGCCTCTCCAAAACAGAATAATGACTCCAAGTAATAATACTACCATCACCTACGTTACTTCGACCAAATCTCCTCACCCAACCTCCTAGACCCATCCAATTTTTGCCATGAACGCTATGTTGATTGCAGTGGACTCAAACTCTTCTCATACCCATAAACCTTAGATGCAAGCAAATAGGGAGAATAAACAAAAAGGTACTCTATTTGATAGTTAGCTAGCTAGCTCCCCATGAGTACTCTCCACCATCGACCACATAAATTCAAGTTAAAAGCAGATACCAAAATTTCTAAATGAAATCCATCATCACAACAACAACATAGACATTATTAAACGAAAACAAAAAAAAGATAAACATGGGTAACTTGTAAAGATCATTTCTGCTAGAACTAATAAAATAAAAATAAATAAAAATTAAGATATTGTGTTTCTCAGAGGACTTTCTTCAAACTATTAGTGAACACTATCCTTTGGAGCTTATATTGAACATTATCCAACAATTAGGAACACTTGTACAGCCTACACCACAACGATCATATACAAACACATAAGTATACATACACATATGAAATTTGAACATGCAGTAGATTAACGAACATTAGCTAACCAGATTTGAAGAGTCATCCAGGTAAAATCTTTCTTCGCTCTGTTTTGCAGGTTTGTGAAAGAGAGACAGAGGGAGGGGGAGAGAGAGCATCAACTTATAAAAATTTTAAAACAATATTAGAAACCCAAGTTTACCATCAATATTGAAGAATTAACCAACAAAGAGAGAAAGAGAGAGAGAGAGAGAGAGATACTCAGTAAAGCTACAATAATAGGATTCTATGAAAATACAAAGATTAAAAGAACCTATTCTTTTTACAGCAAGAACAAAACCCAACACGAGTTTCAATGAAAATGATCATTCAAGACTCCTAAGATTATTCAAATCATAACTACCAGCATCGAGCATCAGGAAAGTAAAAATATTTCTAATTTAATTTCAAAATCCCATGAAAATGAGGCCTATAAATTACAGAGCATCAGGTTTGTGTAAATATATGAATGCCTCTTTCTATCTTTGAGCTTCAAATGCTCAACCCCAAATGCGTGAGGAGATCGGTGAGATGAATCGATGTGGGGTAGCGGTGTTTGCGGTGAGGTAAGGGTACATAAAATCCAGTTGCAAGTTGATTTCCTCCTCATCTATGTAGTAGTTGTTGGGGGGCCTTCACCGTCGGCCATACCGTCATCCGTTGAGACGCTGAATTGAAATCAGGCGTTGGGTCGATGCGAGAGAAACAGAGTACTTTCATGAATTTTGAGTATACTGACCAGTGAGGTCTAGTAGATCTAGGTGATAGGGGAGAGTAGCAGAGAGACGTTGGGTCTATATTGGGAGCTGCGAAAAGTTGTGGTGTTTGGGCGGGAGATTGAAATGGTAAGAGAAACTGAGAATTGATCTAAGCCGTCAATAGAAGAAAATTAATCATTCTTAACCATTGGATGAAATTATCTCTCTAAGACATTTCAAAAAAATATGCTTTGATTTGTAATATAGATTAACAATCAGTTAGGAGAGTAGATGAAAAATTGTTATGTAACTTGTACATGTTTATAAAAGTTTATTTTACACTTAAATTATATTATCTTTTTGTAATAATTGTCTAATGATTAAAATACTCATTGTTTTGTCTTTATATTTACATGTTATTTTAAGAGACATTTCAATCATTAAGCAATAGTTACAATAAGAGAGAATAAATTTAAGTATTAAATTATAATTTTGTTAACATTTACAAGTCAAATAGTAAGTTTTCATGGATTTTCTTAACGAATTGTTAGTAAGAGGGGTTAATGGATACAAATTAGTAGTTCAATGGTCAACTTGTTTTGTTTTAAAGTTTAAAAGGATATAGTGATATTGAGTCATAATTTAAGAAGAGTATTCATATCAGTACAGATTTTTTAATTTTTTTGACTTATAAACAAAAAATTATAATTTTTTTGCCTTTTTATTTCTATAAACTAAAGATAAGTCAAAATAAGTCAAAAAATCAAAAAAATTAATTTATTTTGCTTATAAATAAAAAAAATAAATCAAAAAGCACTACTAAATAAGCATTTAACAACTCCGTACTTTTAATTCAACTCAACTCATTTAGGGCCAATTAAGAGATTACATTGCGTAAATATGAAATTTCTTCCAAAACCCACCATTCGGCCAAAAAAAATCATGATGGGCCTCTAAAATCACCAAACATTAGTCAAAGAAAATGTTATTGAAAAAAAAAATGACTTGTCAAAAATTTTAACTCCCAAAAAAAAAAAATTTCGAACTTACCCCAAAAAAAAAAAAAAAAAAGCAAATCAAAGTCGCGTGCTGTGGTGATGTCATAGTCACGTGCATCGCACGCTGAGCACTCAGCAAAGGAGAGTTCGTCGTTTGCGTATATACATGCTGTATATATACACAGAGTGTGCGTTTCCCGCCTCTCGCCATTTCCCGCTCTCAACGAAACCCTAACAGCCGAAAAATGGGGACGAAGAACCAGTCCTCCTCGTCTGATCCCGTTACTGACCCCAAGAAGCGACGCCGTGTCGGATTCTCCAAGATCGGTGAGTCAACTCCGACGCTTCCGCTCTGATTTCACCATAAACGCTGCCCATTTGGGTTTTCTTTTTTTTTTTTTTTTGCCCCTTTTTTGAAGCATTACTTTCATTTGTAGCTATCTCACTCATTGACTCTGTTTGTCTTGTGTTCAATTGTTTCGGTGCAGATGCTGGAGTTGAAGCGAACGAGTGCATCAAAATTTATCTTGGTATGGTTTTTGCTTATCAAGTGTAATTATCAGATGATTTGTGGTTGTCGTGTTGAAGTTAGTTCTTGATTAACTTGAATTTGAGGAACCCGTTTCCTTTGTGACCTCAACCACTAGTCTTTTGTGTTTTGTAATGCCAAAAAAAGTTGTGACTGCAAGTCATTCTCACACCAGAGATGGGGGCGCGCATATAAGCGTGTGCATATGTATAGTGTACAAACCACCACAATCATACATGCACGCATGCCATATGAAAGTCTTGTCATTTATTATTATTTTTTGTTGGGAAAAATCTTTTGAGACTATTATGCCTGACGAGAAATGGTGTCATTAACAAGTTGATTTGAGCTCAGCTGAGGTTCATTGGACTTGGGGCTTATGACTGTAGTTGTGAGTTAACGTTTGGGTTAGTGATGCAGAGATGGAGGTTGATTATACATAGGCTCCACTCACATTGTTAATATGTTTGAACCCTTAATTGAGCCTTACTTGTTAATCTATGGTTTGGTGTCACCTATGAGGAATGTTACTTGGTTGGTTGGTTAGTCATGTGTGGATTAATTTTTTGCTTGTTTACAAGATCGTAAACTTTAATGTTTACGTATGAAGTTAAGCTTGGCCTCTAGATTGAATTTGTGCTTGCTTGTTGAAACGACAAGTTTGGTTCTATGGTTTCCACTTGGGCTTGTTGAGCCAAGCCTGAGTTGGCTAGCTCTGTTGTTGAGCAGGTCTAGATGAGCACTGTTGTAATTGTTTTCTTTGTGGTTCTCTCTTTTACGGTTCACATCTTTACTTATATTTATCTTATCATTTCTAAGCTTAATTTTACCGTGCTTGTTTATGATATCAATATTTTAGTTTCCAGCAAAGAGGAGGTGAATGCTCCAGACAGTTTTTGTATTCAACCAGTTGACTTGAACCACTTTTTTGAAGAAGATGGGAAAATTTACGGTTACCAAGGGTTGAAGGTAATACGCATTATTAGAGTGGAACATTTAGTTGTTTAGGACTCCATTGTTGATAATTTGATGGTTTAGAAACTGTATCTTCCCATTACATTGTCTGTGCCCATTTTTTTTTTGTTATTATTGTTTTCTGTTTTTCGTTTTTTATCCTTTTCAGTAGTTGCTCCTGTTTTGGCCTTGTGCAATGTCTTTGGTGTGGAGGCTGTGAAAGCTGCATTATTGCGTATCCATGCTTTATATCAACCTCAAAAGAGGCCTTTTTTTGTTCATAACGTTGGAAAATACACTTTCCTTGTGCACAACGCAGATCATGCACAATATCTTACATGCCAATATTCCAGACATTAATTGTCCTGCCGCATTGACATGACGACAGTAATGTTTAGATGCATCCCATTATCGATTCTATTGGAACTGTGCTTTTGCAGATTAGAAGCATTAGTTTTATATTTTGTAATTTATCTTTTATCACGATCATGCAGATCACTGTCTGGTTCAGCAGCATATCATTTCATGCATATGCTGATATTACATTTCAGAGCACATCTGATGTAAGTATTTAAATTCAACTTTAGCCTGTTAGAAATTTAGGATGGTTGGGATGTCTTTTCAGTGAAGCATTTCATTCTTTTGGATTTGTTTAAAGCTAGAGATAAGTCAAATGTGATTCTAGCTTTGTGTCTTCTGATGGCTTTTTAATGATTTCTAACCTTTTAACTGTTATAAGGAAGGAAAAGGGATTACAGATCTGAAGCCTGCTCTCCAGGTAATCATGGACCACCCATTTTAACATATCTTTTTGATAACCAATGTCCATTTATGCATTGAGTGCTCATCATTAAGTTATTCCCTACAGAATATTTTTGCCGAGAATCTTGTAGAGAAAAAGGATGATTTCCTTCAAACATTTTCGACTGAGTCTGATTATGTTAAGTATGTTTCATCAATAACTTACCTTTATATTTGTTTGATGTTTTCTCATTTTTTCTTCGGAAATATGTTGTTTTGGTTGTTTAGATTATTGTTACTTTTGTTATTGTTATATTTTGTTTCCTTTTCAGATCTATTGTATCGAAAGGGGAAATATTGCAGCAAAAAGCCCCCGGTGGAGACAACAGTGATTCTAATAGTCACTTAAAAACTAATTGTTCTGATGTGGAGGTGCTCTTTAACACCTTTGCTATATTTGTGTCAGAGAATATGATGCTTACCTGTCTTGCATTTCATGGATTTGTCTGCATAGGATGTGTTTTGTTGCCAAATGTTAGCATGCCTTCCCCTTTAAATACACTTCACTTTCACTGTAGAAGTTAGTTGCTTGATTTCATTTCTATCAACTTGCCAATCATGTAGCATCAAACTACTCTCTCTGGAGCCGAGCAGCTCCAATTCAATCATTTTTCCTCTACTCACTGCAGTTGTAGGTTTCAGGAACTGTTACACTGCTGTATCGTCAAACAGTTGGATTCTGCTGCCTTTTCATGCAAACAAATGGCACAACAATGTTCCTCTATTTTTTTTCTTTTTTGGGGCCGCCCGTGCCCCCCGGGGGGGGGGGGGGGGGGGGGGCGGGGGCGGACATTATGATTGTAATGTTTCTCTGTACTGTATCTAGTGAATATGTCACTGGCAATAATCCAGCTGTTAGAAGAAATAATTTTGGAGGAGCTACATCTGAAATTCTTGCCTTTTGAAGCCTCCTTGCTAGGAGACATGTTCCCTCTCTTTGGTTCTTCGAAACCTTAAGGATGAAACATGCTTATAAAGCCATTTGCGTCTTCTCACCTCCTCCCAACAAATAAATAAGTTTAAAAGAAAAAGAAAAAAAGATCCTTCCTTCATTGTTCCATTTCAGAATACAAAGTGTGGCCATTAGGCTTGAAATTTTTTGTTCATAATGGCTACTTCTACTTCCTTTTGGTTAGCATTGTTATGCTTTGTTTCCATTGGGCAGGTTATTCGGGTTGTGGGGAGCATGCCTGTTGGGCACCTCTACAGTCGATTGGTACCTCTTGTTCTTCTTCTTATAGATGGTAATTTGTTCACTTGTTTGGACTAAGGAAAGCTGTGTTATCACATTCCTTGCAATAAAACTAAGCTGCAATTTTTAACCATTCATATCACTGAATCAGGTAGCAATCCTATTGACATTACTGATCCAAGATGGGAGATTCTTCTCATAGTTCAGAAGAAAATTGATCAGCAGGGCTTCAATCAACTTAGATTGCTTGGTTTTGCAGCAATTTATCGTTTTTTCCATTATCCTGACAGTTCACGATTGCGGCTTGGTCAGGTTTGCTTTCTGTTACATTGATCTCTTGTTAACTGAACTAAAGAGAACCTGGCTTGGATGTTTCTAGGATGCATGTTTGATTCTGATTTTGTACATTAAATGTGTTACCTGGTTATTTCTAGTATTTGATGAGATTTCATTGATGGCAGATACTTGTATTGCCTCCTTACCAGAACAAAGGTTATGGTCGTTGCCTTCTAGAGGTGCTTAACAATGTTGCAATTTGTGAAAATGTTTATGACTTGACAGTGGAAGAGCCATTGGACTCCTTACAACATGTGCGAACCTGTATTGATGTGCAACGTCTGCTTGTTTTTAACCCAATCCAGCAAGCACTTGATTCAGCAATTTTGCGTCTGAAGCAAGAAAATCTCTCAAAGAAAAGCCAAACGTGCCATTTTGGGCCTCCTCCAAGTGCTATTGAAAATGTCAGGAAAAGTTTGAAAATTAACAAGAAGCAGTTTCTACAGTGTTGGGAGGTGCTCACGTATATTGGCTTGGATCCTGTAGAAAAGTACATGGAGAACTACAGGACAATCATTTCAGATCGTATAAGGGCTGATGTCATAGGGAAGGATTCGGGGGATGCAGGGAAGCGGTTGATTGAGTTCCCAACAGAGTACGATCAGGAAATGTCATTTGTCATGTTCAGGTCCAAAGACGGTGAAGCCAGTGGCATTGAGATGGATGAAAATCAAACTAGTCAAGAGCAGCAGCTGAATCAACTAGTCGATGAAAGGATCAAAGAGATCAAGTCAATTGCACAGAAGGTATCTCTGCAAAGTTTGTAAAGACTTGGGAGGCCATTCCAGTGTCATTTGCTTTATTTAGTGTCAATGCATTTGCCAGAAGGTGCAAGCTCTGGACCCCTTGGTGATGCAATGGGTTGGAATGCAGTGAGGCTTGCCTGTAAATGAATGAGCTGTTCCCGTAGGTCTAGAATTAACTTAATTTGCAGTCATGTTATTTGGATTAGCTAGAACTCCATGATCTATGAAGTGAAACTTGAAATCTTGCTATTTTGATATATTTTATGCAGGCTGGACCTATTATTCGCACGCATGGAAAACCAACCTACGTTTCCTTGAAATTATGTGAAAAATGGAAAATGCTATTCATCTATGTCTCAACTCATGGCACGTATGGTTGCTTGTGAAAAATATAGGGTTTATTGCTTGGTGCTCTGTTTTGGCAACTTAGTGCTGGATTATTCCTAGGACCATGGCAAGATATGGTGGCCTGAGGCTGATGGATACCATGGTAGAAAACGTACACGTGGTTCCAGTTCTTGTTTTCTAGTTTCATTTTATTGAGATCACCGACACGGCGTTTGGTAAACTAGTCAGCAAACTGCTGGATGCATTGCTGGTGATTGATGGAATCTCTTTTATATCTCATGCTATTCACGGTCTTGAGTTCTGAAGGGAGAAGAAACTAAAGACATTTTGTAGGCCACAACCACATGATCCATCTGATTTCTATGAGCAAAGATAAAAGAAATACTTGCTCTCACGATCAACAGAAATGCTTCCATAATATGGAATGGCAGTATAAAAAAAGTGAATACACAATGAAATTTTGCTCTTAGAAAATGAGACGGGAAAACTTCAAAATCCCCAGATTCTTCTTCTTGCATAGTATAGAATTACACCGTAAAAATCTGTCGGGTTGAATTTTCCTATTCTGCTGAAGAGCTCGTGCGTGTATCTTAGTACAGGCAGGAATTTTCTGTGGAATCACTTCATTACAATACCGGAAATTTAGTAAAGCAGCCTGTGTTCTGTGAATATCAAAACTCTACTCTAAATTTGCTAAGCTCCAAGTACACATCCTTGCACGGCTACCTCAAAATCGCACACATTTTAGATTATTCTTTAGAATCTTACCCCACTTTGATTTGTTCAGGCAGACAAAATAAGAAAGGAGGGAACCAGAAAGGAGCACGATTTGCCTAAATCTTGTGGACGCTATAACCTGCATCCTCGGATGTCAAGTTTTCCCTCCAGTTCTCGAAATCAGATCCGCCAAACACCACTTGCTTAATTCCAACATAGCTGTCAAATGCAAAGCAAATGGGGGAGGGTAAATCAACATTTCTGAAACAAGATGCTTCAACCAAAACAGCAAAAGGTAAACAAAAATCGAAGAAGGCCCTGGCCAACAAGAGCAGAGAGCCGGATGACAAGAGGAAGCACATGTTATATAACATGAGAAGTTCACTGGAAACAGGAAGCAGGAAAATTGTGGCAATCATGCTCCAGAATAGCATAAATTCCTGTCTCAAAATCTTTCTTTTTTTTCTCTCTCCCTTTTCTTATACAGGAACTTGAAATTCACTTCTGCTTTGCAGTGGGTTCAGGAGATTGTGTATGAAAACATTTGATTTCGAACTGATGATGGAATTTTGGTGGTCATAAACATTGACGGAAAGATTTCCACAGAGAGAGAGAGAGAGAGAGAGAGAGAGAGAGAGGTGGGAGCTTACTCAGAGCTTATCTGTGTCAATGCATTTATCAAGATGTCCAAGAGTAATGGCTCACTGGTTCCAATATCCACCCTGTCAAAAATTTGATCAGATGCATATGTGGGAAAAATCATTTCCTCCATCCATGAGAATACTGGCTCAAGATCATCATTGAAACTGGAAGCATACCATATGCGTGCTAAATTGTCTTGAATCTCAAGATCCCCAATGTTATAAAATGTAGTTGGTGTAACATTTGCGCCCTGGATTGCATCATAACTTGGTCTTTTATCCAAAGGAGACTGCGACAACTGCAATGATCAGGATTAAGCGTACGAGCAATAGTAAGCGCACACAGCTGCAGTTATTCATTGAAACTTCAGCTATATTCAATAAACCATTTGTCATCCTAGCCTTAAATGTGCCATCCATTTATTAGCTTTTTTCTATGGATTATGGCTTAAAAAACAGAACAGGAACGATAGAAAGAAAGAAGATCTGGAATAAAAGAAATTTACTTGCATATTCAAGGAATTGCATCCACCAAGACGTCCAACAATGTGCCATGAGCGAATTGTCTGCATATAAAGCCAGATGAATAGAGTCATTGAGAATCATTTGCAAATAAATAATTGTCAGGAGAAACCGAAGTTACTTACATCACAAATTAAGGAAACGTCTTTCTCCAGTGGAACATTGTAGAATTCAAACCATATATATGAGTTCAAGAAATCAAATCTGATAATGTCGACCACAGAGAATAAGTTAAGAAAAGGGAAGACATACTATAAACTTTTAATAAAAGGAAACCAAGCATATGCATGAAACAGAACGGACCAAGATGCTATAATTACATCCACTGATCCACTAGATGCAAACAGGAATATAACTTCGGTGTTAGCAGCAGATGGCATCTTAACAGTAGATGCATCCATTCAAAAGATGATTTCTGACATTTTAAACATCATTGGAACTCTTTTCCTTTGTTTAGCACCTTTAGAAACATCTTTTCAAATTTTTCTTACCTTGCAAAGATTACATTTCAGTTCAATTGTTCCATGATGATTGATTCTGTTTCTTTAGTCTGAAAATCTGATGGACTACTATTGGGTAACATTATAGATTCAAAATCAAATTCTCAAATGTATAATATTCCAAGAAGATATGTCCACACCATTTGATAGGTAGTGTCAAGGGAAGACAGAAACATTAGAGAAAACTAGAAAAGAAATTATTGCCTTGGACATAACTGGGTAGGGCTTTGAATAGAGCCAACAGGAGAAAGCAAATCCAGGGAATATGTATAGAAGCATTGAAAACTCGAAGGAAAAGACTGGGCATTTATATGTATCTTCCAATGTGCAAAATTTATATTGAGCAGTCTACTACATGATGTTTTGCACCTTGGAAACTAGAAGGAAAAGACAAATCAGGTCCAACTTTTGGGCATACAATAGGAGGCATCTCACTGCCTCTCTGCTTCGTATCAGTTTCAACAGGCTTATTGCCGAATGGTGACTTTCCTTGAAAGTCCTGCCCAGATACCTCTAACATGGCTGGAAAATGCACCCAATGCCCTCTCTGCATCTTCTCCTATATCATTTTTCTGTCAGGATTTGATATCATTTCCTTTGAAATCAGTAGAATACAACAATCATTCAATTATTAAGGCATATCATTGGATTGTGTCTAAATTGGCTGAATGTGCAGAGTTTGCACAGTCCATGCCCACAGCATCAGCCAAGAATTCATAAACATTCTGAGGGACTAGCAGTTTGGTCTTGCACATAGCCCTTACTATCACATTCTTTCTCAATTCAAGGAACCAATGCACTGCAGCCTTAGGTTTTGAATCTCTTAGACTCTATGTGAACCTATTGCAATTTTCTTGCCTCTAACATCCTCCCCTGTTGAGATTATTCTGTACTATATAATTGAGGGCATTGAGGCCCGAGAAAAACAAACATTTTCACATGATTAATTCTTGTGTCCTAATCTGTGTTTTTCAATCTGAAAAAGAAGATGCAGCAATAAAATTCAAGACAATCAAACCTTTTCAAATTAAGTTGTTTCTCAAAAGGCACTAAGATGAGGTGATGTGAATACAATGGGGAGAACTAAGTCCAGGACAGCCTGCTACTTGATCATTTACATGGACCCATTTCCATATTCACTGGCTACATGCCCTTTATGCTAGGTCATTCCGAAGGTGCCTATGAAATCTTAAGTGAAATCCTGACCCTAAACCATCAACGAATTACAAGGGACAGAATAAAAAAAAGACATTATAATGAGAACAAATAGGCCTGTACCACACCATTTCTCAAACCAAAATATGATGACTCATTACTCCTCATGTTAAACCAAATATCTACTCGAAATGCATCGTTGACTATGAAATGCTTTCTTGCAAACTATCAACACAGTTCCTAAAACCTCATCAGCTTATTAGACACACTAAATGCCTAGTATTGGACAGAATTTGATCCAACCCACTTAATGTGGGAATATAACATTTGAAGCCATTCCAACCCATATATATCAAAGCAATATACAAAACAAGACCAATGATATTACCTTCAAGCTCTAGCCTCACAAAATCAGTTCAAAAGTCAACTCCAGGGATGAATCGAAAAAGAAATCTTTATTGGCCCTACCTCCTATTTTTTTATGCTCTGTTTTCATTAATGTGATTCTTTCATGATTTCCTTTGGTTCTGGGATTTGTTGAGAGAAAGGAAAGGACCTTCCACACTAACTTCTTAGATGGACTATGGACCTTCAGGTCACGGAAGTTTGAGGCCATAACATGTCTGTGATGCCCTCAGATGTTCTGGGCTGCATGTGCGCTACAAAAAAGCTTGCCTAAACATCCAAAAATTGCAAATAACTAAACCTGGAAAAAAGTACAGAAAGCTTTTTCTCAATGTGCAAAAAAATTCAACGTGCAAAACATCTTCAGAAGATATATTGAGCAGTCTCCAGAATAGGTATAAGCTTATAATAGATTTGCATTCACATGAGATGGAGAGCAGAGCACATAAATGTTTGTGAGTGAATTTATCAAGCATAGATGCATTTATATGTTCACATTAACTGTATGATCATCATTCACAATTTGCAGTGCATTATTACAACTTAAAATGCAAATTATAAGAATAATGTGTTACATGCACTAAGTTGCATCTTCTCTCTTTGGTTCCTTACAGTGAAACTCATTTACATACAGGTGGCGCACAAGAAGAGGAGAGGAGAGGAGAGGAGGAGGAGGAGGAGGGAGTGGGATTCAATTCTAGTTGTCTGATAATTACATATTAAACCTTACTTGTTGAATTTCACTTTCATGGGTGTTGCCGAACCGGTTTTTGTGTGTATTATTTTGTTCCTTTTCTTCCTCAATCTCTCCTCCATCTGGAAAATACAATTAACCCCACTAAGTAACAGCAAAACACAATATTCAATACACCACATATGAATATCCATGCATACATATACACGAAACACTTGAATGTAATCAGAAATTTCTTCAGTTCACTAAACCAAATTCCTGCGCATTCCCAATTAACTCCAAATACCAAAATTACGCAATATTCATGAAAAATTAACACTTCAATAGCATAAAATCATGAACCCACAAATATTAAAAAAAAAAACCGCTAGAATTTACAACATTTTTCAAAGAATTCAGCAGTATTTAGCTTACCTTGGACTGCGCTTTTTCAGGGTCATCAAGACAACTCCCAAGAATTTCAGCAAATTCGGGGTCCCTATCATAATCCTTCTCTTCTTCTCTTCCCCGAAATCGACTCCGAGGCCCATCCTCACCTTCATAATCTCCATCATCATCATCATTATCATCAGTGTCTTCTTCAATTTGTGTTTCCAAATTCTGGGTTTTGGTATTTCGACTTCGACTTGCTCTGGCAGTGCCTAGACTTGCTCTGGCAGTGCCTAGACTTGTCTTGAGTTGAGTACAGGTTCGGATTGGAAGTGCATAGGTTGGAAATGGAGGGTGGTGGCGGCTGGATTGATGGGAAAATGTGGACTGTGAAAGATGTGGTAGTTGAAGGAGAGGTGCGCAGGGGTGTAGGATAAACATATTTTAGTGAGAGGTTTAAGAGTTTGGGAATGAATGGCTTGCGTTAGTAACAGCCAAACAGTCGGGATTGACAGATACTATCGAAGACTCTGTATTCCAGCTTCCCCTGCGCCGCTGCCCGCTGGGGAGAGAGAGCCTGTTTGGAACTTGGGAAGGGACGGGAAGGGAATGGAGGAGAATGTGAAAATAACAAGAAAATAGAAAGGAAAAAAGAGAAAAAATCGTGTGTGTGGTTTTTCTTTATTTTCACTTCTTTTCTTTTCTTTTTTCTCTTAAGTTGAGTAGAATTAAACAAAAAAAAAAAAAGAATTAAGAGGTAAAAATAAGTAAATAATAGAATCACTTGAAAATAAAAAAAATAAATTGAAAATAAATTTTTTTCTTCTCTCTTCCTTTTTTGTTCTTTTTAAATTATAAATCAAACAAGAAAATATAAAAAGTTATTTTTATTTTTTATTTTCTTCTTTTATTTATTTTTAATAATTATTTTACTATTTTATTCATTTTTTTATTAAAAACTAGTAAAAGTGACTTTTTTTAAACTTTTCTTTCCTTTAGCTATTACCAACCAAATAGAATAAACAAATCAATTTTTTTACATTTTCTTTTTAACTTTCTTTCATTTCTTTTCCTCTCCCTTTCCCTTTTCCTTTTCCTTTCACTTTCAGAAGCTCCATATAAAAGGAAAAGAGGAAGTTTTATTTTTAATTTTACTTTCCTAATCGACAGAAACAAAAATGGAGAATAAGGCTTTGTTTTTTACATAAAATTTGTAAAAATCCATTTGTTTTTCACTTTCTAAAGAGAGAAAACATGGATTTGTTGCCGGCGGAGTCGTCGCAGATCAAGAAGAAACATGGGTTCAAGTTACTGAAACTGTTAAACGTCAACATGGACGATGTTCTCGCCGAAAAGCCCTACGGAGTCGAGCATGGGAGGCTCGAAAATGGACTCTGTTACTATATCCGTTCCAATTCGAAGCCGAAGATGAGAGCTTCTCTTAGCACTTGTTGTCAAGACTGGGTAATTGTTTTCTGCGATATCCTTTCTAGTCTTCGATTGGCTAACTCTTGCTTTTGTGTCTGCATTGTGTCCTGAATTTGTTGGAAATAGGACTAATTTTGCAAGTTTAGTTTCCTGTATCCAAATCAGGCTAGTTTAATTATGTCAATTCAATGTGGATTTTGGATGATTATAATGGTATTTTGAATTTACCCGGCGTAATGCAAAATCGATACAAGTGCACAAATTTGAGTATTTGTGTGTATATATACTTGTAAAACGAAATTTGATTGCATCTCTTCACTGCGTATACACTCTAGGAGAAAGCCACATTCACATCAGTAATGGTAAATTCAACTAAAATAATGAGGGAAAATGAGGAGGAAAAAGGATAGGCAAGATTTCCACTGGAACATAAATTTTGGCATATCAGATAGCCACAGAAGAAAATTTGATTTACACGCAAAAGGGTTATGTTCACAAGTGGGCAAGCACAATTTATTGATCAAATCAGAAAAAAAAAATTATGGCAACTTAGTTGAATTCTTACCTTCTAATGAGCAAATTTAAAAATCCTATTAAGCACAACTTAATAAATTGCAATTGCAATTTTGCTGCAAGTATTTGGCTACCCATCAACACTATTTATGGATATTTGCAATAACTAGTTCTTTATTTATTTTCAAATTAGGTTTGCACAAGGGAAACAAACTCTCGTGGAGGAAGTTGCATACAATTTTCAATATCCCACTGAAGATATATTCTCTTTTGTGGACCATAGAACATAATAGTTTGATCATTTTAGGAAGCTTATCTGCTGTGCTCCCTCTTTTACTATCCTTCTACAGGCTCATGGATATATGGTATTGGACCAAAATATGCTTTTCTTTTTTTTGTGATAAATCAGATTTCAGCACATTCTGCTCATCTAGGCATGAGATGTACTCTGGGTTTTGAAGCATTACCAATATCACCAGTCAATGCATAAATTCGTAATGCTTCCTTCACAGCTTTTTTTTTTTGAAGGCATGTATGCATCTTGATTTGTAAAAATTGCAACCTCAGTGGAAGCTTTGACGTCTTAACCAATTGCACAATCTTACTCTTGGAAAAGTATGTATTTAACAAAATCATTTAGGGAGTTGAAGCTTCACTGTGTGTGACTGTGTATCTACAACCTCTCAAGTGTCCACTTGAGGGCTCTTAATTTATCTTGCTCCCTAACCATAAATCTTCTAGGATCAAAACAACTCTCTCTATCAAAATTGCAATCTCCCAAATACTAAATATTCCCTTACTATCACATTTGGTCACTCTCCCACATCCTAAAATTACTTGCCTTTCTAAGTCTCCATACGACTAACTCCTCCAGATGGTATCCTTTAGTTGCACACTAACTCCGTTTCATCACCACACCACTCAGTAATTCTAAATCCATTAGGACAGGTTGTAATAATCTTAAAGGGTCTCCGACATCTCATCCAACCACCAAATTAGTAAAGCCTTGTTTACAGTTGGCAATGGATGAATGCCAATGTCCCCCAGTTCCCTCTCCTGTGTATTCCTTCACCAAATGGGCAGACCAGAGTTGATATCTTATTCTTTCTGCTACTCACCAAATTTCTCTCTTAAAAATCTTGTCCAATCTATTGGCCACCAACTCTAGAAGCTACTGAATGAGGTTAGGCTTAGTTATGTTAAACACCCTAGAAAATTAAGGTTATTTCATTAAATAAAGCGTGCTTAAGTAGGCTCAACTTGCCATTTTAGAAATAATTTAATTTTGGTTTTGAATATATAAACTTCCATTTGGTGAAGCACTAAACTGGACTAGTCTCTTCCATCTCCCCTTCTTATGGCCTAAATGCTTATAGTCTTAGGCTCATACCTTCATAGGTATTTCTCTTATTTTGAACTTTTTAACAAGCTGAGTCATTGAATTTGTGGCAGCTCAGTTTTGGAAGAGAAGGATGAACGTGGAGTTGCTCATATAGTTGAGCATCTTGCTTTTAGTGCCACAAAGAAATACACAAATCATGATATTGTTAAATTTCTTGAAAGTGTGGGGGCAGAATTTGGCGCTTGTCAGAATGCAGTCACATCTGCTGATGAAACCATTTATGAGTTGTTTGTTCCTGTTGACAAGCCAGAATTGTTGTCTCAGGCCATTTCAGTCTTTGCGGAATTTAGCTTGGAGGTAGCAACCATTTCCTTGTTGTATGATAACCTTCAGAGTTTCAAATTTTTCTTTATTCTTTTACCACCTTTTTCATTTAGGTGCGAGTCTCAGTTGATGATTTGGAGAAAGAAAGAGGAGCTGTTATGGAAGAGTACAGAGGGAACCGAAATGCAAATGGAAGGATGCAGGATGCACATTGGGCTTTGATGATGGAAGGTTCAAAGGTAATTTTATTTAAGTCTACCAATTTATCAATTTTGGGTCTTACACACTGGTGAGGTTCTTTACATGGTCATCATACTGCATACTCGTAGCATGATTTTGATTTTGTTTGAACATTTATTACCAAATTAACTTGAATCTTCTTTACATAATGATCTCTGCTTCCCTGTAGTGTTAATGTTGTGCACACAATCTTCTGTTCCAGTGGAATAGTATATTAAAGGCTTCTATACATTGTTTTCAATTGCATTTCATCACTTCTTTTCTGATAGGTAATAGATATATATTAGAACAAAGGTACCAAGGGGGTACCACCCAAGTACAAAATGAAGACTTCAAGGAAAAAAACCTATACCATCTGCACATCCACTTATTACTCACAAGACTCTTACAAATTCCAAAAATTGGTTCGAGGACGGTTCAAGATGGCCCGAGGACCAACTACAAAAGACAAATAACATTCTACTCTTCCAGTTAATTATGGATACTTCCACCCCTTCAAATGTCTTCCGATTGAAATCTCTCCAAATAGAACACTCAAAGCTAAATGCACCAAAAAATATAAAGCCTTTTTCTTCCTTCTACACTCTCTTGCCCTTCTCTAAGAGAGAATAAGATCCCGCACATTCTGAGGAAACTCCCACTGTAGGCCAAGCAAACACAAAGATAAAGTCCACGTGTCACGAGCCACCCTACAATGAATTAGAAGGTTGTTGACTGACTCCCCATGTTGCTTACACATATAATACAATTGACATGAAAATGCCACCTTGTAATTAAGTTGTCAATACTGAGGATCTTCCATGCACCACCATCCACAACCTTAGAGGGAGCCTTAGCCACCCAAACGCCCTCCCAAGGGAAGGATGAATCTTTAAGACCCACCAAACTCTTATTAAAAGGCTTCACCTCATACTTACTGGAAGTCTTCCTCCTCGGTCCAAAACATCATCACACTCTCCAATGTAAGCAATTTGGTACAAAATACATAACAGCCCCATAAGCTCCTCCACCTCCCAGTCATTAAGCTCACGGTAAAAAATAATCTCCTAAAACACTTGATTCCCTTCTCTTTTCTAACATATTCACGGTCACTGGCTCCCCTAATTCATCATTTTAACTACGTATGTAGCAATACTAGCACAGATAGAAAAGCCTGTGCATGTCTTGCCTTGGTTGATTGATAGTTTTAGATTTTTTTGTTTTTTTGAAACATGGTTTGTGGATTTTTCAGCTTGTGTATTCAATTATTGTTTTGCATTCTACTCGCATTATATAGTTGGGATATTTATGAGCTTAAGTGGAATTATAGTTTTGCTTCTTTGAGGATCCTTGAGCTAGTTGTAAATGCATATTGATTTTGCTAATGACTTGATTATTGTAATTTTGGGGGGTCATATTAAGTTTATGCCCTTTAAAGTTCCAATTTATTGATTGCAGTATGCTGAGCGTTTACCAATTGGGTTAGAAAAGGTTATCTGGGCAGTTTCTGCTGATATAGTGAGGCAATTTTATGGGAAGCGGTACCATTTACACAATATGGCTGTGATAGCTGTTGGAGATTTTTCTGATACACAGGTTGGAATTTGTTAACATGTAGATGTTTCTTTTATACAAAGAAGTTCATTTGTTGTCAAACTTTCTTAACAATCACTTGCTCTCTCTATCTCTCTCTCTCTGTGGCAGAGTGTAGTTGACTTAGTAAGGATTCATTTTGGAGATAAAAGTTCAGCACCTGACCCTCCATTTGTACCACATTTTCCAGTTCCATCTCATGAAGAACCCCTTTTTTCATTTTTTGTTGAATCTGAAGCTGCTGGGGTTATTAATCACTGGATTTTAAATCTAGTTATGCAGATATTGGTGTATTGTTCAGTATACATCAACATGCAAGTGCATTAACCTAGCACATGAAAATTTTGGTTGTAGCAATGTAATTTTAAACTTCTGTATAACAGTCTGCAGTGATGATCAGTTGTAAGATGCCTGTGGATGAGCTAAATACTGTGAAGGACTACAGGAACTTACTTGCGGAGTCAATGTTTTTTCAAGCTTTAAATCAGAGGTTTTTTAAAATATCTCGTAGAAAGGATCCTCCATATTTTTCATGCTCAGCTGCTGCTGATGTCCTAGTTCATCCGGTGAAAGCTTATATAATGACTTCATCTTGTAAAGAGAAAGGGATGATTCAGGCCTTAGAATGAATGCTCACGGAGGTGTGTATATAATCTTGATGTAGGGACCTGCTTGCTTTCCTTTTTGTTATTATTTATTAATTCTCTGCATTTCAGGTTGCAAGGATTCGGCTTCATGGATTTTCTGAACATGAAATTTCTGTTGTTGGAACTTTGCTAATGTCAGAGATTGAATCTGCCTATTTGGAGCGTGATCAAATGCAATCAACGAGTCTGAGGGGCGAATATTTACAAGTATATGCAAAATATTGATTTCTTTTGCCTTTTAATCTGAGTTTTTATTAAGTCTGGCAGAATTTTACACCTTTTTTATTTATTTTATATTTCCCAGCACTTTCTCCGCACCGAACCTGTTGTTGGAGTTGAGTATGAAGCACAACTTCAAAAAACTATATTACCCCGTGAGTATTCTTTAATTTAACATTATTATTTTTACTGGTTCACGGTTTCCTATATGAAATAAGATGAAAATATGTGATTGCTCTTATAAAATTAACATATGCATAGATATATCAGCATCTGAGTTATCCAAGTATGCGGAGAATTTACGAACATCATGTAGCTGTGTTACAAAGACCATCGAACCTCAGGGTACTGCAACAGTGGATGATATTAAAACTGTTGTGTCAAAGATCAATTCTCTTGAGGATGAAAGAAGCATTCCTCCTTGGGAAGATGAACACATCCCAGAAGAAATTGTTAACATGAAACCAAATCCAGGGTAAAATTCTACCCTCTTTACACTATTGGTTATTTACAGTGTTTGTTAATAAATGTCAGAACCCTGATACAATAGGAATTCCACAGCAATTTCTTAAAGAGTTCTTAAATGGCATTATCGTTTATGCAATGGTGCATTTATAGTACTTTTTGGCCTCTGTGCATGATCAACTTTTTTAGAGTTTTTTTCTTTGAAACCATGTTTCAGACTTATCGTACTTTTAGAGTTCAGGTTATTTATAGTACTTTTAGAGTTTTTTTCTTTAAATGGCATTATCGTTTATCATTTGTTTGAGCTATAACACTTTGTCTATACCCACAACAATAGTGATGGTTTGCTTTAGAAATATTTGCAGTTGGTTTTTTTTCCTCCATGGGGGCTTTTAATTTGAATAACCAAAGCCAAGTGTGTGAACTACAGTTTGAAAATTGTCATATGGTCTAGGGAATCTACAAACACCCAGTTTGAAAATTGTCATTTGGTTTGGCTGAACTTTTAATAAAAGCAACTGTTTATTGATATTATGTGATACTGAGGGCCCCCCGGTTTGGCTGAACTTTTCATAAGGGCAACTGTTTTGTTTTGGTATTAAAAACGTAACTGTTTTAGCAGCTGTGGTTGGTAACCTGTTGAAAAAATTGTGTTTTTCTCAGCTTTCTTTTTTCATTTTTTTTTTAAAACACAACCATCACGAAGATTGGGCTTTCATGCAACTGGTTTAGGAAGCTCATACCTTAACCTTTGTGACGGAGAACGAGAAAGACAATAAATCGGCAAGTTTTACTTCCCCGCGACAGCACTGCCGGCCCAGGCAATGTTGCTGGTCGCCAAGAAGAGAGAGACAAGAGACAGCTAGAGAGCTTGAGAGAGAGAGAGAGAGAGATAGACGAGAGCTGGAGCCAAAATTGGGGGCGTGGGGGGAGGGTGTATGATGTTGTTTATATAGGATGCAGCTGGGATAATGAGAAGTGGTCAAGAGTATTTTGGGAACTTTCTATATTTCATTAAATCTCCACCTTCCGAGAAGCCGAAAAGCCACATTTTTCTGGCTTCTGCCTTTTTACCTTTTGCCCTGAAAACAGCTTCAAATAAGCCTGATAAGTCCGGTTGCCAAACACCAGGGTTTTTTTTTTCAACAGCTCAGCCAAAAAGCCAAACCAAACAGGGCCTCATGGAACAAGCAACCCATAGTTCAAGTAGAACTTTCACTAAAAATAGGACCTAAAGTGTAAATTGGAAGTTTCGAGTTAAATAAGAAATTGGCGAGAAAGGACATCATTACATTTTGTGTCGATATATAGGCAGTTCATTGTTTTGAGAAAGAGTTAATCTATAGAGCCAGTTGGTCTCTAGTTTGTGGCGCAAACATCAATTGTAATCCCTATGCACTGGCTAGCATGTTGATAAAGTAGATATTTAACCTTGTTGGTACCAAATTATTTCTATGTTCACATGTCAATTCAAATGAGTGTACTTTCTCTATCACTAGTCATTTCATTCTAGAAATTACTATTGAGATTTTGTTTAAATAGGTTCTCTTCACAGGGTTCTCATATGGGGCTTTATCTGAACTGCCAGAAAGTGAGTACTTCTCATGCTCAATGGGTTCTACCATTGCTGGAGAAATTGGTGTTTTTGGTTATAGACCATCACTTTTGATGGATATGCTTGCTGGTAAGAGAGCTGAAGTTGGTACGAAACTTGGAGCATATATGAGAACCTTTTCTGGTGACTGCTCGCCTTCAGACCTGGAAACTTCCTTGCAGGTTTGTTTGTTAGATGGTCTGTGTCCAGTTACTCCAGTATTCTGTTATCTTTTGCAAAGTTATTTAGTCTATACATGTGTTAGGTTGCACAAAGGGATTTACACTATCACATTCTTCTATATTCTGCCTGCACATCTACAAGTGTCAGACTAGCATAATTATTAGATTGTATTTTAAGCATTTTGTACTGTCCAACTGTATTTGTGTCATGACTCATGAGGAATGGAACTAGGCTGGGGGATAGCAGTTTGAGGGGCCCAAGTACCTTGAAATCTTTCTCATTTTCTATTGAATGATTTTAGGGGATGTATTTTGGCTGTACCTTGTACACAAGGCTCTAGCTTAGAGAAGGGTCTGGTAGAGACAGTAGATTGGGAGTCTTGCCCTCACTTTTTTGTGGAGAGATGGATTCCTGTGACTTGAACTCATGCCACAGCGTCGGCACAGATAAGCAATTATCATCATGCTGGGTCATGACCTATTTTATTTTAAGATTATTACCAATGAAAAAGAAGAAATCATGGAGCATGATATTTACTCAACCCAACAAAAGTTTGATCCCTTATGATTTGAGTAACAAATATTTAAGGTGGCTCCCTGAGATTAACATTTATGTAAATGCCCCGTCCTTGAACTCTCAAACACTGCCTTCCCTTCAGTAAATCTCACATGTCTAAAAATAGATGTCATTTTAGATTTCTGTATGTCATTAACTACATCTTACTTTGACTGCTTGACAAAAGTCCTCCTGAAGGCTCCTTATAGGAACCTGTCCCCATTCCCAATAAGGTTGTGTTTTGAATTATGTGAAAATACTTCAGAAACAAAATTAGGGATTGCCTTGAACTACTGTCCAGTGGATTTTGGAGATTTGTGAGACTTCTAGCTGGTGAAATGCTGCCTATGATTCAATATGCAGTGGACTAAAGGTTTTGCTGTGCAGATAAAGGTTAAATTAGTAGTAGTAGGATTTCGGATTGAAATATCACAGAATTTGACAGTTGATCATACTTGAAAAAGAAATTCTAACATAAAATCCCTCCAGGTTCCCTCTAGCGTTGAGCCACACAATCTCTTGGCACTTTAATAGCTTCAAAAGCTCCTGGTGATTTCTCAGATGTCTGAACTAATCTCTATGGAATGGATAGGGTATATAGATTTTTTTAGGTGGCAAGAGTTCTCCTAAATTTCAAACCTTTCAAGAGCTTCAATAGTTACTGGACCATTCTCTGAACTATAACCTATCAACGTGATAAGGATACACAGATATTTTTTGGCTGCTAGATACCTCCTAGTTCTGCTAGACTAAGATTTCAATTTTAAAATTTTTTTTTTCCACAATTTTTGTATAGAAGCACCTTATGCTCTTCAAAGGTATATATTTGTCTAAAATATTTAGCTAGCAAAGTGTCCAAGCATCGTAGAGCACCCAGCTGAGCCCATGGAATGCAGTCCGCCTGTCCCACATGCACAAGGTAACTACATGGAAAAAATACCTGGGGTGGCCCGAGAGAGTCTATTTGAAATCAGCACCTCCACTTTGTGAGGTGCGATCATGGCCATCTTGTCTATCCCTTAGGTTTGAGTACTTCATTGTATTAAAATAGTATATAATGGTGCTGGATGGTTAAGGAACAGAAAATCTACCCAAACATACATTTTTAACAGGGTAGGATAATTTTAGTCAGTATATAACTGTGCTGTAAGGGCAGAATTGGACACACATGTACACACTCACATAAGACATATAGTGAGATGCTTAGGTTTCTCTTTTTGATCGTGTTAAGCTAGGCTTGTTTGCTTTTCTTTTTCTGTTGTTTTGTCTTTGGTCAGTTGAGTCATTTGGCTGGCAGATCGTGGTCAAACCATATATGATTTTTATTAACCTTTTGATTTTTGCTTTGTGGCAGCTAGTTTATCAACTGTTTACAACAGATGTAGAACCAGGGGAAGAAGACATCAAGATAGTGATGCAAATGACAGAAGAAGCAGTGCATGCTCAAGAGAGAGATCCTTACACTGCATTTGCAAACCGTGTAAGGGAGCTCAATTATGGAAACTCCTATTTTTTTAGGGTATGCCTGACCTCCTGGTTTAAATTTCCATCTTTTTTCTGTTGAGTTTGTCCTGCATATAGCTTAATGGTAATTTCTTTTTTATGCAGCCAATTAGAATTGGTGATCTTCAAAAAGTTGATCCATTCAAAGCATGTGAATGCTTCAACAATTGTTTTAAGGATCCCTCGACTTTTACAGTAGTGATTGTTGGGAATATTGATCCCTCTGTTGCATGTCCTTTAATTTTGCAGTATTTGGTAAGTCATATGCCCTTATATCAAACTGGCTAGGCTAATTGACTTCCAGTATTTATTGTTAAATGGATTTGTGATTCATCATGTAGGGTGGAATTCAAAGACCTCCTGAATCCATTTTCCATTTCAACCGTGATGACCTCAAAGGCTTGCCTTTCACTTTTCCTTTGACTGTAATTAGGTAGGTCTGCCTTTGGCTTTTATTTCATCCGTGTTAGTGCTAAACCAGTGTGTGAACTGTCACAATTGTTGAAACAGCAGATAGGGAGTGTTCCATTAATTTGTCAGACTCATTGATTTTCCGGGATTCTCACTGGCTTAGCCTTTATTACAATGTGGCTTGGGGAAACAACCATTTATCTTTTGCATCTCAGTGACCAACCAATGTTCTGCAATCCCTTTCCATTTATGCAGGGATCATATATATTTGTCTATACAAACGCATATCTTTCTGTTGTAATGAGATGCCCATCTGATGCCTTACATGTGCTTGTAGAGAAGTTGTTCACAGCCCCATGGTGGAAGCACAGTGTTCGGTCCAGCTATGCTTTCCTGTTGAGCTAAAGAAGGAAAACATGGTATTCATCAGTAGGTCTTAATATGACTTTCTTTTCTTTATTGGTGATTTTTGTCTCATCTTTCTCCCACCCCCCCCCCCAACCACCCCCCCCCCCCCCCCCCCCCCCCCCCCCCCCCCCCCCCCCCCCCCCTCCTCTTCAAAAAACAAAATATGTGATAGATGGAAGATGTACACTTTGCTGGGTTTGTGAAACTTCTGGAGACAAAAATACTACAGGTTCTCCGCTTCAAGCATGGCCAGGTGTATATGTGTGTGTTTTGTATGTAATCATGTATTATTTGGCCTAATTCTTTGTTGCATATATTTATGTCCCAGATATACTCTGCTGGTGTTTCTGTATTCCTTGGTGGTAATAAACCTTCAAGAATTCCTAATGTTCGTTGGGATATAAGTGTAAATTTCTCTTGTGATCCAGATATCTCCGACACACTGGTACGTTCACTGTAGTTATGCAATTTGTCTAGCAATTGAATGGCTAATTAACTTAATTGTGCAATGTTTCTTGCAGGTTGATCTGGCTTTGAATGAAATATTGCGTCTCCAGGAGGAGGGACCTTCAGATGAAGATGTTTCAACTATCCTTGAAATTGAGCAAAGGGCATATGAAAATGGATTGCAGGTAAATTTCAGGCCTTTACTCCTCCATCCCAAAATGAGTGTCTTACTTTCCATTTTTGGCTTTCCGAAAATGATTGTCCACAATGGAAAAGTCAAAGCAATTATTTTAATTTCCTATATTAATGCTTATGATAAGTATATTAATATTACAAATTCCATGAACACAAGGCAATCGTTATTTCTGAACTTTATTCAGGGCAGTTTTGAAGACTAATGCCAAAATGAAGTGACTTCCATTTTTTATTGCTTTTTTCTTAAATTTTGTGTTTTTTCGAACATGACACTCATTTTGGAAAGGACGGATAGCACATTTATTTTCTGGTTGATTTCCAGAATCAGATTGAGAGGAGAGGGAAGTTAATGTATAATGTGTCAAACCTCACATATTGTTGTAATAAATCCAAATTTTTTCTGCATTTTCCTTAGGCAGCATCTAACATTTAGGATGTGGTGGCAAATGAATATTATTATAACATATAAAGTTGGTGCTCTAAGAGGTCCAGACGGGTAAGTTGACAATGTACCAGCACAAAAAGTGATAAAAAGAAATAGTGGTGTGATGAGTGGTTAACTCTCAGAATAAAACATCCAAGATGTGTTTCTGCACTGGAACTGGTTATGGCAACAAAAAAGGTAGAGTATATTTGGGAAATTGTTATTGGATCCATAGTTCAACATAGTATTCTGTTAGGAAGCACAGACACTCCGCTGAGGCCCCGTATATGTGGGACACGCGTTGGACATGCATTGGACGTGTCCGACACTCCGTTAGACGTGTCCAAATTTTTTTTTCTTCAAACACTTCGTGGACACGGCTCGGACACGCGCGTCTCATTTTGGACACTTTGTGGACACGGTGGGGGCTCTATCACAAATTTTGAAAATAAAAGATAGGGTATATTTTGTAATTTTAAAAACTTGAATCCAAAAAATAAAAAAAGACAAAAAGGTTCAATTCTTTTAAAGAGAGAGAGAGTGAGAGACCTTAGAGGCTAATTGCTTGGAAACATAAAGCGTTTATGCACTCTTGAACTGCACATAGTTCTTTAATTTTAATTAGTGTTATCTTTATTTTTTTTTAGTCTTGAATAATATATTCATATATATATGACATATAAAAAATATATGAAATCATATATTTTTGCCGTGTTCTTGCCGTGTCGTGTCCAACATTTTTTGAAAATCGTCATATCGGCATATCCGTGGCGTCCTATGTCCGTGTCAGTGCTTCTTAGGTATCCTGAGTTTTGGATTTGAAGTCTAATGCTCAATGCAATTTCAAAGTCTTTTTTTTCTTTTTTTTCTTTGCAAGTATCCAAAATTTTCTTTTGTTCTAGTTTATGCAACACTTCTTTGCATTCTACATGCATACCCTAAAGTGTTCCAAACAAATGCAAGAGCTTGTGTGCGGTACAATTAATGGAACTGAATCAGCATTGACGAAGGTGTGAAGAACAAAATGTTTTGCTTAAGCATGTAACTTAATCAAGCAGTTTTCTTTGTTATGCTCTGTTAGCTGCTTAGTCCTATCATCAGAAGTGTGAAAATATAGCCATCCAAAAGTCTATCCCTTTGTTCCCAGCCATTTTTTATTGAAAAATGTAGGTTTTGAAAGGTTAATTATTTCTGTAGCAGTTTTCCCATTATTGTCGACAATCTTTGTGGTGCAGGTTCAAGATGAGGGTCGTTCCAAAGTTAGAAAGTCTCTAACACCATTAACAGCCCAGTTGGCATTACAAAGGATTCTGCCCTTCCCTTGCAAAGAACGGTATACTGTAGTGATTCTGATGCCTCAGGCACCTCGTTTGAAGTTGTTAATCTCATTCTTCCGCTCTGTGCCAAACCATTATAGTAGAGACGCAAAGTCAGTGATATGCTTGTTCTGTTATTGCTGGGCATCTAGCACTTGTGTCAGCAACTATCATTTTCACTTTTCCACATATATTGAGGGGATTCCCTTAATTCTTTAGGTCACCCACATTAATGTGCAATTTTCTTTTATTCTTCTTTTCTTCATCTTTTTATAATTTTATTTTTTGATCCACAACCTGGGTCTTATTTGCATGGACTTCATTCGTCACATCATTCTCAAATCTTTTGACGGGTGTTAAATAGAATTCAAGAGTTCCTCACAATTATTTTTTCACTCTACATACATTGAGTTCACCCCACTTGATTAGCTTTTTAAGCCCGCAACACCCCCCCCACCGGCCAAAAAAATAAAAAATATTCTCTCTCTCTCTCTGAATGATTCCTTGAAATCTGTAAATGTCTAACACCTTTGTTTATCTTGCTGCGGCAGATTTCAGCAGGCATTGCTAGCCTGACAGTTTTGGTTCTTAGTTTATGGAGATATTCACGGAGTGCGCTGAAACATTAAGGGCACATTTGTTCAGCACAGGATCATTTATTTGGAGGACTGGAGAATTTCAACAGGGAACAACGGTAAATTATTTCTTCATTATCAAAAGTGTCCTGTGTAATGACATCCCGGTTCAGTTAAAACCAACAGCACTTGGATTTCCAATATAGACACAGCGAAGGCTTGAAATTTGAGTGTTGGGCTAAACCCCATATTAGGATTCATTTGAATTCATTGCTAATGCAACAATGTCCCATAAGTAATCTTTTATCTTTTAAAGGATTCAGAGAATGAGGTCTCCATAGTATTCAAACGCTTCCGATATAGAAGAACAGTCAGTAGCTTGGTACTGATGACTGCCCCTGATTTTGATGGTGCACTCTTTTCTGATGTAATATTTCATCTTACTATCAGGAAATCCCATTGCATTTTTTCAGTGTAAAATGAGATTTCTTTACACTGGTTGTACCATTTGGTATCTCTGTTTAGTTTGCTTGAAGACCTATTTGGAGCAATGGCCTTGTCAATTTCTTTTTGTAGATGTACCTTCTTACTAAGCCAATTGATATTGTCTTTTCTGCACTTGTCATACTTGTCAAGAATCAAAATAGGGTAACATTTCTAGAGTTTTGTTCCAGTGTTTTACTTGAAGGTTGAATTTGTGGATCATGCAGTTGCTCATATCCAACCAAGTTGATGTCTAACTTACCTAGTGGAGCAAACTCTAGGGTTCAAATCTCATTAACTATCAAGAAAAAAATCTAGCATTGGGCTTAACAAAATAAGATTTTCATGTAAATTATTGAGAAATGCATGCTAACGAGTTTCAAAATGTATTTAAGGTTAACTTATTTGTTTTAAGATTTGTTCGATCCAATGATGTGTTGAGCTCAAGTAGTAGGGGCACAATCACCCATGCTTTTATGATAGCTCACCTTTGTTCCTTTTTTTTTTTTTTTTGTATACAAACTTAGAGTACATATCAAGTAAAATTTATAAAATTAACGAGTTTGAAAATATATTATACCTTGACTTATCTATACAATAAGTTAATTTCAAACGAGTTTTTAACAAATCGAGCTCGATAGCCCTGAAGAACGTTAAGGTTAACTATTCTTATCCTAGTATAAATTGTTTCTAACCCAAAATTATTGGTATAAACAAACAAAACAATAAACTTCAATAATAAGGGGCTTGGATATTGGGCCTTGTCACAAACAAAACCAGATAGGGCCCAAAAAAATTGCTGATGGGCCATAGACACTAGAATATGCAATCTCTTATAGACCTTTACTAGGGTATACAATTAGGGTTTTTTTTATACTTGTTCATTTTACTTCATCTCTCGTCTTTCGCTTCCGGTTCCTATCGTTAGCATCCTCCATACCCTACAGGTCTGCTCTCTCTCTCTCTCTCTCTCTCTCTCTCTCTCAATCAAAGTTTTCCGTCGTGTGTACACATATGCATATATATATATATGTGTGTGTGTGTGTGTGTGTGTGTGTTTGTGTGTCTCGAGTTTTCTCTGTTGTTAATTGTTCCATAATCTCTGTTAACTATGTCGATTCCACAGCAGATCTGAAGTTATTTTACCAGTGAAAGTTATGGCGAACAGATTTCTGTGAATTGGAAATGATTTGTTTGAAAAATGAGCTGAAGATTGTGTGTTTGCTTGTCTGGTTGAGTGCAGGCATAGCTGAGGAGTGCTCGAAGAGAGAGCGAAAATGGTGGAGAAGACGAAAGGAAGAAAGGAAGAGGTGGTGACTAGGGAGTACACCATCAACCTCCACAAGCGCTTGCACAGCTGGTACGAACCATCTCTGCACACATCCATACGCATATATAGGCATATACGTATATATATACATAAGTCTGTACCTGATTTCGCTTTTGCTTCTCATCTGTGTTAGATCTATATCTAACTGTAACTTAGCTTGGTATTTTTCACGTTTGGTTGTTGGAGCTTTTGAAATCAAATGCTACCTAGATGTGAAGGGTAATTTTAATTTTTTTGGTTAATCCTTGTGCTTGATTTTTTTTTGTTAAACCCTTCTTGATATCGACTTTAAATTGTAGGTTGGTTATAATTTCTTCATCTATAGCACAAAAATATCTTTGCCTGATTTCTCATAGATTCTTAGCCATGGCTTCGAGATGATAACTCAAAATTAATGACAAAATAATTAATCCCAGGAAGCTCTAATCCTTGTGTATCCCTTCGGAATTTGAGCCAAGACTAAGAACTTCATATATTCAGCATTTGCTGATTATTTAGTGGAAAACCCATTGAAAATTTGGGACTGTGGACAGTAAAATAAGAGGAAGTTGCATCATAGCATGGGGAGTCGGAGAGTAGGGGCACAATCACCAATTATAACATAAATAGAGTGCTTTTATGATAGTTCACCTTTGTTCCTTTTTATTGGTTAAAATGATACCATTCTCTCCCTTGCACTGTTTCTATGTTTTTGTTCTTACCTCTTCATAAAACCATGCTTGGCAATGGTGCATCTCATAGTGAATTGCATGACGGTCATTGTAGTTGGAAGAATTTTTTTTTCTCACATTTGTCTCAGTTTGGTTGAATAACTACAAAATGACAGAGATAAACCTCATACATGTACATAAAAAGAGTAGCCTTTGTCTTTAAATTGTTGAACTGTAAAGTAATCTGTTATATCACAAGATAGGATGTGATCTTGAGTTTTGCTATCCTGTCATTGTGAATAACAGCACATTCAAGAAGAAGGCTCCTAATGCCATAAAGGAGATCAGGAAATTTGCACAGAAAGCCATGGGGACCAAGGATGTGAGAGTGGATGTGAAGCTAAACAAATACGTCTGGAGCAGGGGGATCCGAAGTGTCCCAAGGCGAGTCAGAGTTCGCATTGCTCGCAAGAGAAATGATGATGAAGATGCGAAGGAAGAGCTCTACTCTCTTGTCACCGTTGCTGAAATCCCAGCAGAAGGGCTGAAGGGGCTGGGTACCAAGGTCATTGAAGAAGATGATTGATTTGCCAATCGCTTCCTGTCTTATGCAGTAAGTATGTTACATGTGAGTTTTGGGTAGCTTTGATTGTTATGAGACCGGTTAAGTTTTCCTGGTATGTGATCCATTATTGTTTAGAGCATAGACTTCGGTTGTCTTTGTTTCTATTGTGGCAAACAAAAAAGGGATCTTTGATAAAGTTTCCATAACTGAATTATTCTTCTAAAAAATTGATGGATCTCCCACTCTGCATATTGCCATACTGTAGAAATGGCGCCCTGTGATCTGAGCCAACATGTCTTAAGGTCTTGGAAAAATTACATTCACCTCTCGGTGAGGTTTCAGACTAATACAACTTACTCAGGTTCTAGAAATTACATTATCCTCTCTTGAGGTGAACTATATTTTTTTTGAAATGTTAAATCTTTTAACAGAATATATGTGATGCCAGCAAAAAAAAAAAAAAAATAGGTTCATTAACTAAATTGTCTTTAATGTGCATGAAATGGCATAAATAGAATTTTTTTTTTGTTTCTAAAATTAATTAGTGTGTTAATTTTTTAAATCTTTGTGTTTTTGCTTTTAAATTTCCACATGTCATTTTTGTATATATATTTTTTTATAATATATAGGATTTAAAAATTTTGGTATAATTAATTTTTTAAGTTAAACTATTGTCTTTTTAATAGAAGTTAACTAACATTGGTGTTTTCGATATTACTTTTTATAGGATATTTTTTCCTGCTATTTGACTAGAATATTTTTTTTTATAAAAATTTATGGAATTTATATAGGGCTTTAATTATAGCATATAAAGTTTTAAAAAAAAATATGGGTCTTTATAATTTATTTATTGATTAAAATGGTGTTTTATACAAATGTGACATTTAATTTGTTATTAAAATTTTATATTGGTAATGCATTTTTTTTTTTTTCATTAGAAGAAGGCTCAAAACTAACACTATAATTAATTTTATAAGCAAAAAAAAAAAATCTATTTAAGTCAGTTTATATACATTAGGAACAATTTAGGTAATGAACTTATTTTTTTTTGTTGATATTACATATATTTTGTTAAAAGATTTAACTTTTAAAAAAAAATGTATATCATCTTAAAGCTCAAGGGAGGGAATGTAATTTTTAAAATTTCAGGAGTCAATTGTATTAGTTTAAAACTTTAAGGGACTTCCTTGAACTTCAAGGGACTTTAAGGGAGGGGAATGTAATTTGCCTTACTGTGGTGAATGTAATTTGTCTCAAAGTCTTCTAGCAGAACTGTTGGCATCAATCCCTTAGACGAAGCCATAGAGGCTGGAGCAGAGGCCTGCATATATCCATTCCAAACAATGCGCGTTTTGGCCTTTAAAAATGAGGAAAACTCATGCTTTGATACACAACAGAAGTATCAACATTAGAAACTGGAAGGTTATGAGTTAATTCATTTATCAGCCAGCTCATCTTATTTAACGTCACCGGTTTCACTTGAAATTTTTTGGAAGAAACTTATTTGAGATATACTTGTGACATAAACTCATTTTAGACTTTATTAATTTATTAAATGTAGTTCTCGGCTTGAGCTTGAATCATATGATTAGCTCAATTAAAATTGATTAGCTCCAATTTTTTTTTTCTTTTTAATTAGAAAAAACCAATTTTGGACGCATCCCTAAATTGTTGTGAACATTGCAATTGTTTTAAAACATTGGAGAGCGGCCCTGTTTGTTTGCGGAATATGGCAAGGGGATTGGATTGCTTGTCCAAGTTTCACTTGTGAAGTGTTTGGATGACAAATAAGGTCTGGATTATATTTCCCTACCGGATTATTAATCTCCCAAAATGAAAGATAAGTTATACTATGGAGAGGTGGTATTACTTATTTTCTCTCCTGGGATAAGTTTAAAAATGACATTTTTATTCTTATTTTATTATTATAATAGGTTGATATAATATTATATAGTTATATTATAATTAAAATTAAATTTTCTATTAGTTTTCTTATTTTTAATGTAATATTTTAACAAAATAATATTATTTATTTCATTATAATCTCATCTTAATCAAACGTAATGTGAGTAATCTTTCATTATATTAGGTATTATTTATCACTCGTTATCGTCTTTCTAATCTCATAGTATTATTTATTTTCTATTTTTTTTATCTCGCAAACAACTGGGCCATAGTGTATTTGGTTGTGAATACACACCCAACAAATTCAATAATCTATGCAAATTCTGCTTACACTGCAGACTTAAAACCAGAATCAGAATTCGTGAGACTCGTATAAGTTGAGGCCGAAAGCATAGATATCAACTGGTCACAACTATAGAAAACTAACAATTCGATTTCCACACTTCGAAACAATCAACTGGTCACAACTGTAGGAAAGTAACAATTCGATTTCCATCTTTCCAAACAGTAAAACAGAAGCAGTAAGGCAAAAGAACAGCCTGAGTAGAACGTGAAAGCTCAAATGGATCATTTTACTTTCTTTAAGTAGCAGGGCCATTCCCATCCCTTCACACACTAGGTATAACAGAAAAAAGACACAAGACTGGATGAATGCTTGATGACTTGCCGGGCACCATCAGAGCAGAAATGGCAGCAGAAGGCCAATGTCCACCATTTCATATTAACCTAATAAGGGTTCGTTTAGTACAACTTTTTTTCAATTTTTCTTTTTTAGCTTATAAACAAAAAGGCTGAAAATTTTCAGCTTTTATAAGCTAAAACAAGCATAAAAGTAAAAATGCTAAAAAAAATTAACTTTTTTGCTTATAAGCCAAAAAAGCCAGTCCAAAAAAAGCTTGAGAAAACCAAACCTAAGAAACCATCAGAATCCACAACATCCTCCAAAGCAACAAACAGGTGTACAGACCTGATTCTTTGAGCAAGCAGTCCTGGAAAATCAAACAATGGATATACGTAATATACAAAACAATCCAAAGCAAATAAGCACCCAATATGTGCCATAAACTGAAGGAATAACTAAAAATATTGTGCGAGACAAAATCCTTGAAGTAGCATCACAAACTAGGTGTCATCAAATTCACTACAATAGTTTCTGTATTCAATTCTGTATTCAATTCTGTTTAGGACGACAATAGTTAATAACCATAATGGGGTATCAAAAAATGCTATTGCTAATGCAAAATCCCGGGATCCATATATCCATGGAATAAATCAAAGATCTGCTCTTCCTGGGTATCTGGGGAAGGGAATCACATCTCTAATGTTTTCAAGCCCCGTGGCAAAAAGAATCATTCGTTCAAAGCCTAAACCAAACCCACTATGTTTAACAGTGCCGTAGCGCCGGAGGTCAAGGTACCACTCATATGGCTCAAGAGGCAGCCCCATCTCCAGTATCCTGCAATATATGGAAAAATCCGATTATACTTTGTCCATCACTTCATGAGTGATTAATTGTTTGACTCTCAAATCAAAGACCGAGTCTATGCAGATGAATTGTCAGATCACGGAACTTCAATAACAAAGTAGCAAATGAACCAGAACACAAGGACAGCAATAATCTAGCGAAAGATGACTCTTTTCAACCTAATAAAGAAAATCAAATTTGACAATAATAGCTTTTCATACCTTTCCTTAATGACCTCATAACGCTCTTCCCTTTGGCTTCCACCAATTAGCTCTCCCACCTGAAAAGGGAATCCAATTTCATCTTAGGCTAACACAATAGCCAGTCAAGTTCTAAAAGGTTTTCTCCTGCTGTCACAAGCTACAAGAAGCATTTCACAACTGCTGGATGACATGCATGTCGCAGTAACAAACTAAGCATTCAGATGTGGACAGAGAAAAACATCATACCTTTGGTACAAGCACATCCATAGCAGCAACGGTTTTGTTGTCAGCATTGACCTTCATATAGAAGGCTTTAATCCCTTTAGGGTAATTATACACAATCACAGGAGATTTAAATTTCACTTCAGTCAAGTACCTACACAATTAGACAAAAAAATGACATCAGTACAGACATGGATATCAAAGGGACACATTTTAAGATGCAGAAACCATGTCACCTTTCATGTTCAGATGCTAAATCAATCCCCCATTCCACTTTATTCTCAAACTGCCTCTCTTTCGATGCTTCCTCAAGAATTGCAACTGCTTCCGTGTAAGTAATGCGAACAAAGTCGGTTGATGCAACCATTTTTAAACGATCAATTGCACTTTTATCAAAGTTCTTAACCATAAATTCCATATCATCAAGGCAATTGTCAAGTAACCATTGACACAAGAATTTCACATATGCCTCTGCACACTTCATGTCATCCTACAAAAATGTAAGAATTTGGGCATCTTTTTTAATAACAAAATTCAAAAAAATCATAGAGCTTACAATCATTATGAACAAGATGAGCTTTATTAGATGTCCTACAAAAATTCCATTGGCTATCACCTTTTATATAGAAATCCAACAAGTACAATTTTGTCTACACATTTCAAGTGGACCCCTTTCTAATCTCCAACTGATTGCCCCACTACTTGAGATGTTGCGGGGTATGAAAAGGTTTCGAATGAAAACAGACAAGTGATATGAAATGTCCTACTCTTCCAATAGCCTAATACTTGTATAAGGACAGAAATGTATATTTAATGCTTCTTTGTCCTTCCACATGGATCATTTTTGGATAGAGCATTACCAACCCTTCAATATACTGATTCAGTTCTATCTCCTCTTCTAAGAGTTGTTCTTCCCTCCTTATTTTACAGAAAAGCGGGGAGAGTTCTTTGTTCAGTGGCAAATATTTTCCCAAATATTTATCATCAATGAATTAATAAACTTGGTCATAGACATGTAAAGTCCATTTATTGTACATGCAAATAGATATACAATCAATTGAATCAACTCAAACTCAACTTTAACCTTTTATCTATAATTGATAATATCAAGTAGCCTTCTCAAAATCTTAAAACATTTTACCTACTATTGGATACAAATTCATCTTACTTTAATATCTGCAAAAGCTATTTCAGGCTCCACCATCCAGAATTCTGCCAGATGCCTTGAGGTATGTGAGTGCTCAGCTCGAAAAGTTGGACCAAATGTATAGACACTACTAAGGGCACACGCAAAAGTTTCAACTTGAAGCTGTCCAGACACAGTCAAAAATGCTTGTCGGGCAAAGAAATCTTGAGAGTAATCAATCTTCTCATCCTTCTTAGGTATACCAGGTTTAAGATTAAATCTCTCACCCAGCTTTGAGAGATTCTCTTTAGCTTTTGTTAGTTCAGTGACAGCAGCATTAATTTTCTCCTTGCTTGCTTTGGCTGATTTCAGTTGAGCAACAGCCTCTCCTTTCTCTGTGACAAGTAGCTTAGCAGCTTCCACGTCAGCTTCAGAAGGAGGAGGATTCTTGATCAAGTCCTTCTCCAACTTTTCTGATTCACTAATCAAGGTTGTGACTTGAAACATTTCACCTGCACCTTCACAATCACTAGTGGTGATTATTGGAGTGTGGATGTAAAGAAACCCATGTTTCTGGAAGAAGGTATGGGTTGCGTAAGCCAGTGCATTCCGGATTCGCGCAATTGCAGAAATCTGAATCCACAGACAAACAGGAACTGTCATCAATAACATTATAAAATCCAAGTTCAAGTAAGCAGTAAGACATTGCTGAAATATTTCAAGGCAACAACTATGCATGATTTTGTTTTGTTTTTCTTCTCCGCTCCAGCTAGGGCACACTTTAAAAACCCTCATTAAACTATTTAGGCATTTCTCCTGTGAAATTGAATTCACGAAACTTGAAGTCCAGTAACTCAACAATAGCCTCAAAAGAACGAATCCCACTAAACCAAACATGTGAGGGAATGCATGGAGAGAGAGACAGAGAGAGAGAGAGCATCTAAAACTACAAATTCCCATCTTTATTTTCCGAAAGTTCATAACTGATGCAATCACCAATGAATTCAGCAATTTTGCTTCTGAATTTGCAGCAATCAAATACAATACCATACATGTGAATGCGTGTCTAAGATATACTTCTCCACCAGCAATTTTATTTAGTCACAGAAAACTTAGATTCCTCGCCAAGCAACATACATTGTCAAAAATCAGCCACGGTTCCTCAGGACATCAAATCCAATTAACTCAATCCACATCTTCAGTTTTAAGAAAAACACATTTTCAAAATTCATATTACTCAGCATTATCAAATCTATAAATGTGCATTTGGATATACACACACACTTACTGTAATGTAGATATATAGGAGAGTGAATGTGTATATACCGTGTTGGTTCTGGGGCGAAGATGAACATAATCCCTGAGAAACTCGAGAGTCAACCGGGTCTTGGGCAATGGGTATTTGGCCGGATCGACAGTCCCCACATCGAGAACCTTCTGAACCCTAAGCTCGATCCTCTGCTTCGTCCCTTCAGGAGGCACCTTGAGCTCGCCCTCCACGTGGACGCACGAACCGGTGGCCACCAGCTGGCCGAGCGGCGCGACGGCGGCGTCGACGATGACCTGGAGGTTGGCTGTACACGAGCCGTCATTGAGCTCAAGGAACGCGAACGAGCCCTTGCCTTGCTCGCGGCCGGTCTTGACCCACCCGCCAACCCTCACAGTCCGGCAGGCCAGCCCGGCACCGCCGTCAGGGCGGCCGATGATGCTCCGGATCAGGACGCGCTGAGAGAACTGGGCCTCTTCGACGGCGTCGTTTAGGTTCACGGCGGACATTTGATCCACGGGCGGCGCAGAGACGGCGGACATTTTGGTCTCGGACACCACGTGTGGTTCGGAAAACCTTAGGAAAGAGACGGAACAAGAGAGCTTTGCTAAACCCTAACGGGGGATTGCTCGTATTTTAGTGGTGAGAATCGATTGGTTGTTCTCCAAACGGGCCGAGCCGAGCCATATAAAAGCTTGTTTAAGCTTGATTTTGACAATGAACTAAAAAATATGTTTGAGTTTGGTTTATTTAATTTTTGAATTGAGTTTAAATAAATTTTAATTAAACTAATTACGAATTGAACTCAATTAGTTTGAATTTTTAAATATATATAAATTTATCGAGTTAAGTTTGAGTCAAACTAAAATAATTAATAAGTTTTAAAATGTGTTTAAACTTAATTTATTTACGTAATGAATTAAATCTCAAACAAATTTTTACTAAGTTAAATATAAACCGAGCTCAAATAACTTTGTTCATTTTCCAGTGTTATCAGTAACTTATAATATCGGCCCTGAATAAAAAAAATTAATCTGATCATTAGATGTGAACTTTTAAAAAAATTAAGGTAATTATAGTATAAAAAAATTACTACAAATATAACCCATAGTAATTGCCGCAAATGTGACTTGCGGCACTGTAAACATAGTTGCCTCTTTGTTATCGATACCGAATTTATCGTAACAAGTATTATATACTTATAAAAATATAATATAAATATTTTATTTAACCTAATACATATTTAAAAACACATTAATTGTCTAGTATATGTTTAACATATATTTAATAAAAATTAATCATCAAATACAAAAAAAATAAATTATTTTAAAATAAATTACATAAAATCCAGTACCACATGCCCCTAATACAGTACTGTATTAATATCTATGACTGTAATCAACAGAAGTGATGACTATCCTCATGGTGCCGTAGTCATTTCCGAAACTCAAATCATACTAAAAGTCGAGTAAGGCTGAAAATTGAAAAACCAACCAAAATTACTCGAACTTTATTTGCATTCGATTAGTTAAAAGTTCATTATAAAAGCAAGCAAATTTAGACACATTTTGGAACATCTTTAATTATTACTCGGCTATATTAAAGTTAGTTTGAGATTAGCTCCAAAATCATGTAAGACAAGTTCAAACATATTTTAAAACTTATTAAATTTTTAAACTAAACCTGAACAACTCACAACTCGAAGTTAGTTTGAGATTGGCTCAAAAATCTTGTAAGACAAGTTCAAACATATTTTAAAACTTACTAAATTTCTAAATTAAACTTAAACAACTCACAACTCGACTTCAACTTGTTTACAAACCATACATAGTAATTTCAAAACAAGGCATTACCCTTTCACTAGAAGTGGTACTTGTGACTTTTGAGTATTACTTTTGCTATAATTTTTTTCTTCGAAAACACTATTATTAAACACTATTATTTTCATATCATTTTTTAAAAGTGTAGTGTTTTGAATGTAATTTCAATTCAGAATCTCACAATAAGCTACCACTTGATCAAAGTTAAATCATAAGCAACATAAATGAGAAGGCCGAACAAGAATAAGGAGCTCCAATACAGAATGAATATGGCAATTCTACCCATGCATCCATGTCAAGCAACTCCTACGGTATAAGATGATCAACAATGTATAACTATCCAAATTCCAATTTCATTCAACCCACTGCTATTTTATTTAGTAAAGTGACCGTCATTGTTCTATAGTAGTTTTATCTAAGACCTAGGCACCAGGTACAACTTTCCCCCAACGTGTAAAATAGCAACAAAGGCTATGAATCCAATGCTCATGATAAGCACAACATTAGGAGAGATACTCAGCCCCGGACTCTCGTCTGTGTAGAACTGCAGCATGGTGCTACTCGCTCCTACGGAGCTCCCCCCGCCTGTCCTCCTCCTACGCAGACTTGCAGCTGCAGCTGCACTGCCCCTTGTGGGTGCTGCACCATTCGCAACCATTTTCTGTCCAAACACATTTAGAAAAGAGTAAAAATTAGATAAAGGAAAATGAATGAAGCCAATACTTTTTATTACCAGCAATGTACTTTAGTATAAAATCAAGATTGCAAGGCAGTAGGAATTTAGGTTGAGAAACAAAAAGCTGCACAAAATGCTCAAAATACAGAGAAGATGGAGAAAAAAAACGACTGAACAATTTGAATGTTGATGCACTGGAAAGATTGACTTCATTGCTGAAGTATAAAATGTAAATAGACCCCCAAAATGAACTGGACTAATAGCCTAACTAATACCTTAGACCAACAATGAACATGAATAACGGTGATTCCACACCAGGCTCAATAAATAACTGAATGTAGAAAGGGGACCCTAAGCGAAAATGGAGTCATTACGCCTTTTTACAAGCTATAAGGGGAGGTTGAATCCCGAGTCCTTTTACTTGAGTATACCTACTACCTCGTGCAAATGCAAACAGCAAGATGACTCAGATGCCCAAGGGTTTGTTCGCAACATAATTATGTGAAACAGGAAATTCAATGAAATCAAAGACATACAAAGTTTTCTTGTAAAAGCTGTTGTAATGCTGAGGTGAAGTGTTGGCACAGCATCTAAAAGGGAGAGGCGGGTGGGTATGTCTGTGTCTTATCAGTTGCATAGAATTCACACAAATTTATATAGTCATTAGCTTATTGCTTATTTAATGATATTCTGATGCAAATACTAAGCCAGAGAACGGCTGACAGAATTGGATTAAGATTAGACACACAGTTGTAAGCTCAGGGTAGCATCATCAATTAGTTAAATGGAGCAACTCAAGTCAGTTCTTATCAACCCAAACCAAAGACCAAAGTATGGAATACAAGACCCAATAAAGTAATGTATCATAAAATTGCAAAAAAAAAAAAAAAATTGAAAGTAGAATCCAAAAACAGGTGCATAGCTAAATCAATTACATGGCAGATACAGCACCAGTACACAAATAAAGCCTCGTTCGAACTATTTAGGAATGCTTGCATATTACATCCAGAAAACATAATCCATGACAGAGGATATGCAGATTTGAAAAATTGCCAAAATATGTGTGTGCTTGCAGATCTGGAGTCTGGATCTGCACCTGCAAGGATGGTAATGGAAATATAAAATTTTTTATGCTATGTTTGGATACTGAATTTATTAAGAGAAAACAAAAAAAAAACATGAGAGAAAAAATTAGAGATTCCAAATTCTCACTTGTTTCCATTTTATGTTCTTTTTACCCTCTGCTTTTTCTAACAATCAAACATACTCGTTATAATTCCATATCCAAAACCCTTTTCTTTTTTCTCACCAAATCCTTCATCCAAACACAACATTAATAAAATTAAAATGTATGAAGAATAGGAGGACCTGTGACGATTGTGCATAGAAAACCATATCCCCGTATCTCAATAAACTTGAAAGGGGAAAAAAATCACCTTTTTGATGTAATTAATTGAACTGTGTGCAGATCAAATGGTAATGCATGTAGTTGTAATCAGATCAAATAGAATCAACCGATTCATACCAATATGCACGAAATGGAAATCGAAATCGAAAATCAGAGGGAAAAAAGTTATAAATGATTCAGATACATCTGTGTATACGTATATCTGTATGTATAGAGAAATACCTGGGGTTGAATGTTGATCGGTGGCTTGAGGACTCTGTAAACAGAGAGAGAGAGCTTTGATTCGTTTTCCTTCTATTTGAAACTTCCTGGAGCTCTCTCTGGTTTTATAGAGCGAAACCGAAACGCGTAGTCAAGTTGGCTTAAATAATTTGGACAAGTACCAGCGAAACGCTTACGGTAATAGTTTGCTCGCATTTCGATGGGCTATGATAATAGGCTCTTTAAAGTTAATAGCTAGCGCTTAAATTGAATATTTTATGATAAATGAGAATTTTTATAGTCACGTTTTACTATTTTATGGTAAGTGAGAATTTTTATAGTGTTTTATTATAGTTGTTATATTGATTGTCTTATCTAAATCTTTTATTGAGCTAAAAAATAAAAATAAAAAGCTAATCCTTTTTTGATTTGATAAAAAGAAGCTCATTTATGCTAAGAATAAGGCGATTTATGGAAGATAAATTTTTCGTGGGCTGACCTTAATGCTTTGTTTGGATGGAAGGGAGGAAAGGTGAAAGAAAGTGTTAGTTAGGAAAGAAAAAGAAGGGAGAAGAAGGGAAGAGAAAAGAAATACTCATTTCTTGTTTGAATAACTAAGAGAAAAGAGAGAGAGACATTTATTCCTTTTATTTAGTTTGACAAAAATTAATAAAGGAAAGGAAACAATATAATACAATTTTACAATTATATATATCTTGTGTATGAAATCCTAATATTTTTAATCATAAATTGATGAGTATAATTGGTATTTAAAATAAAATAATATCAAGCACTTCACTTCCCCTCTGTTTCTTCCCAATTTTGGCAAGAAAGAGAGAGAAAGAAAAATGTTTAAAAAATGAACTGTCTCATACCTCCATTCACTTCCCCTCCCTTCCTTAAAAATTACCCAATCATGATATAACTAATGTCTCTCTTTCGAATCTTTCACTTCCCATTCTAACCTCTCAATCCAAACGAAATTGTCAAATTTTAAACCGATGATATTTGGATTTACGAATTGTTCCTTTCTCAACTGGGTTACATCTCATGGTTTGAAAACTAGTGAAGCTATTCAAGCTCAATTTATCTTATATTAAGTTCAACTTGTAAAACATGTCAAGTTATTTGAGCTCGATTTGTCTTCTATTTGTTGAAAATTCATTTGAAATCAACTTATTATGAGATTCATTGAAAGTTCATTGGAGATCGATTTATTATTTAAATAAATTAAACTTAAATGTGTTTTTGAAACTCATTTATTTTTTAAGTTCTACTTAATTTTGCTTGATAAACTTATACGTATACTAGGATTTACTTGAGTTAGGCTTGTGATTGACCTAATTAAAATTCATTTAAAATTGACTTTTCTGATATAATTGCGCTAATCTCAAACAGTCATCCACGTTTTGAGACTCGTTAAAATTTCAGGGAAGCTATTACATCCACTACTTGGTTTGACCGGGCTGATTTACAGTCCTACAATAATGGCCCAAGGCTCTTTCCGTTTGGGCTCAACCAGTATAGCATGTGTCGAAGCCCCATAATCTGGGCCGTAGCCCAATCCTGACCAGTCCAACCCAGTTCCCATATCTATATATTCCTCAAAACCCTAATCTTGGAGCTCTCGTTTTCTTCTTCGCTCGCTCAATCGGACAAAACCAGCAGTTGAAGAAACAGCAGCAATCTAAGCTCAGAGAACAGAGAATCGGCCATGGGTGAGCTCAAAAACCTAATAATTCCGATCACTCCGCACAGTCCACTCTAGGGTTTCGAATATCTAGCTCGAAATCTGTATATTATGCGTGATTATCGTGCTTGATCGTGATTAATTAATATGGGCTTGATGGTTTTGCAGGTAAGGTTCACGGATCGCTGGCTCGTGCCGGTAAGGTGAGAGGCCAAACCCCTAAGGTGGCCAAGCAGGACAAGAAGAAGAAGCCCCGAGGCCGTGCTCACAAGCGCATGCAGTACAACCGCCGTTTCGTTACCGCCGGTAATTTCTCTCTCTCTCTCTCTCTCTCTCTCTGCATGTATATCGCTGTGCAAGTATGTAGATGTATCCATATGCATGTTGTGCAATGTTTCCTTTCTTGTAGTTATGTTTGTTTAGTTTAAATCTACCAATAGATCTGAAACTCCCAAATAAACTTCTACAGTTCTACTTACACTCTCTTTGGGGCTGAGAAAAACAGGGAAGGGACATCTTTAAGTTTTTTCTTTTACTTTTTTTTTCTTCCTGAAATTAGTTTGTGAATTTGATGAGAACAAAATCGATTGATACCATTAGCTGGTAGCAGCTTTGTAATAGAACATGCGGACTGCTGAAAATTTGAGATTGAATTTTATTTTATGTACACTATGCGGTCCTTTTTATTTTGTTCTGTAGTTGGGGAACTGATTGATATGCAATTGTTGTTTGCAGTTGTTGGCTTTGGAAAGAAGAGGGGACCCAACTCGTCGGAGAAGTAAGCTCGAGTAATGGGTAGTTTTATAGGTCAAGGCTGGTGGGTTTTTGAATGAACTATTGATTACCAGTATGTGATAGTGTTCTTATTTCCCAGAGTTTGCTACTGTTTCATTTTCTGTTTTTGCTGAACAATGTTGAATTTATGATTACTTTGTTAGGTAAAAATTGAATTTTTTGTGTTACATATGTGTTGTTGCGCATTGAAGTTTTCAATGGGTTGGATCCTTGATTATGGTTGGTTGGCTATTTTGATAGAAAATTTTGAAGATCAAAATTTGACATGGGTTTATTCTTACTTTCTGTATTCACAATGTAGAATCTTGAGCATGAGAAGTATGTGGAAACCCAAATTTCCTGTTGGTAGAACCATTCCCATTATTATGGATGGTCACTGCGTGGATGACATTCCCGAGCTTGTTCATGAATTAATATCTAGCTGCCAACGTGCCTGAAAAGTAGTCGCATAGGTTGATAGAATATGGCCTTGGAGTTCATTCGTGAATGCATGCATGTCTGGTATTCTTTTGGAGGTTTTGTACGCCAGGAATTTGATTTGCTCTTATTATGTTTTACTACCCAAAGCAAAGCATTGCCCATTCATCACAAGAACTTAAACTAAAATTGTAGCATGGAATGATAAAATTCTTAGAAAAGCTGTTTAAGAAAACAAATGGGACCTGCTTTCTTCTCATAGGTTGCCATGTAAACTCTATTGGTGGGAAATTGGGAGTGCATGCCTGGGAGTTTTTGTTGGTGGTGGTGAGCCTTGATTAGTGATGTCTTGTGTACATGTTTTTTCTGATGTGGTTTGCTGGTATTGAATTGAAGGTTATTATAAGTGCCTATCATGTTGTTGCTTGATTACAGCGGTGGATGGAACATGATTACATCCAAACTATTAAAAACAAATGAAAATTGTCAGATCTTGTGAATATTTTAAGTTGCTTGCTATTAGGGATTGGAATACAGGCAATGTTCTTACATGATTACATCTGCATGCTTAAGGTTCTATTGATGTGATTATTTGCTCGGTCATGCAGTCATTGAAACCTAGATAGGCTAATTTAATGGGTGCAAATGTGTCTGATTATTTCTGGGCTCCCAATTCTTGTTCATGGTAGTGTAATGGCTGCTTAAAGTTTCCATGGCCATGTTGAATTGATTTGTTTCATTGTATAAGGTCTGAGCACTACAGTAGGGTTACAACTCTCACCATTGGAAGACTACCTTAGTGGCTGAGAAAACATCTACTGCAACAACTACAATTATAGAAAAAAGAAGGAAAAAAACACCTCAAATGCATCCTCTATCTGCACTGCAGAGCCACACCCAATGAAAACAAATTTCATGTACATCTTTCTTTTAGATCTTCTTTAAAAGCATGTATGGTTCAAACTTTAAATCCCTTACAAGCAAAGGGATCAGAAAATAAGCCAATTGTTCCAAGACTCATCAATGTGAGCCTTCCTCCGCAACTCATATATGACAGTTCGATCTAGGTCAAATTCAAATACCTGTGTCCCTGATGTGGATCATCCTGCACCCTGAAAACCACTATCAACTTAAATTAACATGAATCCATAGTATTTTAACATGAGATGACGAAATTTTATTTATTTATTTTGGGTATGCTTAGAATTAAGGAAAGAAAGAGAAATGAAAGTAAAAAAACAGTTAAAATCCAAGGAGAAACAAAACAAGGGAAAAGTTGTTTTCCTTCTTTCGTATTTTTTCCTTCTCATTTCTTTGAAACCAAATGAGGGAAAAGTTGTTTTCCCTCTTATATTCCTTTCGTTTTCTTTGCAAAGTCACAGCGAGAAAAATAACTTTGTTTCCCTATAATTTCTCTCTCGCTACTTTCCATTCAGTTTTCTGGGCCTCCTACAAGTTCCAAACACACTCTTATGCTCAAGAGCTTGTTTGGAAGGAAGTAACAGAAATCAAAACACGCTTTTGTTTGAGAGAACACGATTTTCTAACACTAAACAATAAGAGTGATTTTGCTTTCCATCCCTTTTCATTTTTCAATAAATGCGAGATTCAAACACAAATTACCAAGCAAGTGGAATCGTTGCAGTAGACAATGGCTGATTTCAGCTTCTCCTCACGTTCTTCGTTATTCATTTCGCTGTAGTAGTTACAGTTCTTCTTCTGCAACTGCCGATCCTCTTCGTGTCTTACCGGCTCTGTTTGCCTGAAACACGTCAAGTACCTTTTCAGGTTTCGCGTCACCGATCTCCATAGCCTCTGATGATTACACCTTGCTAAGTCTACAAGGTGACACGGCTGATGAGACAAAGAGCCATTGCTGCTGGGTAACGGAGGCGAAGATGCAACGCTGCCATTTGTGGGTTTATGTAATGAGAAGTTTGAATCAGAGGGCTTGGGGGTTTTCTTCATGGAGGAGGAGGGTGGGTGGTGTAAAGAATTCAAAAAACCAGCTCTCTCTCTCTCTCTCTCTCTCTGTCTGTAATGCTGTACGTAAGTTTTGGGGTGGTAATAAGTGAAGCTAGAATTTATAATTTTTGCTATTTTGCTCTTTCTAAGGCTGTAAGTACGTATATTTCTATATACACTAGCCTACTTGCCAAAATTGGCTAGAGTTAAAGCTTTTCAATAGGACTTCATAACCTACCATGAGGGGAAGAATTGGACCAGAAAAGACTTAAAGAGAGAGAGAGAGAGAGACGCCATGATATAAGGATTTCCCTTTTGGGTTGCAATTCATGTTTCTAGGATAGGGTATACACTATACAGAGTTTTAAAACTGAAATTCTTGAGAGAGAGAGAGAGAGAGAGAGAGAGAGAGAGAGAGAGAGTACTCCTGAAACTAGCAACTCGTTAACCCCCATGCTTTCCCTCCAAAATTGAAATGTGTACGTAGCATTCTGTTCACAAAACTGGGTGTTGTTTACTTCCTACCTTGATGGAAATAAGGTTCTTTTTTTAACTACTCCAAGCAGGGCCACAAGTAATATCCTAAGCTTTTACAATACAGGCATCAAGAGGGCAATGGTGTGAACCACAGATCAGTGTGAGATTGATAGGTAAAATGCGTGAGAGTCTCATGAGAATAATGGCAGAGCTGTTCTAAAGAGAACCCGTCAAGGCCTCAAGCAACTTACAATAATTCAATCCTGAAAACTTCCCTTTAGTGAAGTTGAATTGGGTTGATGTTCCCCTTTGGTAAGTTTGACTGGAAACATGGTGAAAATCAAAACCCATTGTATGCACTTTCATACACAAAATGTTCAAATCCACTGAAGTTTTTGTTGTCTCTTCTCAGAAGACAAGGGTTTTTTTCTAATTTGAACCATTCCAACAGTGCCACAATTAACACCAAAACCAAAACTTTTGGAATATGAACATCAAGACAGCAGTAGTAGTACCTTGAACCAATGCTTTGAACCACAACAAAAACAGAATATATAACAATGCAAAGCAAAGATGTGTTGGCAAAATGACCGATAAAATCCAATCACTACAGAGCGATTTCTGGTCTCAAATTCCCGTGCAGTTTAACCATGTGGCAATGCTTTAAGATTATAAGAACCATTTTAAGCACTTTCACAATTCATCATGAGAACTTCCCTCCGATGAAGTAGACTTGGGTTGATATTCAAGGAGGTACCTAGTAGCCAATGATGCATGAAATGCAGCACCATACGGAAGAACTTCTTCGTTTATGATGAAGTATGGGGAGTGCCCTGGTTCAAGCTGGCCCTGAGTCTCATTTTGCATTCCGACATAGTAGAAGTATCCTGGAATTACCTCTGCAAAAAACGAGAAGTCTTCCGCCCCCATAAGTGGTTGCATTTCTATAATATTCTTTGCTCCCAGCATATCCCTTGCAACATTTCCAAAGTACTGATGCAACTCTTCGTTATTTACTGTTACGGGATAAAAGGGCTTATCATCGAAGTTAATCGTCACATTGCACCTCTGCACAGCTGCTTGTCGTGTGATTACCTGTCATTTGCGTTTTATCCATGATGAGATGCTATACTGAAAAATATAAATTTCTCAATGCTCTAGCCTTCCAATTATGGAGTATTAAGGGCATGCGAGTCAGTGGCTTTTAACAACTGTACCTCTTCAATACGTTGCTTGAGTTGCATCAAACTTTCTTTCGAAAATGCCCTGAAGGTTCCACCAATTGTAACTGAATCAGGAATTACATTGAACGCACCACCACCTTGGAATTTTGCCACTGTCACTACCTGAAAGATGAATAAGAATACATTTGATGCTTGGATGCCACATTGAAAGTAAAAGAATCCACTATTCCATATCTATAGAAAAGACCTAACCTTCGTGGAATCTTTCCTGTAATGTAGATACATGAAAAAGAATAGGAGAAATTGCATATTTTATTCAATGTCATGAGAAATCAAATGTTAAGAATACTCCTCAAGTGAATAGATATCAGTTTCTCTACTGTGCATCTCTGTTTTGTATATTAATGTTTAAAAATAATGGTAGACACGTAGACGAAGTTACTATTATTTATTTTTCTGCTTTTGTGTTAAGCTTATCAGTTTTTCTTAACAAACGATTTGCTACAAAAGGATTTTTTTTAGTGAACATGTCACAGCTTACTCTGACCAGGATGATCATGATTCAGAAAGTGGAAATTTTACCACTTTTTAGGGAAGTAGGTTGATGGGCCAATACACTCTTGATTCGTTTTGATTCAAGTAGTTCAACACAGAAGACACACTAACAATTCGATGTTGCAAACTAACAATTGTAAGTAGTTCAAGAGAGAAACCTGTGAATCCAAGGGATCAGCTTCCCGTGAAACGAGATGTTGCAAACTAAGAATTACATTGGAAGCTGCTAAGATTGGGTCGATTGTATGTTGGGGTATGGCAGCATGTCCCCCCTTCCCACTTATTACAGCCTCAAAGAAACCACTCCCAGCCAAGATAGGACCAGACCTGCTGGCAACCGCACCAATAGGAAATCTAGCAGAAACATGCAGCCCAAAGATGGCATCAACATTCTCCAATATCCCAGCTTCAAACATTTTCTTTGCTCCCCCGTGTCCTTCCTCAGCGGGTTGGAAAACCAGAATCACTGTTCCCTAGCGAATCCAAAAAACAGAAGTTGCAAAAAATTTCTTATGTTAAATGCTTCCAATTCGAGAATTATCAAAACAGCTGACAGATACAAAAACTTATACAGTGACAAAATCCACATAATTAATGACTCTCGGAGACAGAAAATTCTAATCGAGCATCAGCTGTGAAAAGGTGAATTACAGGGCAAAATGTCACACTGGCACAATGTTTCCTAGATGTTGAAGCAAACCATATATTGACATGAACATCATGAACTGTACCATGCTAAAACCACCATGCCATTGACTAAATGCCATTTCTACACATAGAATTTACAAGAATATGGAACAGACCCCATAAGACTTAAAACTTATGTCAATCATATGCTTGGTTACGAGCCACTCTCTGTGTTTCTGGACCATAGAACCGCTATACTTTTCTCCTATTATCATTTCATATTTTTTCAAGTTATAATTTTCTTGATTTAATGAGAATAACTGTTTTCCTATTCCTATGACACCTAGTATAACATGCATACTTCTTCCAAATTCTTGCGGTACACTCACCATGTGATGGTCCTCAATGTAGATTTATTGTTGCCACACCTCTACTGTTACTACATACATACATCTCTCTCTCTCTCTCTCTCTCTCTCTCTCTCTCACACACACACACACACACGCACGCACGCACGCACGCACGCACGCACGCACGCACTCTCTCTCACTCTCACTCACACACACTGAAATTCAACTTTATTCCACATGCCCTGTTAGGTACATTGAAAACAAATGGGAAAAATACCCCAACAACTACGCAACTGTAGATAATAATCTCCTGCAAGGTAGCATTCCACCTCATCAATATGAAACACAAAGGTGGCATTCACTTTCCGTTGCTAGAGATGGGTAACAAATAATTATGACAAAAAGATTCAATCTTCAACGGATGTTCCGTTATAAAAAGTGCTATGGTTGACAACCCCGAGCATAGGTACAGGCTTACACTTCCACTTTCATTAAAAAACAAAAAAGACATTGAAGTCTAAATTAACCACAAAAAATGATGAAATGAGCAATTTCATTCTCATCCCATGTGTCATCTTCAAGTAGGAAAATCAATACCTACATAGGGTGCATGTCCCATGGACACTGACACTGGTCCACAGCCTTTACAAAACATTTGAGATAATTATGCAGTGTTTTTATTTGCATTTAAAAGAATCTTTTTAGGGCTTTCCTTGCTACCATTTTGTTGATTGCAGTACTTATTTCATTTCATACAACTTAATTGCATGAACATATGCAATATATCCATTTCCAACCGATGTTCATAAGTCCCTGAGCCAGTTGAACATTGATCAAATTGCTGAAAACACACAGTGTTTAACAATTATGCTATAAAATGTAAAAGGTTTTTAACATATAAAAGAGGACTTATATATTCATAATCAAGTTACTATAGTGAAAAGAAAAAAAACAGAGATAAGTGAACCTGTAAATCATGATGATGCTCTTGAAGCAATTTTGCTGCACCAAGAAGCATCGCGACATGGGCATCATGGCCGCAACCATGCATCTTTCCTGGAATTTTACTCTTGTGCTCCCACTCTACACTCTCCTGTAATCATCAAAACCCTATCTTGACTTTCAACAAACCATTGAAACCAGTTTCACATAAGGACTAGTATCAATTGCTAGGTTCTAACACTGAACAACTCCATTGCAAATTTTGCAATCATCAATCTATAAACTTAAATCAGCACACAATGAAATGCCTTCACATAATCCCCGAAGGCATTAACCCAGTACAGATAACTAAACATTAGTATATATACACTTAAAACTTACATACATATACTCTTGTATGTAGACTAACCTGCATGGCCAGAGCATCCATATCTGCTCTAATGGCTACAAATGGCGGTTTTCCTGTTCCGATGAAGCCGATGACACCGGTGATTGCAACTGGGTGTTTATAATGGATGCCCATCTTGTCAAGCTCAGTTCTGATAAGCTTACTAGTCTCATATTCCTCAAAACCAAGTTCTGGGTTCTCATGTAATTTCCTCCTAATGTCCACCATCCAATCCACAAGCTCTGGCCTTTTGGCCAAACTGAGGAAATTTACTGGGATTTCCGCCAAATCTTCTGGGGTCAAAGAGGGGTTTGGCAGAGTAGGTGTTGATAAGAAAAACATGCAAAAAGTGGAAATCAAAGACACCCATTTCCAGAAACCCATGAAATTTTCAACTGAGCTTATGAATATGGATTGAACTTGAGATATGTTTTGAGGAAATGGATCAATGGGAGGAATCAGTAATGGTGATCGTTTTTTATTTGTCGGGTTACGACTGTGCATATGAGAAGCCAATGAAGAAGTATGTGAAGTGAAATGACATCATTGCTCACGCTAGGAAAGGCAATGTTTCTCTGTAGCGTGACTTGTGGTTGCGGGGGGCCGGGTTAGGAATCTCACCGCCTATGAAAAATTATCATTGTTCCAATTAGAGACCCACTTGATGTGAGAAGAGAAAGAATTTTGGGTATTTTAAGGGCATTAAATAATTTTTTTATATCTTATTTAGAGAAAATTTATTCGATACTTTTGAAGAATCGTATCATTCTAATTCACCTCTAACAAAGTTAGCTAAGTCTTTCTTGCTAGTTGGATCTAAATACATTCACGAAATTAAAAAAATAATCGCTATCATGCTTATTTAGTATGACGGTTTATTCATATAATGTTATATGTAAAGAGAGAGAATATTTTTGAAAATATTATATGCATCATCCTAAATATATGGTAACTTCTTAAATTTAAAATTTTCGTGATGTAAATAATTTTACATATATCATAATTTGGATGGAATGTCACACCACGGAAGAATAATGAAGTGGGTGATAGTATTCCACTGGAAAACTCATTGTATTTATGAAGAGTGAAACAAGAGTGACGTGACGCTCTAAATTACTAAATAATTCTCTTATTTGGATTTTGAATCTTGAGGTACCAAAGAAAAAAGAAAAAAAATCATTTTCCTAGTTAGGAGGGAAATCAAAGATAATAAACGACAAAAAAAACTGAGGAAAAATGGGAGAAAGTTAAATTTTTTCATCTTTCTTTGAATTTCAAACAACAACAGTGTTTTTTTCTCTTATTTTTTTTTTATTCTTTTTACAAAATCAAATAGGACAAAAAAAATCTGTTTTCTTATCATATCTATCGCTTTTTTTTTTTCTTCCATGAGTTCCAAAACAAACTCTTGTGCTCAAATGGTACCCTTAACTTGACTCTCAACCCACAAGGAGCGCCCACCCAATCTCATGATTTTCACATCACATGTCGATGTGAGGGTTTCGTGGTTGATAAGGCTTCAAAGCAATTTGGAGTTATTTTGATGCCAATCTCACAAGCCAAGTCTCTCCAAGCAACTCAAGAATTTTTATATTTAAGTAAACCATTAACCCATTCATGTGAGATTGTGACATTCTCTCACCTAATTGGATGAATTGGACAATTTAGAGTGGGCCTCTTGGCTCATAGGAGAGACTAATATAATGTTGAGATGCTTCGATCACAAATTGGCCCATATGAAGGTCTTACATAGTTGATAAGGCTGTGACGCACATTAACCTTGCATCACAAGTTTAAAAGAGTATGTACTGTACCGAAGTAAATAGTAACCATGCACAACATTGAACAAGGGCTTTGGATCCCTCCATTTTTGTATGAAGAATGGTGAAATCAAGTCAAACAAATCATCACCCTGTGTTTGAGTTTTCATACTTCTATTACATCTGTGGTTCCCAAGCTTGTGAAAGTGTCCTCGTTCTTCAGGCATGTTTTGAAAGTGTAGTTGCTAACCATAATTTTAGTAAGCAGCAAAATCATAACAGTTCATTTTTGTTTTTGAGTACTCGGTCAGAGTGTTCAGACTAACTTACATATAACTCAACTAATTCTCCTCTCGATCTATTCAAAGAAAAAATATCAACACAAAAACTAAAGTATTCTCAAAAAATAATTTCTTATAGTCAATTTTTGCATTTGGCAAGAACCTTGGCCAATAAGACTAACCCAGTTGGTTGTAGTTCATTTTGAATGTTTGGCCATGATTTTCTTTTTGTTCTTTTCAGTTGCTAGTTAGTAAATCCTAAATGAATTTCTCATACGTGAGGGGTGTTTTCTGTATTAAACCAAAATTTCATTGGGGTTAATTTAGCTTGCTTTTTTTTTTTTTTTTTTTCTTTTCTCTCTCAATCACATATATATATATATATAAGTTGTGTTCGCTTTTATATTTTGCCTTTCTAGTAAGTGGCGCTTATGTGACATTTTTTATGCTTTTATACTTTTAAAATGTAACGTTCGCAGGGACAATGAAGATACTTATTAATTGTTTTATACATATGGATGTGTATGAGTTATGATTGATAACTTTTTGGATACTGTATTTTGTTATACTAATCCAATTAAGTTTCCCACAAATTTTTATTGTAATCCAATAAAGTTTTCAATTTAAATAGAAAGTATTGACTCTTAAGCGATAAGTTTCCTATTTAAATATGAAGCTTAATTTAATTGCCAAAAAGTTTTAATGTTTTTCTTTTTAATTGATATATTGATATAACTCATAATCTCTCTATTACTTTTGTAGATGTACGACCGGAAAACATAATAGAGCTTCTTCTAATCTTCCAATAAAGGTATTCTTTTACATTTTTTTATACATTACGCTATGTGTTAATTTATCTCTATGTAGATGTTCTTAATTTTTAAATCTTTCAATAAAGTTATCCTCCTATCTCTCTTTATACTTTTTGCTATATATTTATTTATCTTTCTTTAGATGTTTCAAAATAAATTATGGATTTGGATTCTCTCAATTCCATGATTTAGAATGGAGATCTCTATTTCATAATCAATGAACTAGATGTAATCTTTATCACGTGTATTATTAAAATTACGTCGTTTTGTATTAAATTTTTTTTCTTATATATAATTATAAATTATTTATATTTAAATAAATTTTATATCAACTCATCTGAACTCTTTATTTTTATATTAATTGATATGTCAATACCTCAATCAATAAAATAAAAATTTTTATTTTAAATTATAAATGGAGAGAATCTAAATTCATAAATTATTAGAATCTATGATAATAAGTTTACTTTGAAACTTTCTGTTGAATTGGGTCCATTAGTAAATAAAAATTTAATGATTTATATTACATAACATGATTGAAACCTAATTGAGAGGAAATCTTTACTATCTTTTAAAATGGGACCGTTTGATTTTTTTTGGTACAAGGGACCGTTTGGTTTTGACATATAATAATTCCCCCATCAAGTGGGTGCCACGTGGAATCCACAAAAAGCTTAGGTAAAGGCAAAGCCAAAGCCAAACGCTGCTTAATGTCTCTCTCTCTCTCTCTCTCTCTCATCAACACGCCGAAGATAACCATCCCTCTCTCTCTTTCTGGCTTCTTCGTTGTTTTCCCAATACTCGAATCCCCTATCTATTCTCTTGGTCGTCTTTGCGGAAACCGTGAATTCGTTTTTATATTTCCTGGTTATTTCGTTGATCGATCGCTGACTCTCAAGCTCTAGCGTCAATTTCACAGGTAAGTCCATAATCTGTTTGATTTGTAAAAGACAAAAAAAGCGAACCTTTTTCTATCAAACGTGTTTGAGAGATCAAAATTAGGGTCTCATTTGAGGTTGCTATTGATTGTTTCAGAAGAACCTTAAGAGTTTGATTTTGTTATCCAATTGACCATGTTTACTCGGATTTTCGGCAAACCCAAGGAAGAGGCCAATGCTCTTACTACGTTAGACAAGTTAAATGAGGTATGGTGACTTCTCCTTGAAACCCGTAAGCTAAAGGGGCAAGGTTCCAACTTCCTATTGTTATTATTCATGTATGACCTTTGGATTCTATTTACTTGTGTTTCCCTCTTTGTATGTGATTATGTGATTGTTTTTACTCATCTGATTCCATTTATATGATCAATGTCTTAAAATTAGTTCTAAGTGATTGCCGAATGTTCAATGGTTGATTTTTGGGGGCCTTCATCCAGAAATGTTTTCAAAATTCAAATTGAAATGGAATGGTTACGTGGCAAGTTCTTCTCTAGATGTTAATCAGGGGATGTGTTTGGAACACAATACTTGCATGATACAGAGCATATGTATGTTGCTGCGTCACCGTTATCTCTGAATTTCTTCTGTTGGAATTTTGAGTCAAATGACCGTCAAGCTGACAATCGTACCATAAAAATGATGCAGTTTATTATTTCAGACCGTTAGGGTATTTTATGGTTCATTACTTATATTTTGTGAAGAGTGTTTCAGTTTAGGGAGGGGGGATTGTGTAAGTTGACATTTTTTTCCTTGGTTCTATTTTGGCTCAATCTAAGTCTTTTATTTTTAATGTTGTGTAGACACTTGAAATGCTTGAAAAAAAGGAGAAAGTGCTCCAGAAGAAGGCTGCCGCAGAAGTTGAAAAAGCCAAGGAATTCACCAGAGCAAGGAACAAGAGGGGTATGATTTTGAATTGCTTGCAATTTCTTCTGGAGAGGACCATTCTCAAGCTTTACTGCATCCTATTAATTGTGGGATTTATGACAATTTACTTGTTTGCAAGTTTGTTCTTTGATGTCTATGTAGTGTAATACACTGCTAGTGTTCTGGTTTCATTTTTGTTGTCAATATTACTGTAGTTGGTTTTGCATCATTTTCACTTTTTCCCAAAGCAACTCAATTTTGCATGTAGGCTTTATTGCATATGTTTGGCTTGTGTTGATGTTAGAAATTACTGCTGGTCTTCTATTGTAGAACATATTTTTATGGTAATTGCAATATATCTTAAAGAGTAAAGATGCAAGAAAAATGATCAAGTACTTCTTTTTTGTTATATACTCAAAACTTAAATTTCACGAGGATTTTTCCTTTTGATTCTTATATCCAAACTTTTTCTTTGGCAGTTCCTCTGGCTTTCTGTTTATTGATTTAGTTTTTCCCCCCAAAATAATGTTGGGGAGAGAACCTGAAATTAAGCCTCAAAGTTCCAGTGTTGCTTTTAGCCTTTTCTTCTCTTGCTTTTATCACTGCTTTCTTTTGGCTATACTACTTCGTTTTGGCAGACATAGGGCAATTGATACTCATTGATCTGCTGGTACTCAATATGTATCTATTATGGACTGTCATTTAGCTCTTAACTGCTTCCTTGTTGATATTGATAGTTTTCTTGATATTCATTGTAAGTTGTATGCCTTAAGAAGATGCATATACTACTGTTTGGTTTGAATCTGAAACCCCATTGCTGTTATGCAGCGGCTATACAATGTTTGAAGAGGAAGAGGCTCTATGAACAACAAATTGAGCAGCTTGGAAATTTCCAATTACGCATCCACGACCAGGTTAGCTTAGTTTTATGCCCCCTTGTGGTCCACACAATGTTCGATGATAGTTGAACTTCCATTCAAAGGATAATTGGCCAATTCATAGGTTATGGGTGGATGTTGCAGATGATAATGCTAGAAGGTGCAAAAGCTACAACAGAGACTGTGGATGCATTGAGAACCGGAGCAGCCGCAATGAAGGCCATGCAGAAAGCAACGTAAGTAGCTCTTTTGTTTTTTGGCTTCGTTTGGCGTTTTATTAAAAAATTAATTTCGCCTTTGGAGTTAGAGATGTTATTTCGAATCTTAATTCCTGGGGCCCTGATTATGCTTTTGTATTGCAAAAGTATTGAGGGTTATACTCACATATGTATTCACACTTGGACCCATATAAACGTCGGGTGTTGAATACTTAGGCTTAAGTCTTTTTGTTTGGCTGTTGTGGGACTCTGTCTTTGTGTAGTCAAGGATGCAACATAAAACACGCATATTTAATAATATAATGCCAAGCACACTTGATTGCACATTTTAACAGAATAATACGTCCCCTGGGCATTTGAGTGTATGTTAAACCACATTACTGTTGCCTCTTTGTAGGCCATACGCTTAAGATATTAGAATGGTGAAATTGTAAGGGATGGCTAGGTTTCTGGGACATGGATGGAATCTTTGCCATTAAATTGTGTCGAATTCACATCCATGCATTCCAATTCAGTTTATAGCTTTAACACACCAGAAAACCTGCTCTGTCCCATTAAATTGTAGTGATATTCAGCCCCACCCTTCCCTTAATGGGTTCAGAGCAGGGTGTGGAAGGGGTTACCTTTTCCTTGGGTTGGGCTGGGAAAGAGTCACCCCATCCCAAACCTGACTATATGGGTTCTTTTATATTTTGCTCTATTTGCCTATGAGGCAAGGAAGTTCCCAAATAAAATAGGAAAACTGGCTTTTGAGCTCATAGTCTAATTATATTATCTTCATCTATTTCCCTACATTACATGCTATCTATTTCACTGCATGTTGCATATATTGGGTAACAATTGAAAATCCTTGTGTTAATACTAATTCTAGATTGACACAATTATTTTGAACTGACATCTTATCATACAGGAACATTGATGATGTGGACAAGACAATGGATGAAATAAATGAGCAGACAGAGAACATGAAACAGATACAAGAAGCATTGGCTACGCCCATTGGTGCAGCAGCCGATTTTGATGAGGTTTTCCTTCTATCCATATCGCTTGGTTCCTTTGAAGCTCCAATTGGATGCATGGAGAATAACTTGTATTCTGTTCCTCCATGTTGTCAATAACCAAAGCAAGCAGTAATGTAAATCTACTAAAAACCTTTCTCATTGTAGGATGAGTTGGAAGCAGAGCTTGAAGAATTGGAAGGTGCTGAGTTGGAGGAACAGCTTCTTCAACCTGCAACCACAGCCCCTGCGGCACCAGTGCACGTACCAGCTGGCAGGCAACCAGCTCGTGCTGCTCCTCAGAAGCGCACGGCTGAGGAAGATGAACTTGCAGCATTACAGGCAGAAATGGCCCTTTGAGCAGGTTGTTTTTCTTTCTTTCTTTGATCTGTAATTTGATCAATCCTTGCGCCTGTGTGGCATCCAAGCTTTATAAGGTGATGTACTAGTGCAATCAGTCGACTGATCGGGTGAGCTATAACAACTGTCTTTGGAATCCCTCCACCTAGAGCTGTAGACTCTGATTATATTGTGTATATCATGAGGCCATTTGCTTAAAATATATTCCATTGAAAGCACACTTTCATGCAAATGATAGATTGAAAGAGAGCGAAGAGTTAAGTTGCTATTGTATCTCAATTGCTTGCAGGTATTTTAATGGAAAAGAGATTATGTTGCAATTGGGCTGTTGTGATGGAAATTACTGCTTGCTATTTCCATGCATCCAGATTTTTCTCTGCATTTGCTGGTAAACACAGACTGTGTATAAGACGTGGAAGAACTAGAGAATCTTCCTTTAATGAAAATGCTTGAAATCAAAATTGTGGATGTTCTTGTTTTTTGAGCTGTGAAACAAATCAAGTTATTCAAGCGTTGTAGTTGGTTGAAAGTTTGTTTAAGATCGGTTTATTAAGCAAATAAGTCAAACTTTGAACAAGCAAATAAGTCAAACTTTGAACACAGTTTAAAGCTTGATAATTTTTTGAATTCAGTTAATAAGCTAAAATATGCGTTAGGCTAAATAATCTTATATCCAATTGAATCAATTAAAGAATCAAGCTGCTTGAGCTCACATTCATTTAAGCTTGTTCGATAAACAAGCTAATAAACTTGAATAGATCTTGAAGTGTGTTAATTTTTGGAGTCAAAACTTAACCACCCACAACTCTCAGGCTTTCTTTACAGCAATAACTATACAGTTTTGCTTTGTATGAGACGGAGATTACATATACCCAAAATTAATATAAGACTGAACATATTCAAAATTAATTGAAGTACACATAAATTAGTCCAAACACCCGATTATTAAAAAAGAAAACTGCACAATCTGCCATTGTATAATAATTGAAGTGTTAAAAATTCCGAAGGAAAAGATAAAAGCTGCCTGGCATTTGAGTACAATTCTTTGAAATTCCAAATTGTAAAGATCATTTTGAGAGGGAATTCCTTTTTTATTGTGTACGGAATACCAGTCGCTATTGCATAAAGTACAGAACAAAAGAAAAGAAAAAAATGAAAGAAAAGAGAATTACATTTTCCTTTTTTCTTCCTTTTCTTTAATAAAATTCAAGTTCCAACATGTCGGCCAAAACTTTTGAACTAAATGCAACACGATACTGCCACCATATATCTCATGAACCATGACAATCAGGCATTGTACAAGACTACAAGTAAAAGGAGAGGAGAAGCAGATGAATACAACAGCATTGTTACCAAATAGGTATTTAATATATAATAAAAGAATTCTCGACGCAGCAAAAACAATGGATTTTTGAATTAGAGATGTAAAAAAAAAAAAAAAACCAACAAACAAAAGAGATGGAACATGGGTATGAATCTCAACATCATGATGAATCTCAAGTTGTCTCTTCTGTTTGTGTAGAGACATGAACATATGATTATGATCAGTGAATGATGTAGGTAAGCACCAGAGCAAGAAGCATGAGCATATATGCTATTCCTTGGTCTACAACCACCCCTGCCAATATAAAAACAACACATAAAACAGTATCAGTTTCACCCATCATCAGCCAAAAACCATTTTCATTCAAAGCTCATCATCATCATAAAAGCACCAAGAACGAAGAGAGAGAGAGAGAGAGAGAGAACAAACCATCGCTTGAAGGGGCAGGTGCAGGGGCGGGGACATGGGTATGAGCATAGATAGAAGGAATAACCAGACCTAAAAGAAGTGCCATGAAGGCCATCACAACATAATTTACTCTCAACATCTCCATTCCAAATCCTCCGATTCTCCCAAAACTCTCCCAACTTTCTTTCTTTTTTCTTCTTGAACACAAACCCTTCTTCCTATCGCCGGCCGTAACCTTAGATTTCAGGGGGTGAGGGTATAAAAGGAGGTTGGGTTGGGGCTGGAGAATCTCATAAGAAAGAAAGGAAACAGCCAGTCTGGCTGGCTCTACAACGGTTTAAAGGGGGTCTCAGACTCGTCCTGGACCGTTGATGGTTGCAACGTGTACGGACGAAAATGGCTACACGTTCTCAAGTCCAGGAAGTGTCGAGCTGTGCTCACTGGACCTTGTCCAATGAACGAAGATTCCTTCACATGCTTACAAATATAATAAATGATTTGGTCCAATATTCTACTAATTTTGTCTTGACGGTTTTAAATTTCAAGGAGGACGGCCGTTTGCTTTTGACCGTTGACCACTTGGCAATTTAGCCTCTGGGACCCTGGGTCAAAAAATTTGAAACCACGAGCCCTTAACCTGACTCCACCATGACGGCAGGTGGAGTCAATTTTTTCACTTGTCATTTTAGAGCCTGTTTGGATCTTGTGGAAGAGAGACAAAGCAAAAGTAAGGGAAATGAAACAAGACAATTGTAGAAAAAAGTACGTACTTTTCTTTGTTTGGTTTATCAAAGAAAAAGAAAGGAAAATAACTAATCAAGAAAAACATTCCTATTTCACTCTTTTCCTTTCTTATTTTTCTGGTTTGCTTAATAATAATAAACTCAAAAATTACCATTCATAACCCTACAAGGAAGACAAAACCAGTAACGTAATTGTGCTTAAATATCAAAGGGTTTTAAGCCAATTACAGTACCTAAGGATTGCCTTCCAGCATCTGATTGGCAACTGGCCCCAGAGGGACTATTGCTGGTAACTCCAAATAGTCGAAATCTTCTGTTATTCCCACCTGCAGTGAGATATAAAGAACAGTATCTAATAGCAAAATCGAATTGGAAAAGTGATTGGTGAATTGAAATGACATAAATCAGAAAACATGCTTTGCAGCTGACTGTAGAATTTAGGAACTAATATTAGCCTATCCACATAAAAGATTCTACTACATTAACAGGTTTCATAGGCAATTAGCAGACAACAGAAAATCATGGTATTTCAGATATGCTCTAAAATCAATGTTATGAGATGCAATGAGACAATCATAAAGATGCATCTGAGGATTCAATATTTCCTTTGTGCTAGTGGAATAGAGAAATCCCAACTTCAATAAAAAGCATAATCCCAAGGGTGCTGGTGGATTTAATTGTGCTCCACAGTTAGTAAGAATATGCACAAGTGAATTAAAGAAATAAAAAAAAAAAAAAAAGATACCTCCGTGTACATGTGTTCCAGCTGCTCTTTGGCCTGGGGAAAATTGTTTGAACACCATTGTCGCAGTGTGAAAATGTTGTCTGAGTTTTTGCATATAACAGGCAGGAAAACAAAGAATGATATGAGAATTAATTATTCTTTCCAAAAAAGAAAAAATAAGAAGGGGAACTCAAATATGTGTTAATAGGTAAACCTGTCCATCTGTTAGCTGCTGCGTGTGCAACTTCTGTAGCTTTCTCTGTCAACATTACAATTAAAAAATCAGTATGTCCAAATGCTCAAAAAACTGAAGTTCCACTGGGCAATTGAAGTCAATTCTCATAGGAAAAAGGATGTTGTGCACAAGACTACATAGTTAAAAGCCTTAAAAGGAAGGATAGGCATTCCTTAACTCATTGCTTCGAAGGCAGCTGGGTCATTGTCCGCATACTGCCCCATTTCATCCTAAAAAATCAAGTAATGGACTACAGTCACAAACACGAAAAAGAAGATGTTATAGTGCTGAAAAAGTGACAAAGGAAAGGATATGGGCCACCTTTAGCTCATTATACTTCTGTTCAATAGCTTTTAGCTCACCTAAGGCCTCCTCTCGTTCATCCTAGTAAAAGCAAGAAAATTAGATATGAAAAGGCCAAACAGTTGCATCTATATAAGGTTTAGTTCAGAGAACAGTAACATATAGAACATCATGTACTTACAGATTCCTCCCTTCCCTTCTTTAAGGTATCGCATTGTTCAACAAGTTCTGCAAGTTTTTTCTTACTGCTTTGAAGATCAGTATCAAGTTTCCGATACACATTCCTCAGCTGTCAAACAAAATATATTAGCACAGGTAACACGAAGATAGGTAGACTCTCTAGAAGATAGACACACAACAATTGTAGAACTTAAGCTAGATTGTAAAGCATGAACCTTACCTGATTTCCAGCATGGCTTGGAAGACTCCAGAAGTATACCTGAAATTTCAAAGAAAGAAAATATATATTTTGTGTACTAGACCTGATTGTGTAGAAAAACTTAAATGTAGCATGACAAGTTGCTCCAAACAGCACAGCTCACAAAAAGAGAAGGGAAAAAAAAATAAAAAGACACAGATGCAAGCCAAAATATAATAAGTTAGCTGCAGAGCACGACCATCGAGACATAATTTACTCACAGAAGTTCCTATCTTGTCTTTTGAAACAAGGTCATCATCCACCAGACTCTGGACAACATCTTTTACGGTCTGGCTGATAACACCTTTCTTTGGGCCCAGCTTCTCAAGTTCCTTGAGCTGAAATTCATCAACAGAACATGTATACGTCACATGGATCTTGTTATCAAAATTCAATCAATTAACTGAGCTTGAACTTGGAGCAGGAATTCAAGAGCACTGTAAAATGCCAAAGAAGGATATTGAATACAATTAAAGGTCACCCTATTACATGTGTAAATGAAAAGATATAGAAGTTAAAATAATATTAAAATAAATTTTCTTGCTTCTTGTTGGGAAATGCATGAATCATCATATCAACCTTGCATACCAATGAACCATAGAACATGAACAAGGAGGGCTATAAAAACTTAGCTTTCGCAGTAAATAATATTCTCTTGGTGCAATTTTGGGCTCCCAAGTGTGAGAAAGCAGGTTTGCATCTGAGGTAGCCAAGTCAGGCAAATATGTCCAAGGCAAGGTTTACAACTAGTCCATCCATCCTTCCCAGCACACTGACTAATATGGAACTCCGCTTAGGAATAGCCAATTTAGCTTGCCATTTAGGTGGGCATAGGTTTGCTATATTTTCACAACTAAATACCAAAAAACACTTAGAAACATGCCAATAACATCACCTCCATGGGGTCTGCAAGTGCCATGTCCACTACAGGAGAAGGAGAAGGAGAAGGAGAAGGAGAAGGAGAAGTAAATGCTAATATATATATATATATATATTTAACTGTTTTATAGTTTCAAATGGAGGAGTTCCCACTTCAATATGAAACAGACACCCAAGCGGACTATGGACAAAAGAAAAAAACAGGAACGAAAAACACTACTCTAGTGAATAAACAAAAAGTGATAATATACAAAACACAGATGTGAAGACATGCAATCAGTGTCAAATGGATTCCAACAGAAGTGAAGGTTTAGAAGCATGCCAATTACAACTGTTTTGAAAATTAGAATATATAAAGTCCTTCCCCCTGTATTTGAGGATAACATGTCACAAACAATGATCAGATGGAAAGAAAAAAAAAAGGAATAGCTCCAATTTGATCAAGATGCAGTGGTCCAATACTCACAAGGAAGAAGTCCTGTGAATCATAAAAGATTTGAAGCATCCTCTCCCGCTTCTCTTCCAATGAAAGACCTCTTTTCTTAGACTGTACCACCAAAAGACAAATAACACTTCGATTGTTCAGCATGAATTCTATTAAAATGCAGCAAAATCTGATAGTCATATGAAGATACAATACAAAAACTATTAAAAGCTATGAAAACAATGTTGCCAATTGGCAAAACAACAATACAAATTATACAATTAACTAGGGGATGGGTATAATTTTTCACAGAAATGAAGAGAGATTTCTTGTGGTGTTAAATTATGCATATTACTCCTGCACACTCCATTTCTGAAACAGTTAGAGCTCATTTTCAATGACGGCAAATAGCCGCAATGTTTTAGTAACCTATACTTGTCAAACCAATATATTTGCACATCATTGATACACTATCATATTTCTGTCACCCCAAAATTGTCTCTTCAAGGCAATTCCCTTCTCTTTCTAGTTCCATAATTCACTTCTGAGCAGACACCAGAATGGTAGACCACAACGGAAAATTCAATTCAAAGTGTTATTCAAAGAGGATAGCTCATTGTTAGCTTACTGACATTCCTTTCCCAAACCCATTCAATGCTAAAGCATAAAATTAAAATGAAGCAACACCCCATAGCAATATCACTACATCAGTATAGTTTAAAAGCAGCAGCTAGCTCCATCGACTCAACCAAAGAAAGAAAGAAAGCGAGGTACATGCTGATTTCCTATTAGCTTGTGTAACTAATGTCACCTAAACAATCAATTAGCCGTATAGATGAGCTAGTTTAGCAAAAGCCTGGGTTAGGTGTGAAAGGTATTTTGGTTCCACCAGCTCTTAAGCACATCCATTGGCATTGACTGCATGGGATCGAAAAAAAAATCCCCGTTTAATTTTGGTCTTTCCGAGGAGCATAAGTAAGTGAGAATTTTCTCCACCAATTCCAATTTCAAGCTCGAAATTTCCAGTAACAGAAACACAATTTCAAGAACAACACCTTTCCACAATAAATACCTCATACTTCAATTTCAATAAAAACATACATATCCAAACACACATATAGCTACATATATATTTGGCGAGCTAATTTGTCTTTAAATTAAGGCCATGGAAAGATAGGAAAGACCAGAATCATAGTCGGAATTTGATCATGATCTAATATACATATACGTATATATGTTATATAAAATGTACGAAAACGCAAACATACCCACATTTATATTGAGAGAGCGAGAGATCAGAAATTGAATATCAAGGAACGTAACCTGAATGTGCGTTTATCGCCAAACAATGGCATCTAAAAGTTATCAGAAGCATTGCACTATAAAAAACCCTAAAAAATTTTAATGGATCAAAATAGAAACATCTGTGAACGTATCAATCCAAACAGAAGTGCGGCATATATCGACATGATCGCAATTCGATTGGCGTATAGAAGCTGCTAGAATTTAGGGTTCGGAGAGAGACAGAGAGAGAGAGAGAATTACCATCGTGACGACCCTTTGTTGCCGATCGGTTGCAGGTGAAGACAAGGGGGCTGATAGTGTGAAGACGAAGTGTGTAGAAGAAGACTCACGTATGCATTTTGGCGGGAAATATTTTTTGTAGTTCTTATTTCCAGTAAAATTACTCAAATGACCCCGCAAATTTTACAAAACTACTAATTCAATGTTTGGTTGGAGAGAAACCAAGGGGAGGAAAGAGATAATAAGAAAAAATTTCTTCAAAATTTTCCTTTCTTTTGTTTGGAAGTTTGGATGGCTTGAAAGAAGAGAAAATAAAATGAACAAGTAGCAAAAATTTCAAAAACTAAATTTGAGAAGATTAGAAACTAAGATCAAGTAAATGACAACGACAATACTGCAATCAGTGCAATGTCATACACATCACCCATTTCCATTCAAGGGCAATAATGAGTTTTGTGTTAACAGAGCTAAAGGAGTGTTTGGCATTATTGCAGCTAGAAAGGAAAGAGAACATAGCCGTAGGAGGTGAGAAAACTCATAAAAGAAATGAGATTATATATAACATTTTTATCAAATAATTCAGCTAAAGTGTTTTCATATATTGATTTTGTGATGACCCAACCCACGTTGATGTGTGCTGATTCTCACAATGAAATTTTGCATGAGCATCTTATGTATATAATTAGGAGAGCTATGAACCTAAATAATACCTTTTTAGCTAACTCATCTAAAAGAGTTCCCATTGTGAGACCCTAATCTCTTAATTTCATAAGTAGCTAATTATATTTATTACATAATTAATTGGTATGTAAAATTATGTAGGTACATGTGTGTGTGACATGTGGTAATTAGTGAGTTAGATGGTGAGTTGAGTTGTGAGTCATTAGTGAGTGTGTGCATGAGACACTTAAGGGTGTGAGATACACCCTTGTATCTATTTTGGCTTGCTAGTCATAAGAGAAGTCAAGAGAGAAGAGAGACTTTCGGTGGAGAGAAAAAGAGAGAAGACAAGAGGGTGACAAGGCTAGTGGGCAGACAAAGAAAAAGAAAGGCTAGTAGAGTGTGAGTGGCCTAGCATCATGGGAGAGAGAATAAGAAAAAAAGAGAGAAAGTTAAGAGTTGTTGGCTGCCATTAGAGAGAGAGAGAGAGAGAGAGAGAGAGGAAAGAAGAGAATTCGAAGGGAATTTAAGGAGAAAACTTGTGTCCAACTTGTATTAATCAATTGAGATAAAATTCATTATGTTCTTACTTGATCTATTGCATTTCTATGGTTTAGTACATGCTAGTATGCTTGATTCCATAAGAGGAGGTAGAGGAAGATGATGGAAGAGAAGGGTGGTTGGGGGTTTCCATGGTGGAAGCCCAAAGTCTTCATGTTTTACATGAAGGAGTTATGTTTGCTATTTTATGACGAATTGGTTTAGCTAAAAATATTATTTCTAGATGAATCTTTAAATATTCAAATTTAGAGTTATAATAGTAATTTAAGCTTTGGTCTTACTAAAAAATATTGTATTTTTAAATTATGGTGAATTTTAGAAGTTGGACTATTACTGTTGAAATCTGTTATCCTGATCTGTGACCTACTTTGACAGAAACATTCGATCAAGTTAGAATAGTCAAAACGTTGTAAAATTTTTATTGTATCTATTATAAATATGGATGAGGGTATATATCAAATTTTAGGTTGTTTTGATGTTGTTTGCCTATGTTAAGAACCGCTCAAAGATGGACCATTTGCAGTTGAATTCTCACATCTACAGCACTGCCTTGTTTCATAAAATACCAAATAAATATTTAGACTTGTTAAAAAATTATGAAATTTGATCTTGATACTCCATGATATGTATATTTTTTATTCCCAAAGTTTTGAAATTTTTTGGGATAATCTCATGAAATTGTGTCTATGTTATAAGGCCTGTGTTAGTTTTGGCAGATTAGAGGACTTAGTGAATTTTGACACTTTTAAGCTATTGCATTGCATTGAGGAATATGACATTGTGTTTTAATACCTAATTGACATTATATATCTCATGTTAGAGGAGTGTGAGTCATGATTGTGTATTTTTTAAAAATTATGAATTATATTTTTCCAATCTAACATGGTTTTGGTGTCAGGTGCTAAAGAAGGTCAAAAGACTTCAACATTAACTAAGGAATAACTTTATCGGGTGTGTGTGCAGTGCTAGGTGGGAATATAAGATAGTATTATTCATAGTGAATGGATTGTTTGTTTTCTATATGAATGGTAAATTCATATGAGATGTTAATGATGTTCATATATGAGGTGAAAATTGTGTTTATACATATGAGAAGTTATGTAGAGACATTGGTGATTATAGATATATAAGGTGGCATTGCATACCATCTATATTGTATATCTTGCATTACACTGGAGAGAGTAAACCACGGTGAGTTAACCACGGCTTAGTCACGGTGGACTAGCCTAGGGGTGTCACGGTGGGCATTTCTTGATAATGAGCCATTGATATATTAGGCCAACGCTATCTAAATCGCACACACATTCGGGTGTTTCATGCATTGCATCACAAGAGATATTGTATTTCATGAAGCATATTATATTGTTGGTGGTGATGACAGGATGATTACATATTGTTGATGTTGATATTTTGTAGATGATTATATATCACTAATTGGTAAATTATCTATTGATAGCTGATGATGTGATTATGTATATTTCATTATTTATGAGTTTGATTATCTATCGTAAGCACGTTGACAATTAGTTTACACCCACACATATTGTTTTGACAAGTAATGTGAAGATGACGGTTTGGTTCACTGTAGTTTTGGTCTTAGTTACAGTAGCATTTATGTTAGTGTCAAGATGTTATGTGTAAGCACCCTATTTTTGCCCGCTCGGCGATCTTCGACCCGACCGGGTTCGGTTTCCAACATCACAACACATGCAAGTTTAAGATGAGCCTTTTAATCTCCAATCTAACCAACTGGTCGCTTTTCGGGTCCACAAGGATCCGCTGGAGCCTTAAGCACCATTATTCCAGGCAGTTTTTCGGACCAGGCGGTCCTGAAAACCAACGCCATCCAGGTAGCTTCCCGGGATCGGGCGATCTCGGGGACCAACACCTCATCAAAAATTCTAGAAGGTTCACTTCTGGTGCCTGCTAGCCCGCCAATGTAGAATGTCCGTCATTTGGTAGCTCTCCGAGATCGGGCGTTCTCGGAGACCAACACCATCCTTCCAGGTAGCTTTCTGGGATCAGGCGTTCTTAGGAACCAACACCACCCCTTATAGGTAACTCTCTAAGAACGGGCGTTCTTGTAGACCAACACTGCACAGGTAGTTTTCCGAGATCGGGCGGTCTCAGAAACCAACATTTAGGTCAACACCGGCGCCTGCTAGCCCGACTGGGTGAAAAATGACCAAACCTGCCCCTTGGGCCTCCAGGCACGTTTTGGGAAAGTTCAAAATCCCTCAAAATGATAAGTCCATCCTTCCACAATGTTGTCAAACCATCAGGCGTCCCCCGCACGCCATTTGGTCCAAATTCGGTCCTATTCGGTTCACTCTGGTCAAAATGACCATTTTGCCCCTGAATGCCTCAGCATGGCACAAACCCCGCTTAACGATAAAAGACTCTCTCAAAACCATCCTTGAACAGCCCTGCACGCTTAACACAATATACCAGACCATTTCCAGCCAACTCTGGTCAAAATGACCGTATTGCCCCTGGAAGCCCAAAAATGCCTTAAAACAGCACTGACATTGGGATTTCGAGCAAAGGGTTTCACCACACGCCTTTGTTTAACCCAAGGAACACCCTATGACACTAAGCTCACACGACGCGATAAAAGTTCCCTGGAGCGTCTCGCAGACGCTCCGCCTGAATTGTCTTTTCCCCCGATTCCCTGGTTATAATGCATCGTCAACCGAATTGAGAAATGCGTAAATCAGGGAATTCTCGAAAGCTCGTCCATAGATCTTTCCATCCATATGGTTCGATCGAATAGATCGTCCCCCGAAGCCCTCCATCGTACGGTGTGCATGTTGAGTCAAGGTTGATCCCCATGTTGATTTTGATGATAACAAAACCATGTGGTTATTATCTAATGATTTCACTTGAGTGTGCAAATTAGATTATAATCATTTGATAACAAGAAAATATTTGAGCTGATTGGTTGAGTATCCAACAAGAAGATTACTTGGTAATCGTATTCTTGAAGACATTGAAGATGCTCATGGAGTTCAACAAGTATTGAAAAGAATGATGCAAGTGACTGAGGATCTTATGATGATTCAAGAAGTTATTCAAAGAAGCAAAGTACTCAAGCAAGATTATTTGAAGAAGTATTCAAGTTGACATGGAATCAATTCTTGAAGACTAAAGTACAAATAGAAGTGCAAATACAACTAAGGATTTCAAATAGACTTAAAGACCGAAGAGCTGGCACCATACAAATATGGTTTACACTTCACTATGAAGACCCTCGATCCTCATGGCTATATCAAGTCCACTATATTATCATGCATGCTATGAACTTCTAAATGTCTTGATTGTTCTGCTCTAAATCCGGAAAACGCATTGAGGCATAAAGCATAAAAGAAAGGGGGAGCAACAAGTTGAAGCTTGTCAAGTAACAATGGAGAACTTGTCACATTGAAGATATTGAAGAACTTGTGGTGAGAAGCTTGTCAAGAAACAATGGAGACAATGAGTATGATGAGTTGACACATTCAGCAGTCTTATAGTCGCAACCTCATTTAGATGACTCTTACAAGACATGAAAGCTCACCTTGAAGATTTGAAGATGTCTTGCAAGAATGGAAGAAGAGGAGACTTACTTGAAGACATGGAAGCTTTCTTAGAAGTTTTGAAGATGTCTTGAAAGTATTGATAAGAAATCACAAGAGTTGGAAGCTTCATTGAAGATTATGTTGAAGTCTTGAATTGATGGAAGAAGCTATATTGATTGAAGAATCCTAGAAGAAATCAAATTGATGAAGATCAAGTAAAAAGATTGAAGATGTTCAAATAAGTATGAAAGATCAGTTGAAGAAAAGAGATCTTAAGTCTTGGAAGCTCTCTTGAAGATTTTGAAGAAGACTTAGATCAATAGAAGAAGTAATGTTGATTGAAGAACTCTAAATGTAATCAAAAGTGTATTGATTTCATTTTAAAGAGTTGAAGGTCTTCTAGAAGTCAACATGCCTTGAAGAAGTCTTTTCAAGCCCTAGAAATCTTAGTTGGATGATCCTTGAAGAGCTTGAAGATATTGAAGAAGATTGAAGAAGTATTGCAAAAGTTAAGGATTTTCCTAAAAAGAGTTGACCCCTAGCACAAAAGAGTCGACTCATTCAAACAGTGGCTGAAAAATCTGTTGGAGATGAAAAGAGTCGACTCATTCAAACAGAGAGTTGATTTTGCAGTCTCAGACAAAAAGAGTCGACCCCTGGCTCAAAAGAGTCGACTCATTTGGGTAGAGCCTTGAAAAATCTGCTGAAATGCAAAAAGAGTCGACTCATTGCCTAAAAAAGTCGACTCCCGACACCAACGGCTATATTTTCTGACAGGAGTAATGGTCTGATCTGCCACCAAATCAACTCCCATACTTCTCCAACGGCTAAAATAGATTCAAGGCAATATATACAAGATCCCCAACACATATTGGTGTAAGAAGAACATGAGAAGAACACAAGATTAAGAGCTACAAGTGAGATTTCATCTCCTACACCTTATACACTGTTTTTATTCATTTGGGGGGTTCTTGAGTGAGCTAAAAATTTGTTTATCTACTCTTTGAGAGAGTGTTATTCATTGTACAACCTTCATCTATTATTGGGTTGGTTTGTAAACTTGTGAGTTTGAGTGTTCTTGAGAAAAACACTTGTGAGTTTGAGCATAGCTTGGGAAAAACACTTGTAAGTTTGACAGAAGCTTGGAAAAAATCTCTTGTAAAGTTTGAGTGAAGCTTGGACAAAATCACTCGTAAGTTTGAGAGAAGTTTGGACAAAATCTTTTGGGTTTTGAGAGCTTGGGGAAGAGCTCTTAAAGAGTGAGCTAGGCACTTGGAGAAAAACTAGCAGCTGTGTAAGGGAAGTTTATATAGTGGAATACCTTCGAGAGGATCGAGGAAGAGAGGACGTAGGTAAGGTTTGGCCGAATCTCTATAAATTTGGTGTTCTTCATCTCTTTGCTAATATTATTTCCTTGCATTACATTATATTGTTTGCTTGCTTGGTTATTAGTTTGATTGCTCACTACTACATTGCTTAAATTGTTTTTAATTGCATTGTTTGATATAAATTTCATAAAACCCAATTCACCCCCCCCTTTTGGGTTGCCTACTTGGGCCAACAGTGCCAACCATGACTTTCAACAACCCCTAGAGCGTCTCGCAGACGCTCCGCCAAGGTTGACTTTTTCTCCGATTTCCTAATCAAAACGCACCGTCAAACGACGTGAGAAATGTGTAAAATTGAAAATTCCAGAAAGTATTCCCAGAGTACTTTCCATCGGTACGGTCCGATCGAGTAGATCACTTCTCGAAGGCCTTAATCACACGAAATGAAAACAGCCACTTTCGAACACCCATGGAGCGTATCACAGGCGCTCCGCAAAAGTGTCTTTTTTGGCACACTTCCCAAGACGATATCACTCACCACCAAACATAATTCAAACTTTTCGAGGACATGAAAGTCCATCGGAAGCACTAGGAGAACATCCCGAGTGTGACTGATTCCCCTGGAACCTTCCCGATTGACCCAATTATCGAGGCAAAGTTTGGACGAACTTTCCCGGTGATGGAGCGTATACTACATGCGCTCAAATTTTGATTAGATCGACCAACTTTTGATCAACGATCGAGATTTAACTAGTACACAGGGTGCCACGTGTTATTCTGGCAATGGAACAGTACCTGCGCATGTCCTACATGCGCAAGGCCAAATTTTGGCTATGTGCATGTAGCACATGCGCAAGGTCTGTTCCAGATTGCCTATAAATAGAGGCCTCCCCCCTTGCATATTCCAGGTCTGAAATTGATACAAAACTCTGCTGAAATCACTCCAGAAACTCGAATCTTTACATATATTCCTCCCCTCCAACACTTAGGCTAGATTCTACCCTTCCTAAGCCTATACACTCCATATACAAGGCCTCATACACACTTATACACTCTAGTCTAGCCTCTCAAGCCTTCTTGAAGTCACTCAAGCTCCAATCAAGACATCCATTGAAGACTACAAATGTATTGAAGGCAAAAGGTGGTATCCCTTTTACATTTATGCTCTCCCCCACTTTTCTCTTCTCCCTCTTAGCCTACTTAGGCTATTCTCTATTTTAATTCCCATCTTCAACCCCCCTTTCTTGCATGCTTGAGCCAAGAGGGCTCTTAGATCATGCCTAGAGGAAAGCAAGTTAAAGCCACCGTGTAGGGGGGCCTCTCATTAGCCTACTTTAAGATGGTATGGCGTAGGAGCCCCTAAAAGCCTAAAAGCCTTGGTGTAGCCTAAAAGCCTTGTATGTAAATCATGACCCCTTGCATATTCCTATTTCGATCATGTCTTGTGTGCTTGGCTTCATTTTATGCTTATTGTCATGCTCCACAATGCTTACATTGCTCTTAATTTTATGCCATTTCCAAGCTCTACATTTCTTTCAAAAATTGTTCCAAGAGTTGGCCCCTTGAAGTCTAGGATGAGACCTTAGGAGTCATGCCTTAGAAAATTCCTTTTTACCCCCTAATTCACACTTTTGCATCATTGCATTTCAACTTGCACAAAAGTTGCTTTCAAACTCCCTAATTTTTAAGGTTTCCATTCTTTCAAATTTAGTGGCTAAAATGGCCCCATGGAACCCTCTTTTGAGTGGTCTCCCTTTATATTAGCCGTAGGAGTCCTAAATTGTTAGAATGACTCCCTTTTCTCTTTATGCTTGCCTAAGAATGATATTCAAACTCTTTGAATTCTATGGTTTCTATTCTCTCAAGTTTAGTGGTTGCAATGGCCCCATGAAACCCTCTTTTGCGTGGTCTCCCTTTTGTTGACCATATAAACCCTATCTTGATAGAATGTTCCCCTTGAAAAATGATTTTCAAAAATGCATTCTCTCCTTCGTTGCATCAAAAATGATTTTCCAAAAATTGCCATTATTATGTTGATTTTTGAAACCCCCACTCTTGCCAAGATAAAGGTTATGATGTTCATAAGGAAACCTTCCTTGGCATGGTCTCCAATCATCAACCATATAAACCATACTCTTGGCTAGAACCAAAATTTTTATGGAAATGATCTTAAAAAAAAAGGGTTATCAACTAAAGTCCTTTGCATAACATGACTTGTTTTCAAAACTCTTTCCAAAAGTGCATCAAACAATCCTTCAAACTCATCTTTCAATCCAACCCTAGGTTAACTTGATCCTAGTTGACCAACCCTAGGTTAACTTGACCCTAGTTCACTCACCTTAGGTTAACCCTACCCTAGTTAGTTAACCATAGGTCATCTTAAACCTAGGTTAACGTAATCTAAGTTAGTTAACCTCAGGTCACCTCTAACCCAACCTGGGTTAATATGCTCCAAGGTTCCAACTCTTGAACCCTTCTCTAAATGATTATCCAATTTTAAACCATTCTCATAACTCATTTTTCCAAAATTCCCCACTCGCATGATTCCAAAAAAAACAACTCCATAAACTTTTCAAATGTTCCTACACTCCATCTTCAAGGCGTTTCCAAAACTGTTTTCAAAAGGTCACAAACTTAAGGTGTTCGTAGCCCTCTCATGGTTAGGGATTCCAAGGACAAGGTGACATATCAAGAACAACCTCTAAGGTTGTCCATATTAGGACTCCAAACCCTTAGCCATATCCAAAAACCACTTTCAAAAACTAATTCATCAAAACATTCTAAAGTCCTGCTTCCAAGGTTTTCAAAACATGACTTTAAAAACACTTTCAACTTCTCTCGAGTCTTGCTAAAACTTTTTTTCAAAACTCCCTTAAGTTGATCCAAAAATATTTTCAAAACACTCCACCATCCGATTTCAAGTCAAAACTTCTAAGACCATAAAGAGTCTCCAACTTCCAAAGACCTCAAAGTGTCTTAAACTTTTTCAAAGACCCCAAAGTGTCTTTAAACCTTCCAAAGGCCCGAATGCGCCTATTTTCTATCTGGCTCTTGCTCGAACTACGAATGACCTGATTCTCGCCAAATGAGATACGTAGACAACCTAAAATGGTGCGGTCATAACTTCTATTTCAACTCCAATTCCCTTTTCAAAAACTTCAATCAATTCAAAGTTCTCATTTCCATGTTTTTAAACTCCTTCCAAAACTTGCATCATGCATCATTCATTCGAAAAGTGATGACTAAACCTTGTTTTTAAAATTATAAAGTGGATTTAAAGTGGACAATGGTAATCGGTTATTCTAGTGAGTGAACAAAAAGGTGATTAGACATGTAGGTACCGAAAGGGCGGGGTAGGGTGATGATCTTAAGATATCTTCCCTACACGTAATCAACCCCCGGACCATAGATTTTTGTTTTCGAAAAACCAAAATTGAGTTATTTTTCAAAAAGGGCTTAAATATTTCCAAAGGTTGCCAAACGACCTGTTTTCCTAAAAACCCTCTCTTGAGAGAATTTTCAAAAACTCTAAGTTTAATCTTTGGATTAACAGTTAGCTTTAGGTGCCCTAACTCACCTCAATCAAGTTAGGTGGCGACTCCTATTTTTGTAAAAAGCCCTTAGTCAAACCAATTTTCAAGCCTAGTCGCACTTGTCCTTCTAGGAGGACGAGTTCTAATGACAGAGTTTTGTGCATTTTCGTGTTCGAGTCGAAAGGACCTCGGATTCCTAAAAATCGGGGCGCGACAGCTGGCGACTCCGCTGGGGATACTTAGAGGGTTAGGCCATTAACATGTCTCTTCACCCTTCACTCACCCAGAATCTCCAGTCATCTGGCCCAGTTTTATCCACTCTTCGAATTTTTCAAATTTCCAAAGCAAACCTTATTTTTCAAAATGATTTTCAAATAAGTGTCATCACTTACATCCATTGCTTACATTTATGTTCTTGCATTGGTCATCCATTTTACCTTGCATTGAGTTTTTCGAAAAGTTACTAACTCTTTACATTTTTCTTTTGTAGGTGGACCCTTGTTCACATTTTATTTCATGTCTTATTTATTGCCATGTATGTGAATGAATGGACAGGATGTGATGTGTGTTGTTGGGTCCTTTCCTTCATTTTTCAAAAATTTCACACACACTTGGTGCGCTCACTTGCATTTGCATCTTACATGTATTACCTGGTTACTACCCTTCTAGATAGATGGGGGAACAGTATATTGACTATGGGCGGATGTTGTGTCAGTTTCTTAGCCTACGGTCTCTTAATAGTTTCCCCGCTCGAACCACCAACCAAAGATGGAGTTCACCCTTTCGGGGGTAGACGCTGGAGGTTTGAAGTTCGGGGACCGAGCTTTTTAGGAAGCATTAGCAAACCCCCAACCTCATGCTCATGTAGCACCCTATGCATAGCCAAATTTCTGCCGGATTTATGACACACGCGTTAATTTCAAAATCAAGGAGGAAAGGGCGACTGCTTTATTTTTCCTTATAAATTTTGCTTGATACTTGCTATTATGCTATCTAATTCTTGCTGCTTCCAATGTACATGCATCATAACTGCTCATGCATTGGAATTCACTTCAAAAGACAAGAGTTCTCAAAGTAACTCAAGTCAATGCATCTTCATGCATTTAATCAACCCTTAGAGAAAGGCTCAATGACCTTCTCGCTCCATTTAAGCCAACCCAAAACTCCTACGAGTACCACGAGACCCTAAGGATTCATGGCACGCATCAAAGTCATCTCATAAAGAGGGACCCTAATCCCTCTTCGCTCATGGAGATAAGGTTGCCAAGAAAACAAGGGAGCAATTCAAATCAATGGCTCCTACTGACAAAGCAGATCTGGAGGCTCAAGAGTAGTTTAGGATCCTATAATGTAAATGTAGAAATAGGAAGAAGTCCCAAGGAAAATGTTCCCCCTCCCCGTTTCTATGTATTTTTGAGAAAATTCTATGTGACAAAATGAATTCATCTTAATAAAATCTTTCTTATTGTCAAATGAATGAATGAATTTACGAATGGATGAATGAACAGGGACAGGTATAGTATTTGCATGCAGGGGCAATCCCTTATCTCCAGACATGAGCCAAAGCATCATGCTTAGTTCCCCTCAAAAAGCAGGGGCATCCTTAGGTCATGTATCACATAAAGCCTTTCCAAATCAAGAACCTAATTTGCAATCTTTTTGCTTTGTTTTTCTTTATTTTCTTTTCCTCCCTTCATCTCATCAAAAGATTAGCCATAGCTTTGGTAAGACTGCTTGTATTGTAGGTCACCATTGCTCCGAAGAAAGGAAAAAGAGGAACACGAGTGACCCTCGTCCTTCGAACGCCAGTCCGTACCCGACAAAAAACTGCACAAATGTCGAGCGAAGGCAATACTCCTGATCAACAAAACAGTTCAGTAACACGTGAAGAAGTGAATGAAATGAAGGCAAAGATAGACGAAATGTTCAAACGCATACAACTAATGGCCTTCAAAGGGCCCGTCACGAACCCTTCGGCATCCACATCCTATCCTAAGGAAACTGAAGCAATTCCACCAAGGGTCGTCTTGCGAACTGACGGTACAACAAAGAGCAAGGAGATCCCTAAAATAGTACAAATCGAGGAAGGAGAGGAGGACAACCCTGAAACCATCTTGCTGACTGCCACTTCAAAGACAGAAGGCCCAGACCCTCTCGATCTCAAAATATAAGGCTTGGAGGAGTCCATGCCCAGTCTCCAAGGTCATGACACCTTCGACAGGATGGCTTATGACGAACTCTGCTTCTTCCCAGACCACCCGAGGCCGCCCAAGTTCAAAATGCCCGACTTTAAGAAGTATGACGGGAGTGGGGACCCCGTAGCACACTTGAGGTTGTACACTGGGGGGTTAAGCGGACATTGGAACGACCCCAAACTTCTGATGCAATTGTTTCAACACAGCTTAACTGGGCTCGCTTTGTAATGGTTTGCTCGCCTAAATTTGAGGAAAATAACAACCTGGAATGAACTAGTCACAGCCTTCCGATCTCAATATCGGCATAACAATGACCTGACCATGGACAAATGTGCCTTGATGATGATGACTCGAGGCGAAAAAGAAAGCTTCAAAGGCTATGCCTTGAGATGGAGGGAGGCGGCTGCGTAAGTTAACCCTCCACTGCTAGAGAAAGAATACGTATAGTTATTTGTGAACACTTTCCAAGGACTGTACTATGAACGCTTATGCTTGAGTATCGGAAAAAGCTTTTCTGAGCTGATAATGCAAGGGGAAATGATTGAGAGCGGGTTGAAAACCGGCAGAATCACTGGCCCTATGCCAAGACAAGTGAGGGATTTACGAATGCGACCAAGAAGGTGGCAACCACTAGGGGTGCTGGCAAGAAAAAGGGAGAAGTATCTGCTGTCCTACTTGTGCAACAGCAACCATACTACCCCTAATACCAAGCTCGACCTCCATCGCCTGCTCCCATCATCAATATCCCCGTTGCTGCTATCCAAGCACCCCCAACTAGACCTGCTGCAGCCCGACCGTACTTCAACCCCAACAAGAACAACAACCGACGGAACCGAGAGTTCACACGTTTGGCATGCACCCAGACAAAGGCCTATCACGAGCTCCTTAAGGCCAAGCATATAAACCCTATTCTCCCGTGGCCATTGCCAAGCCCATTGCTGTCGACTTTCTACCCTGCCCTTACTTGTAAGTACCATTCTGGGGGACAGGGGCATAATACAGAATCCTGTTTCTCCTTGAAGCATAAGATTCAAGACCTCATTGATAATAAGGTCATTAACACTCAAGAAACAAAGGCGGTCCTCGCACCCAATGTCACGGCAAATCCCTTACCAGACCATGCTGTCAACATCATCACCGAGGATGAGGCTGGCATCATAACCGCAGAGTACTTCAAGGGTAAGTTAGACACTGAAAGGGATTGGGAGAAAGAACTGCCGCCATACCCCATCTATCTCTACAATACAAGTGGAGAGCAAGACCCTTTCGATTGGCCCGTGGATGAACCTGTAGCAAACTTTCCCAATGACACCACACCCGTTGATGGCTGGGGAGAAGAATTCCTACATCCTAGATATGCTGAAGTTGAAGCTCGCTTAAAAGAGGAGCTTTTTGATTACAAGGACATGGGCTGGGGTGTCTACAAGCCAAAACTGCCAAACCCACCATTCGAATTCAACGAAGGCGATCTAGATAGCTTGTTTGCAAAAATTGACAAAATGGAAGCTGAAAAAGAAAAAGCCAAGGAAAAGTCGTCACAAGCCTCTGAAGAAGACTTGGTCATGAAATCCCAATAAGCTGAGCAAGAGAAAACTGCCCAACTAAAGGAAAGCCAGCAGGAGTCCCAAGAAAGGACACACAACCCCTCTGATCCCACTAAAGAAGAGGAAAAAAAAGGAGGAAACACCAGTTACACTATGGCTGTTGATCTCTGCCACCCCGCGGTTGACGCATCAATTCGCCCAGCACAACCAAGTGAAGAAGCCGACAAATGGAGCATGGAGGTGGCAGGCGTGGTCCCAAAACCAACTTGAAGAAGTAATCACCAAAGGGATGTTCTTCTACCAAACTTTGCCTTTACTTTCCTGTTAATCTTTGTTCCGTTAACTCTACTTTCATCTTTCGCTAATCAAAAACTCATCATGTAAACAAAACTTTTGAAATGAAAGAAGTCGAAATTTGCACTTATCATCTTTGATACTTGCTCTTTCTCAAAATTTTCCCTTCTTGTTGATATGCCCTAACTTGAAAGGAGGGATAACACGTACATCCTCGCCTGTGGGGAGCATTTTCAATCTAAAGGAAGGGTAGCAAAAGGAAGAAAAGAGAGTGGGTCACAAAAAGGGTGGCTTCCGAAGGACGCCTTGGCAAAGCAGTCGACAGTTAGACCCTCGAAAGGAAGAGAAGCCCTCATTTCAAAATCCCTGGAATAGCAAAAATAATCCCTTTGGTCTGCCCACTCGAGCCACAAGTAATTTTCATTCAAACACCCTGACTAGAAACCACCCCCCATATTGGGGCAAGTACAAGTAATAGAACAGTTAAGCTAACTCTTGTTTGTTTCAAAGGATAATGCCAAAACCTCTGAAACCAAACTTCATGGTCTGAGCAATCTTGTCTGAAAGGAAGAGGGGCCATCTATTCTGCTACCATACAGTTAAAAGAATACTCTTTGAAAAACCCCTTTTGAGCCAGATTACATTCCATTGAAAAAACCCACCTTGGTGATCACTCCCTGCAATGGGTAAAAGCAAGCTCAGAGGAAAAAGTGACAAAAAGGAGCATGGGGAGAAAGAGGGCGCCTCCTACATTGAAAAGGGAGGGAAACAAGGCAGTACTCCAAAAAAAAAAAAAAAAAAGGATGATGATGATGATGATGATAATAAAAATGAAATAACGATTAGTGCCTCCTGAAAGTTAATGGACTGCGTAAGAAATGATGGGCCCTATATGGGCACAAATTCGTACGAAGAAGAAAAGAGAGAAAGGAGATGGAAAAAGAAGCCCGCAGACAAAAGGAAAAGACCTGAAAAGGTGATCACCAGCGAACCCCAGAAACCACATCACGTTTTGAGCCATCGATACCCTTTCTTTCAAAAACCCGTAACCCGGCCATGTTACAACCCCCAGAAAGTCCCCTCAGATCAGGGAAGATTGCTTAGTCTAAACAAGCTCAAGAGGGAATGGCGATACCCGAAATAGAAAAGGAGACAAAGCAGCGAAAGCTTACTTAAGGTGGTTCTGGTTACTACCGCCCCATTTGAGCTTGGATACCCCTTTATTCATCTCCCATTACCTAGCCTACATTACGGTCCAAAGTAAAGTCTTCTCGGATCGAGGATGGAAACTGTTCGCTCCTTTGCTAAAGGCTACTTCGACTGTCACTTGGAGAGTCTACCATATCAAACATAAGGCCCTGAGAGAAAATCGATTGAGTAACAATTCCTCAGATAAGAGAGAGGGGGAATCGGATCCAAAAATGAAAACCCTAGGGATGGGACGGCTGCCATCTCGCCATGACAGGAAAAGGGTGCAACAAAAAGGGGAATCTCCAAAGAAAGAGCAAAGTGCCGAAATGACAATTTCTGGGGAACACCCGATCTACCTCCAGACCTGTCTTCATAAAGTCATATGCACGCCTGTACACTCTGCCTGTCATGTGCAATAACGCACCCACCTTTTTCACATCTGTTTAAAGTTTGCACATATCCATCATTTCTTATGCATACCATGATTTCTGTACCCTTGTGTTTGAATTCATACCCATCATATACCCACATAACATATATGACGAGATAAGAAGGAAGAAATAATCATCATCGCATGCAAGAAACAAAAATAATGTACATAAAAGCATCATACAGTCATCATCCACGAGGGCCAACATACGGCCTCAAAAACATAAAACAATATAGCTAAACTAACTGAACTACAATTGTGTCAACAACTGAAAGGGGGTGCCTTAAGGAGCAGGGTCGTCATCCAAGTCAAAGTCGCCTATGTCAGGCACATACAGAGAAGGCTGGCTGGAGGAAGCTCCCGCGTCAAAAGGACCCTGGGCAAGGAAAAAAGCAAAAGAGGAAGGAAAGCTAGCATCAGAACACAAGAGATGCATAAGGAACATGAAAATAATAAATCATAAATAACATACCCATCAGGCCCCCATCAGAGATATGCGGGCAGTCAGAACCTCCACCTCAGCCCAGTACTGGTTTTGTGCGTGGCAAGCTGCTAGGTACTCCTCCTCAGATACAAAGCCCTGGGCCCGGCGCCAAAGCTCCACCACCTCATGGCCGGCCACCAGATCCAGCTGGGTGAAAGCACCAATAGATCTCGCCCGAAAGTGAGCCTCGTAATCCACATTTGGCGGAAGCAAGAATCGCTCACTCGGGACTCCGACTATATAAGGGATCTCTACCCCGGCCCGATAAAGTCCAAACATATACTGGGGAGGATCCATGGCTGCACCGAAGGTAGTATGGAACTACCGCCAGTGACGCTCCCCAAGGTACGTCTCCCACGACACAAGGCCCCGAAAGGTGATCCGCAACCTGGACAAGAGGATGACGTCCCTCATGCTGGCATACTGGGTGGACCGATGGTAGGGCGCCCAGGTCACATCCCGAGGCCTCAACAACTCCAAGTTAGCCGGAAGGCTACAAAATCTGTAAACAGGGACCGCTGGACTACCTGCTGCGGGCCCACCTCGTGGCCCGTGAGAAGGCATCGCCGGATAACACATCTGGTCGGCGAACTAGCAGATACTTATAGCTCCACCATACCAAAAACGACCAAAAGCTCGTCAAGCTCCCCCAAGCTTCGGATGTCCTCACTCTCATCCCTCGTAAGAAACAAGCAAAAATAAAAGCACCCCAGTCAACATAATCTAGCGTGTCCAGATCCGCTACCAGGTTCACCAGAGACAAAGGGACCGTCGACCTATTATTGTTGTAAAAGCAACTAAAGACGACGTACAGCACCAACCGTCGCTTCATAATAACCTGGTCATCTGGTGAAGGCTCAAAAGCAAAGGCTGTCTCGGTAAAGCATAAAAGTGAAGCTGGGAAACTCGAGCCCCCAAGCCCTTGCAACCCCAAGAGAAGATGGGCCTCCTCTAGAGACACGTCCCGTAGAGCGATCGACACCCCTCCAAAAGATAGCCCAGTGATCATAGCCCAGTCAACGGGGGTAGGCCCCAACTCGAAACCCACCAAATGCACGGTCCCTGTCTCCCCAAACCACCACTCCAACAATCCCATAGCGATCCTGTGATCAAGCCTATCCGTCTGCAGTGTCATAAAAGCGCTGAAACCGATTCGATGCAAAAAGTCCTGATAGGATGGAGCTGACGCCTGCATAACTCTCAAGGCCGAGATACTGGCCCCTCGGAAGGAACTGTGGGTAGATGATGGCATCCGACCATAGCGTGAATATAGGCTTGGATGGAATGACAAATCATATAGCAGAGGAATATCAAGAATGGCTAGTTAATCGTCGGTGAATGAAGTATCTCTCCGCCTGTTTCGAACGGAGGCCATACCGTATCCTGTCCGGGGGTCTACGGGCGAGTCGGCCTCGTCCTCAAATCTCTCATCAGGAGCCGCCGAGGGCTGTCCCCTCACAGAGCTCCCACTGGAAGCTGTCTTGCTCGAAGATCTCGATGACCTACTGCGGCTGCCCCGAGGAGAACCGGCCCTACCACTGCCCCGCGCAGAAACATCCCTACTGCCTCCACGCGCCATGCCACCCCGACCGCTAATCCGAGCTGGACTGCTACCGCTGCCACCTCTAGCTAAGCTACCCTGACTACTGCCGCCCTCCTCGAGCTCTATCCGCGGCGCTTTCTCGTGACGCCTCCTATCCGGACCATCACCCCCGGCCTCCGACATCCTGAAAAATGACAACGTTCAAGAGGATCAATCAGTCACTAATATACGAAAAGTGTGAAGATAAGTGCATCAATGTATACACACAAAAAAAAATGATGAAAAAAAAAGAAGAAGAAGAAAAAAAAAAAAAAAAAAAAAAAGAGAGAGAGAAAAAAAGAAGAAAAAAAGAAAAAGAAAAAGAAAGAAAAAGTGGAAGGGCAAGGGCCCCATCTATCACGGTCAAAAATTTTTCAATAGGTTTTCAAGCTTTTCCCTCATAAAGTTTGGTTTCTAAATTTCAAAACCGATTTTTCGGGTTTTCTCCTTCAAAAACCCTAGTCCAAAATTTTCTAACGGGTTTTCAAGCTTTTTCCTCAAAAAGTTTGGTTTCGTAGTTTCCAAACCGGTTTTTTGGGTTTTCTCCTTCAAAAACCCTGGTTCAAAATTTTCTAATAGGTTTTCAAGCTTTTCCCTCAAAAAGTTTGGTTTCTAAATTTCAAAACCGGTTTTTCGGGTTTTCACCTTCAAAAACCCAGGTTCAAAATTTTCTAATAGGTTTTCAAGTTTTTCCCTCAAAAAGTTTGGTTTCTAAATTTCAAAACCGGTTTTTCGGGTTTTCTCTTTCAAAAACCCTGGTTCAAATTTTCTATAGGTTTTCAAGCTTTTTCCTCAAAAAGTTTGGTTTCTAAATTTCAAAACCGGTTTTTCAGGTTTCCTCCTTCAAAAATCCTGGTTCAAAATTTTCTAATAGGTTTTCAAGGTTTTTCCTCAAAAAGTTTGGTTTCCAAATTTCAAAACTGGTTTTTTGGGTTTTCCCCTTCAAAAACCCTGGTTCAAATTTTCTACAAGTTTTCAAGCTTTTTCCTCAAAAATTTTGGTTTCTAAATTTCAAAACCGTTTTTTCGGGTTTTCTCCCTCAAAAACCTTGGTCCAAAATTTTCTAACGGGTTTTCAAGTTTTTTCCTCAAAAAGTTCAGTTCCGAAATTCAAAACCAGTTCCCCGAATTTTCTCCTTCGAAAATCCCACTCTTGAAAACTTTCTACAACTGCGGTTCCTCCGGGCTTTCACCCTCGAAAGCCCCTTTCTCAAAAGGATTTGCTTTATCGAAAGGTTTTAAAGCTAAGTGTTAAAAATTTTAAAAATTTTGGCAGAGTTTTGCCTTAAAAAGTCGCTACCCCAGAATTTCACAAATCACAAACACAGCCTAAAACATCTCAAACCATCAACTAAAACAACCCCATCCTCCAAAACACGCATCTCGTTCTCAAACGCAATTTTTTAAGCCAATTTTTTGATCTTTTCAAATTTTCCTATTTCATCTACATTTCCAAAAATTTCAAAAAATTTCCTAGAACATGCAAGAATGTCACTACAATTTTCAAAAAATGTTTTATGATTTTTCAACCATTGACGAGATCCATTTTATAATTTTATTCAATTTTTCCTATTTTTCGTAATTCCTAAAATTCAAAAATTTAAAATTTTTCAGAAAATTACGAAACTTCATACTGTTATTCTACACATTTTTCTAAGGTTCTCGGTGTAAAAGTCCCCCACAAATGGTCAATACCCAAACCCGTAGAGTCAATTTTTCAACTCCTGCAGGAAACCCTCTTTCCCAAACATGCAATATCATTCAAAACACACCCAAACCTCCGTCAAATCACAAAAGCAATCCGAGCATTGTGTTCTAAACGTTCAAAAACATAAGATTACACTGTTCCTATGCAAAAAATGAAAGCAAATGCATCAAAACCAAGGAAGTTTTCAAAAACTAACCTTTCGAATTCACCAGCGAAAACTAAGCTTTCCGGCGAGAATCCGGCGATGATAGTGATCTTCGGCACGTACCCGATGTCGCCCAACACTCCCCTAACGTTTCCCGAGCAAAACTCCGCGAAATACTTCAGAGAGAATCCCGAAATCAACTGAAACTTGAAGGCGCGGGGAGCAAAATGCGAACCTGCTCTGTTTTAATGGCCACGGGCTGGCGCATGTAGCAGATGCGGCAAAACAAAAACTCAACTGGCGCATGTATTAAATACGCACGGTTTATATCACCGAATGCGCATGTAATACATGCGCCTAGCCCTTCAGCTTCCCGCCAAAACCAATTTCGAGCTTCCCAAAAAACTGAACTCGCTCGTAAGGGCCTTGTCGAAAGTCGAAAGTCGAGCCTTCAACTTTCACTGGCAGGAATCAGTTGCCCCGGACCAGAATGTGTCAGGCTGGCAACCCAGTTCCCGACCTAGGCCTAAGACTTTTCGAAGACCTTCCAGACCAGTAACCCATAAGAGGTTTCAAAGCACTCCAAATTCCCCGACACATCGTCCCTTCGATCGCCTCGCGACCAAAAAGGGATCCTTACTTTGTTATTTTTCTGCCTTTGGCAAGCAAAGCCAGAAAAAAAGGGGTAGCTGTAAGCACCCCATTTTTGCCCACTCGGCGATCTCCGGCCCGACCGGGTTCAATTTCCAACATCACAACACATGCAAGCTTAAGATGAGCCTTTCAATCTCCAATCCAACCAACTGGTCGCTTCTCGGGTCCACAAGGATCCGCTGGAGCCTTAAGCATCATTATTCTAGGTAGTCTTCCAGACCAGGCGGTCCCGGAGACCAACGCTATCCAGGTAGCTTCCTAGGATCGGGCGATCTCGGGGACCAACACCTCATCAAAAATTCCAGACGGTTCACTTTTGGCGCCTGCTAGCCCGTAAATGTAGAATGTCCGTCATTTGGTAGCTCTCCGAGACCAAGCGTTCTCAGAGACCAACACCACCCTTCCAGGTAGCTTTCTGAGACCAGGCGTTCTTAGGAACCAACATCACTCCTTACAGGTAGCTCTTTAAGAATGGGCGTTCTTGGAAACCAACACCGCACAGGTAGTTTTTCGAGATCGGGCGGTCTCGGAAACCAACACCTAGGTCAACACCGGCGCCTGTAAGCCCGACTCTGTGAAAAATAACCAAACCTGCCCCTTGGGCCTCCAAGCACGTTTTGGGAAAGTTTAAAATCCCTCAAAATGATAAGTCCATCCTTCCACAATGTTGTCAAACCATCAGGCGTCCCCTGCACGCCATTTGGTCCAAATCCGGTGCTATTCCGGCTCACTCTGGTCAAAATGACCATTTTGCCCCTAAAAGCCTCAGCACGGCACAAACCCCGCTTAACGGTAAAAGACTCTCTCAAAACTATCCCAGAACAGCCCTGCACGCTTAACACAATATACCAGACCATTCCTGACCATTTCCAGCCAACTCCTGTCAAAATGACCATTTTGCCCCTAGAAGCCCAAAAATGCCCCAAAACAGCACCGGCCTTGGGATTTCGAGCAAAGGGTTTCACCACACACCTTTGTTTAACCCAAGGAACACCCTACGACACTAAGCTCACATGACACGATAAAAGTTTCCTGGAGCGTCTCGCAGACGCTCTGCCTGAATTGTCTTTTCCCCAACGCACCGTCAACTGAATTGAGAAATGCGTAAATAAGGAAATTCTCGAAAGCTCGTCCATAGATCTTTCCATCGATACGGTTAGATTGAATAGATCGCCCCCCGAAGCCCTCCATCGTACGGTGTGCAAACCATGACTTTCAGCAACCCCTGGAGCGTCTCGCAGACGCTCCGCCAAGGTTGACTTTTTTTTTTTCTGATTCCCTAATCAATACGCACCGTAAAACGACTTGAGAAATGCATAAAATTGGGAATTTCATAAAGTATTTCCAGAGTACTTTCCATCGGTATGGTTCGATCGAGTAGATCGCTTTTCGAAGACCTCGATCACACGAAATGAAAACAGCCACTTTCGAACACCCACGGAGCGTATCACAAGCGCTCCGCAAAAGTGTTCTTTTTGGCACACTTCCCAAGACGATATCACTCACCTCCAAACATAATTCAAACTTTTCGAGAACATAAAAGTCCATCGGAAGCACTAGGAGAACATCCCGAGTGCGACCGATTCCCCCAGAACCTTCCCGATTGACCTAATTATCGAGGTAAAGTTTGGATGAACTTTTCTAGTGATGGAGCGTATGCTACATGCGCTCAAATTTTGATTAGATCGACCGACTTTCGATCAACGGTCGAGATTTAACCAGTACACAGGGTGCCACGTGTTATTCTGGCAATGGAACAGTACCTGCGCATGTCCTACATGCGTAAGGTCTGTTCCAGATTGCCTACAAATAGAGGCCTCCCCCCCTGCATACTCCAGGTCCGAAATTGATACGAAACTCTGCTGAAATCACTCCAGAAACTCGAATCTTTACATATATTCCTCCCCTCCAACACTTAGGCTAGATTCTACCCCTCCTAAGTCTATACACTCCATATACAAGGCCTCATACACACTTATACACTCCACTCTAGCCTCTCAAGCCTTCTTGAAGTCACTCAAGCTCCAATCAAGACATCCATTGAAGACTACAAATGTGTTGAAGGCAAAAGGTGGTATCCCTTTTACATTTATGCTCTCCCCCACTCTTCTCTTCTCCCTCTTAGCCTACTTAGGCTATTTTCTATTTTAATTCCCATCTTCAACCCCCTTTTCTTGCATGCTTGAGCCAAAAGGGCTGTTAGATCATGCCTAGAGGAAATCAAGTGAGAGCCACCGTATAGGGGGACCTCTCACTAGCCTACTTTAAGATGGTATGGCATAGGAGCCCCTTGTTTATGTGGTGTAGCCTAAAAGCCTTGTATGTAAATCATGACCCCTTGCATATTCCTATTTCGATCATGTCTTGTGTGCTTGGCTTCATTTTATGCTTATTGTCATGCTCCACAATGCTTACATTACTCTTAATTTTATGCCATTTCCAAGCTCTACATTTCTTTCAAAAATTGTTCCAAGAGTTGGCCCCTTAAAGTCTAGGATGAGACCTTAGGAGTCATGCCTTAGAAAATTCCTCTCTACCCCCTAATTCACACTTTTGCATCATTGCATTTCAACTTGCACAAAAGTTGCTTTCAAACTCCCTAATTTTTAAAGTTTCCATTCTCTCAAATTTAGTGGCTAAAATGGCCCCATGGAACCCTCTCTTAAGTGGTCTCCCTTTATATTGGCCGTAATAGCTCTAAATTGTTAGAATGGCTCACTTTTCTCTTTATGCTTGCCTAAGAATGATGTTCAAACTCTTTGAATTCTATGGTTTCTATTCTCTCAAGTTTAGTGGTTAGAATGGCCCCATGGAACCCTCTTTTGAGTGGTCTCCCTTTTGTTGGTCATATGAACCCTCTCTTGATGGAATGTTCCCCTTGAAAAATGATTTTCAAAATCCTTCTCGAAAGATGATTTTCAAAAATGCATTCTCTCCATCTTTGCATCAAAAATGATTTTCCAAAAATTGCCATTATTATGTTGATTTTTGAAACCCCTACTCTTGCCAAAATAAGGAAACCTTCTTTGGAATGGTCTCCAATCACCAACCATATAAACCATACTCTTGGCTAGAATCAAAATTTTTATGGAAATGATTTTAAAAAAAAAGGGTTATCAACTAAAGTCCTTTACATAACATGACTTGTTTTCAAAACACTTTCCAAAAGTGCATCAAACAATCCTTCAAACTCATCTTTCAATCCAACCCTAGGTTAACTTGACCTTAGTTGTTCAACCCTAGGTTAACTTGACCCTAGTTGGCCAACCCTAGGTTAACTTGACCCTAGTTGTCCAACCCTAGGTTAACTTGACCCTAGTTCACTCACCTTAGGTTAACCCTACCCTAGTTAGTTAACCATAGGTCATCTTAACCCTAGGTTAACCTAACTCAAGTTAGTTAACCTTAGGTCACCTCTAACCCAACCTGGGTTAATATGCTCCAAGGTTCCAACTCTTGAACCCTTCTCTAAATGATTACCCAATTTTAAACCATTCTCATAACTCATTTTTCCAAAATTCCCCACTCGCACGATTCCAAAAAAAACAACTCTATAAACTTTTCAAATGTTCCTACACTCCATCTTCAAGGAGTTTCCAAAAATGTTTTCAAAAGGTCACAAACCTAAGGTGTCCGTAGCCCTCTCATGGTTAGGGATTCCAAGGACAAGGTGACATATCAAGAACAACCTCTAAGGTTGTCCATATTAAGACTCCAAACCCTTAGCCATATCCAAAAACCACTTTCAAAAACTAATTCATCAAAACATTCTAAAGTCGTGCTTCCAAGGTTTTCAAAACAAGACTTCAAAAACACTTTCAACTTCTCTTGAGTCTTGCTAAAGCTTTTTTCCAAAACTCCCTTAAGTTGATCCAAAAATATTTTCAAAACACTCCACCATCCAATTTCAAATCAAAACTTCTAAGACCATAAAGAGTCTCCAACTTCCAAAGACCTCAAAGTGTCTTAAACTTTTTCAAAGACCCTAAAGTGTCTTCAAACCTTCCAAAGGCCCTAATGCCCCTATTTTCTATCGGGCTCTTGCCCGAACTACGAATGACCTGATTCTCGCCAAATGAGATACGTAGACAACCTAAAATGGTGCGGTCATAACTTCTATTTCAACTCCAATCCCCTTTTCAAAAACTTCAATCAATTCAAAGTTCTCATTCCCATGTTTTCAAACTCCTTCCAAAACTTGCATCATGCATCATTCATCCGAAAAGTGATGACTAAACCTTGTTTTTAAAATTATAAAGTGGATTTAAAGTAGACAATGGTAACCGGTTATTCTAGTGAGTGAACAAAAGGGTGATTAGACATGTAGGTACCGAAAGGGCGGGGTAGGATGATAATCTTAGGATATCTTCCCTACAAGTAACCAACCCCCGGACCATAGATTTTTGTTTTCGAAAGACCAAAATGGAGTTATTTTTCAAAAAGGGCTTAAATACTTCCAAGGGTTGCCAAACAACCTATTTTCCTAAAAACCCTATTTTGAGAGAATTTTCAAAAACTCTAAATTTAATCTTCGGATTAACACTTGGCTTTAGGTGCCCTAACTCACTTCAATCAAGTTAGGTGGCGACTCCTATTTTTCTAAAAAGCTCTTAGTCAAACCAATTTTCAAACCTAGTTGCACTTGTTCTTTTAGGAGGACGAGTTCTAGTGACAGAGTTCCGTGCATTTTCGTGTTCGAGCCGAAAGGACCTCGGACCCCTAAAAATCGGGGCGCGACATTATATTTTAGGGCTTGGAAAAGCTTTTGTTACTTTGCTTTCAATTTCCTGTCATATTTGTATAAGACATTGGGATTTAATTTATATTTGTTTTTTGCCTCATGTTAGCTTGAGATATGAGAGTTTGTTATGTACCTGAATTTGTAATGATATAAGTGGTTTATGGTTTCATTTTATGTCCATTATGGTATGTAAGAACAGTTCTTGTTTATATATATCATTGGTGTATATTCCGTTGTGTTCTTTTTCGAGTGTGTACTAAGGTGTCGTTCACAGGTATGGTGATCTACGTGATCACGCTTCGCCTAATGTGACATTGATGATGTCTAATTTAGATGGAGGTGTGACACCCATTGTTAGTACATATCTCATTACTGCAACTATACATATGGAGGGAAATGTGTTATTGTATCTAGTTTTCTTTGGGTGGGGTTAAGGCTTTACAGAAAATTTTGGACTTTTTGTTTATTACTTCTTCTAGCAATTGCTTGAATGATAACTTATAAAGAGTGATATCAACTAAAAGGTTCAAAATTTTAATTGGTAATATACCTTAATCAATGCTTTTGTATTTATTGTTTGGAAAGGTAGGAAGGTGATCTTTAACCCTAAGATTATTAAGGAGATAATTTTCAGGCATTTTCAGAAAGGCTTCAGTGAAGACTATCTATATAGACTTTATCTGGAAGGTAATTTTGAAAGAATGCTGACCCCAGACCAGCAAGTTGCTCTGGAGCTCAATTTTGAAAAAATGAAAGTTAAGGAAGCTCTTTTTAGTTGTAATGGCAATAAGGTTCCTGATCCAAATGGCTTCAATCTCAGCTTTTAGTAGAAATTTTAAAAACTGGCAAAAGAGGATATTCTCAAGTTTTATGGAAGAGTTGTTCAAGAATGGGAAATTGCTTAAAGGTATTAATACTTCATTTATAACCCTTATTCCTAAATTGGCCAATCTTGAATCCTTAGATGAATACATACCTATCTCCCTATTGTCCTCAATTTACAAAATCCTTTCTAAAACCCTTTCTTTGAGATTGAGGAAAGTTCTTTGGGGAATCATTAGTGTCAACTAAATTGCCTTTGTCAAAGGAAGGGAAATTTTAAATGGGGTAATGATTGCTAATGAATTGATTGATGGTTGGAAGAGAGGTAAAAGGAAAGAAGGAAGGGTGTAGTGATCAACTTGGATTTTGAGAAAACATTTGATAAGGTGAATTGGGGCTTCCTTATTTAGATGATAAGAAACTTAGGGTTTGGGGAAAAATGGTATAACTGGGTCAAGGAATGTTTGTCTTCTGCTTGGATCTCTATTCTTGTCAATAGCTCCCCTACAAAAGAGTTCAGGATGTCAAGAGGACTTAGATAAAGGGATACCTTATTCCCTTTCCTCTTTATCATAATAGTTGAATGACTAAATGCTCTTCTCTCTAGAGCTTCAAATCTAGGATTAATTAAGGGTTGTCCTATGGGTCCAGAAGACAAGAGCATCACTCATCTGCAATTTGCAAATGATACCTTAATCCTCAGCTCACCTAACCTGGGGGAAGTGAGGAATTTAAAAAGGATTTTAAGGTGCTTTGAAATCCTTTCTAGTTTAAGAATAAATTTCACTAAGTCACTTATCAGTGGAATAGGGGTGGATGATGGATTGCTCAACCAGGTGAAGGACATTTTCAAATGTAATGCTCCACCCCTGCTATTGAATTACCTTGGGCTCTCTATAAGAGAAAATCCCAACATATCTAAAAGCTGGTCAGGAGTTATCCTTAATCTATGGGGGGGGGGGGATTTACACTCATTAAGTCTACCTTGGCATACCTGCCAACCTATTATCTCTCTATGTATAAAGCCCCAATCAAGGTATACAAAGAAATTGGCAAGCTTCATAGTAGATTTTTGTGGGGAAATCATGATGGGAAAAAAGAGATTCCTTGTGTTAGATAGAGTAAAGTCACCACAAGTAAACAAAGGGGTGGCTTAGGTTTAATGCACATAAGAGTCATGAATATGGCCTTATTAGCAAAGTGGTGGTAGAAATTTGCTAAGAAAAAAGATGCCTTATGGAGGGAAGTTATCTGCCTAAAATATAAATGGGATCCAAATAGATGAAACTTTCCAGAAGTGCATGGGATGGCACTTTCAATTATCATGAAAGATATTTTGATAGAGATGGAGGACCAAATTCTATTCAAATCTATTTTGAAAGCCAATCTAAGAATCTCTATAGAAATGAGAAATGCTACCAAATTCTAGGAAGAGCCTTGAGTTGATGGTTTAGTATTAAGAAGATATTTCCTAGACTATTTTCTTTGTCACTGTAAAAATAGGCTTATATATGTGAAATTAAGGATGAGATAGGGGGCTAAAATCTCAAAATTTAGAAGAAGACTTTTGTGAGATCCTAATTTCATAATTTCATAATTAACATATATATATATATACATTGATCATTTATACCTGGATGTGCAATGTGGGTACTTTTTATCATTCTTTATGAATTTAATTATCTATCGTGAGCACGTTGACTTTTAGTTCACGCTTATACAGACCTTTTTGACATGTGAGCTAAGGATAGAGTTCAGTTTACTATAATCCTGGTCGTCACAGCGGTGACGTCTATGTTGGTGTAAAGAGTATCGCGTCTTGGGGGCGAGCTTTTACTGCTTTACTTCTGTTTCTCGCCGTGTTTTGTATGAGACATTGGAACATAGTTTTATTTAATGCTTTACGTCACGAATTTAATTTATAAGGATGTAAATAACCTATGGGTTACTTTTACTATATAGTACGGTATGGATGCATAGTTCTTGTATATATCTGTTTAATTAATTTGCGGTTTATTGTTTGGTGTATGGTAAGGTGTCATTCATAGGTTTAGTGGCTTGTGCGATCACGCCCTGCCTAATGTAATATTAATGATGTCTAATTAGGTTGGGGGTATGACAAATTTTCTCCTGGAAGGAATCTAGAGTGCAGAGTATGCTGAACATGGTGAGATGTTTGTCTTCAAATAGGATGGTAAGGGATAAGATCCTATGGAATTCTGGCTCAGATGGCAGATTCACAACCAAGTCCTTTTATAATGATGTAGAAGAAGGGAGGCTGCAAAATCATCCAGCTTCAGAAGCAATATGGAGTATTTGGGCACCTCTTAAGATGAAGATCTTTTGCTGGTTAGCAATCCAGGACAAGATCAAAACTAGAGAATTTTTAATGAACAGAAAATTCTCCATCAAGATGCTTGTACCTTATGTGAATTCTTCAAGGAAGTTCTTGAATATCACAATCACCTATTGCTGAGATGCAAGGGGCCATGGCCAGTTGGTGTAGTATCCTCAAATGGCGGGGAATTGAATGGGTTTGCCCCCCTCCATTAACCATCTTTTCTTGTGGTGGCTGAATTGCAAATTCAGGAAACTAGGGTTCTTTATATGAAATTCTCTATTTCTAGCAATAATGTGGAATATTTGGATGGCCAAGAATGACGCTTTCTTCAGTGATAAGCACATTATTTGAAAGATATTGTGGAAAATATAAAACTCCAAGTCTTGTTCTGGATTCAAGCCAATCATAAAGAGGGGAGTCTGATTGGCTTTAACTTTTTTCATTCCATTTAAGGTGTTAGATCCTTAGATCTTGGTTCCTTAAAGCAATCTTACCCATAGGTTGTTTTGGTGGTTGAATCCTTGTCAACCATTATCTAGGTTTCTTTTCTTTTTATAGCTTGCAGTTTCTGTAAAGCCTTATATGGCTTGTAGTTCCCTCCTTGTATCAGCTATTGATCAATATATTCCTTTTTGGCTGTTCCAAAAAAAAAAAAAAGTACAACAACCCAAAAATCTCTTATCTATTGGGTAGAACTTAGGTTGATTATGTGGGAGGACTGGGCTCAAAAACCCACACAATCAGAGAGTGCCCTGAGGTTGTTATTCATTCTATCGACACCCCAAAATGGGTGAAGAAATACTTTGGTCTTCTAGCACAATCTAAAAGAGCTGTAGAAAACAGCAAAGCCTCATGTTTCTGGATCATTGAATCATAAAGCATGTCAATAGTGAGTTTAATAATAAATTTGATGCTAAGATTAAGATGTTTCTATTCACAGTTTCAGTGACAGTTGAAGGTTTGCAATAATTTTGATTCATAAATCAATTAAATAGATGTATATATAGTCACTTCCCTTATAACATAACCAGCTTGTATATGAGTTATCTATCTCATTTGAGGGCTTAGTCAGGATAGTTTTACCTTTCAATGCTTCTAGAGTACGTGATAATTTTCTTTCATGAATACATCTTTCTTGACATTTCTGTGTTCCTTCTTCCAAGAACAAAGTTCAACATGTGGCTGCTAGGATGCTACTGAAGGAACTCCTTTCCAAATCATCCACTCCTGAAAAGTTGTTTTCAATTTGAACAGAAACATACATGTATATATATATATTGTGTCAGCTTTGAATCAGTGCGTCAGCAAGGTGCCCATTTGTTAGATTAATCACCGTTAGATGATTATAAGAACCAGTAGATTTCAGGACATTGCTGAAAATTCAAACATATTAATTTGATTATGTAAGGTTATGTAATTGATTAATTTCATCCCAAGTCTTATTTGATGTAATTTGAGAATTTGGGTTATCAATCACAAGTATTTAGAAATGATTTGAAGTTTATTCATGCAAAGCTCGTGTTAAGAGAGTCTTGTATGATACATATTGACTGAAGAAGAGGACTTCGAGAGATGATGAATTTCGAGGGATCTCGAGGACAAAAACATTGCGCTGGTTGCAAATCAAGACCTCGCAAGATCCTCAAGAAATGTCGCAGGATATCGAGAACAAAAACACTGGGCATGCAAATTGGACATGGCCTCAAGGGATGTCACGGGCAAAAACAGTGAGCACGTAAAAATTTGAGATTGAGTTCACGGGATCCTCACAGATTCTTGAGAGATCAAGCTGCACCTCGCAGAATCCTCGCGAGATCGAGGTGTACAAAATCTGGATTATCAGAAATCACGCCGCTAGAGTGTTTGTGCCTATTTAAAGCCCAGCATACTTCCCTAAACCTTATCTGAGTCGTCACTATTAAAAATATCAGGAGAGAAGTATTTTACATCTTCCTAAGAGCTCAGAAATGTGTCTTAGCAATAATTTTCTTCAACACAATTAAAGAGATCGAGAGTCTTGAAGGAGTTCAAGACGCCAAATCCGTTCCAAGGGGATTTGAACAGTGATCAAACACGGTAATGGTGAATCGTAGATACGAGTAAGATCCAGACAATTATTAGATCAAGGAGTTGATAGATTTTGATGGTAAAGAGTCTTGTAACCATCTGAACTACAAATAGTGCATGATCTTTGTCCGACAAAAGGGGCACCTGGTTTTTCTTCCATGTAAGGGTTTCCACGATAAAAAATTGGTGTGTTCCTGATTGCATAGTTTGTTCTCTTTTTGTATTTGAAAGTATATGATATTGCTCATTATCATTACATCTTGACCTAATATTGTAGGATTTAGCCTTCTAGACAAACCATCACTACAACAATCTGCAAAAATTACGGCGTTTCACAAACCCCGATAAAAGTATTAAAAACCCCCGGTTATTGTTTTGCCGGCGTTTGAGCCGGCATTTATCTTAAACCCCAGTTATAGTTGCCCCCACTAAAGCTAAATGGCGTTTGCAAACGCCGGTAATACTAATCGGCGTTTGTAGTGGCGTTTAATAAACCCCGGGAAAAAGTTCACCGGCAACTCGAATTCCGGTGACGGCAATATATTGTTGGCGCTTATTAATCATCATAAAATATATATCAGCAGCGTTTTTTAAACCCCGGTAAAGGTATAAAAAACGGGGTTTATAAAACCACCGGTAAAAGTTTAAATTTAACTAGCATTAGTGGCGTTTGGTAATGAACGCGGGTAATTATTATTTTTAAAAAATAAATATTTGTTTATTATATACGTTTTAAAATTAATATTTCACCTATTTTTAATGACACTCATTCATATGAATGAATAAATAAAAGCTCATCCAAAAAGCCATAATTCATTCTCATAAGCTAAAATCCATAATCATCCATATTGTTGCACATACTAAAATTGATAACATGCTAAAATCCATAGCTATCCTCAAAAGTTTATAAAATCCATAGCCATTCATAAAATAAAACAAAATGCCTAATAATCCATTATCTTCTGCATATATCCGTAATCTTCGCCGCAACTACTTCCTCCGAAAGTACTGCATGTTTTTACTCTTCTTCCTTGGGGGCATTCGAACCTAAATTAGATAAGAAAAACTAATATTACAAAATAATTATAAAACAAAGTGACTTCATAGTGAATCTCAAATCACACATTTCCAAAGGGGAAATAAAAAGATTATATATATATATATATGTATATATGCTGACATTATAATATCTTGAAACACAATCATAAATTTCCAACGTCCAAAGAACAAAGTGAAGTTGTTTACATAGATTATGCCTATTGTGCAAAATTACATGCTACAATATGTATTCCCATATCAGTGGAGAACATGATGAGACTTCTTGAAAGAAGAAACAGAGATGTCTTTGGAGTTCAGAAGACATTTGCGTTTAATTGCAATTAACACCAAATATACATATATATGTATGTATATATATATCCATTGCATAAGGATTTTTCACTGCACCATCAATGCTATCAAAACTGAACCATAATGCCATTAGCAACCACAAGACTTGGGTTACCAAACAAAATCACCCACGAAAACCAAATGGCTTGCCATTTCACCTCTCCATAAGAGATGGAAACCTCTGGAGTCATCCAACCACCCCAAGTGGATGCATACTCAGTAGTCACTGAACTGCCACCAAATCATGTCTGTTTCATAAGCAAACCTCTAGAACCATTTCCCACAATACTTTATTGAAGTTCTCTAACTACTCGATCCGCAAACCCTCTCCATGGTCCTGCACACTATGTCCTAATCCACCAAACACTTGAGTTCTTCCCTAATCTCTTAATAATCACATCCCACAACATAAATCATAAAGTTTCTTTAAAATATCCAAAAAAAAAATAAAAATAGAACACCAGCTGCAATGACATTTTCCCTGTTACAAGCTGCTATGAATTTGTTACGTTACCCCTTCAGCATTTGATTGTGTTTTTCATTAAATGGAACTTTGAAGCACAACCATGTTTGTCACTGGTACTTACACGAGTGTACATGGTTCTAAATTATAGCTCAGCACATTCTTAGGCTTCTTGTGGAGAGATCATTAGCAGCTAAAGAATGAATGCCTAATCTGATCGTCAAGACAATAAAAAGAAAATAAAGATCAAAAGTTCTCATATAGGTTGAGGTTGGAATTGCCTTAGTAAAATTTGAAAGTTTGTAAATTCTTGCTCACGGACTTTTATTTTTAAGAAACTTCCAGAACATGATTGTGAACCTGGTTGTTTTAAATAGTGCTAGGATAGAGAACCTGAAGAAGTAATTACCTAAAACAAGCCTAATGGAACACAATTTTGTGCATCTGTGTATATTTAGCTATTGTTAAAGGGAAAATTTAAGAGGTTTCTGTATGTTCAATTTCAGAATACTTGTGAAATCAAAAAGACAGATAATAAAATGCAGGAAAAAAAATCAAAACAAAGAATCACCCATCAAACCAATGCTGAGGAAAGGTATGGAAAAAAAGCTTCTACACATCAAAAACAACACCAAACCAAACCTAACGAATATGTGACCAATTAACTCAATCCTAAAATTACTCTATTGAAAGCAAACTTCAAACGACAAAATTGATTACCTCTAGCTGTGGCTCTCTCTCTAGATCTTGCTCTGGCTCTAAAATAGTTTCTTGCTCCTGATGTGGCTGTGACTCTGGGGTCTCTTGATGATGTGCACTAGATGTATCAGGATGCTGCTATAAAGAAACTAAATAAGTCCATGAACTAGGTTGTGATCTAATGAAATTAAAAACAAAATATTACCTGACAAGAAGGGTTTGGGACATTTGAACAACCAATTATATCATCCAAGTTGACCCCTAGAAATTGCATGGCCTTCTCCATCACTGCCATTTTTGATTGCATTGCTGAAAACTCCTGTAAGAACTCACGTGAGGGAGGGGGTGGCACTTGTGGCTGGCTATGACTACCAAATACCTGGCTCGGAGTCACTCCGAAGCCATAACCACGAACACGCCCGTGTCGCTCAGGACCCATAACCTGTCTATAAATTGCATCATCATCAGTAACAGAAGATGAGGAAGACTCCCCTTCCTTTGCTTTCAGCTCTCTAAACTTTGCCTATAAACACCCAAGTGATAGATATTTTTATTTGCAAATATTTCACATTTCCATAATTTCATAAAACAATCATAAAATCCAATAAGTTGGCAACAACTATGACTCTAGATACCATAACAGCAGCAGTAGCATCATCAGTTGGTGACCCATTTTTCTTTGTATGAGTCTTAATGAAGAAATCAGTGCGAGATGGCTGTACATTAGTCTCTTCCATTATCTACCATCAAAATTAATTATCATAAGCAACACAAATATTGAATTAACTAAATTGTAATGCTAGATGGTTTAAAATTAGCAAAACTTTAACCTTTTGCTTAATCAAGGAATATGGTGTCCGACCAGTGGTATGTAGCATTGTTTGTTTACCCCGAATTTGTGTATTCTTCTCACTTTGGTCCTATTCAAGTAGTACAATTGAGTTAATATTTGTGATCACACTTTATAATAACAAATGAATAAACATACATGTGCTTTTCTAGTGCCCCAATAGTATACTAGAGTTCGCCATTGCTGTTCATTCACTCTATCAGGCCTGTTGCTTAATCTCTCAGCGTCATTATTATAAGGTTTGTAACCCTTCTTCTTTGCTACACCCTTCCAATCTTGCCACTTCCCTCCAACCATTTGTAGGAAGTATTCTTTCATGTCCTCGGTAGCTGTTGTTCTTGCCTACACAGTAAAATTAAACAAAAACAATATTAGACCAATCATGAAAATTAAAATAAAATATATAACTATAATAAATAATTAAAAGATACTTTTTACCTTAACTTCCCTCCATATCCTCTCCTTGTAATGGTCTGGAACAAGTCGCCAATCAGTGTACCATAAGGGTGCTAAATTGCCATCTCGTGCCAACACCCCTAAACGAGAAGATAGTTGAGAGGCATCTTTCATGATTAGTTGTCCTAAGTCATTCATCACAATAACCATCTTGCCCCCATTTTTATTCCATGAACCATGCATGTATGAAGGACCTCTCCTTCTCGTGTGTCTCATGCTCCCTATATAATAATCATGTAATAAAGGTAGTAATAGCACAATAATGAATAAAAAAATAACAATCAGACATAAAATTTTCCATTAATTGAATTATCACCATTAGACGAGGGTGATCCCATGCTAGACTCAGACTTAGCCATGCTAGATCCTCTAGAAAGACTCCCAATAGGATACCATGAAGCTGGGGGCTCAGGCATCCTCCCTAACTCAAGTGGTTGCTCGGTGCCCTCGAAATGTGACATAATGCTAAAAAAATAATAAATCATATGCAAACAATAGGTACAAAAATGACAACAATATATAGCATATGTCAATGAAAACATAATAATAAAAATTGTATTTTTATGGATATGAATAATGAGTACAACTAATACGAACAAAAACATATAATCCTCAAATTACGTTTCAACATTATCAACTGTTATGCCAGGTACATCCTCCCGAACCCAAGTACTATCATCATCAGGATTGTAGGTAGTCTCATCTAAATGTTGCTCACCAATTCCATCAACTTGAATGTTTGTTATCATTTCATTCTCATTCGTCTCATCCAAATGTTGCTCACACATTTCGTACAAGTCTCTAGGTTTCATTTTAAGTACAATATTCCAGTCTTCTTCAACAGGATCTTGTATATAAAAAACTTGTTGGGCTTGAGATGCTAGTATAAATGGTTCATTGGTCACATGTTCCGTCTTGTATAGCAAATGAGTGAAATTGACAAGCGTCATGCCAAATTCATCATTCTTCAACCCACTATTATTATCAATCCAATCACAGTTAAATAACACATATCTACGGTCATGTGCATAATACAATTCCAGGATATCTGTCACCTTCCCATAGTATGTGACATCTCCTTCTTGAGGATTCATATCTCTAGCACTTGCATAGCTACTAGTCTTTGCTTTCAATGTAACTCCACTATTCTGTGTCTTTAATCTCAACTCCCGCTCCTTTGTATGATATCTGACTCCATTAATGATATATCCAGTCCATCTAGTTGCCTCCTTACGAGGACCTAGTGCTAAATCTTTAATCTCATCAGACAACTCGGACCCAACATGTATTAGCTTTTGAACCTATGTGAACAAAGTTTCAAATGTAAATATAAGAATTAGAATGCAACCATGTAATGTGTGCTTGTGTAAGTGTAATATACATTACTTACATGGAGTTGAAACCATACAGGAAACATTGAATGGTGAATGCGATCAAGATCACGATCTCTAATACGACGATTGGATCGTCTTATGAAATCACGGTGCTCTCTACATAATGTAGTAAGGAATGAGTGAATGGAACTATATGCATAGAATAGAGGCAATATAGAACAAAGTTATGCATCTTACTCTCGATAGGGGACAATTGTATCAGTGTTAAACAAGATATATCGATGAGCCTGTACTTTATGCATGTCCAATAGGGTAAAGCATTCTTCTTTCCCTAAACCACCATCAAAATTCCTTATTGGCCGGTTTATTTTAGATTCGACATCATCTAAGTACCTGGAACAGAATGTCATGCATTCTTCAATCAAGTACCCTTCAGCAATGGAGCCCTCTGGGCGGCATCGATTACGAACGTATGATTTAAGTGTCTTAAGGTACCTAGGGTAATAAGTGTCAATTAATAAAGTGTATAATAAAAAATTTAAAAATTAGAGTTTAGGCATAAAGCACATCTAATGTATCACATACCTCTCGATATAGTACATCCACCGATATTGCACTGGACCACCAATCTTAGCTTCCTCAGCTAGATGTATAGGCAAGTGCTCCATGATGTCAAAAAAGGTTGGAGGAAATATCCTCTCCAGATTACAAAGCGTGAGGGCAATTTGAGATTGAAGACGGTCTAAGTCATCGACCTTTAGGACTTTAGAGCACAACTGTCTAAAGAAATTGCATAAATCTATCAATGGCCCACTCACTTTCTTAGGAAGTGTTCTACGTACTGCAATTGGAAGCAATTGTTCCATCAAAATATGGTTATCGTGACTCTTTAGGCCAAAAATAGTGCATTGTTTTACATTGACACATCGTTTGATGTTGGAAGCATAACCATCAGGAACTTTCACATTTTTCAAAAGGCTGCAAAACATAGTTTTTTGCTTATTATCCATTGTGAAGCAGGCATGAGGCAAATACCACTTGTTATTGTTTTGTTTTTGGGGGTGTAGTGCTTTTCGGATCCCCATCTCTTTAAGGTCAAGACGAGCATTTAAGTTATCCTTCCCTTTACCATCAACATTCAATATTGTGTACAACACATTATCGCAAACATTTTTCTCAATATGCATCACATCCAGATTGTGTCGAATCAAGTTATCCTTCCAATATGGCAGTTCAAAAAAAATACTCCGTTTCTTCCAATTGTATAATGATCTGGTATCTTGATCGTTATCTTCTTCATTTGTCTTTCTCTTCTTTCTAGGTTGAGAAGCAATTTCATCTTCCTTCCCAAATTTGTTCTTGTAGTTGGTTGGAAACATATCTAAAACTTCTATTCCAGATAATCGAGTTGGACAACTGTCAGATTCAACGGTGTCATTGAAGGACTTAGGATCGTATCGAAATTTATGATTCATATCTAACCAGCGACGATGTCCCAAATAACATATCTTCCTTCCCTTAGCCAAATAGTGAGAACGAGTTTTAACATTACAACAAGGACAAGCAAGATGACCCTTTGTGCTCCAACCGGATATCATAGCATATGCCGGATAATCATGAATCGTCCACAGTAACAACGCACGCATTTGGAACATTTCATTAGTTGCTGCATCATAAGTTTGAACACCATCCCATAATTCCTTTAACTCGTCCACTAAGAGGCTCAAGTATACATCAATATCATTTCCAGGTCCTTTTGGGCCATCAATAAGTAATGATAAAATCATATAAGGCTGCTTCATGCACAACCATGGTGGTAAATTATATGTCATCACAACAACGGGCCATGTGCTATGAGAAATGCTCATCGTTCCAAATGGGTTGAAACCATCAGCTGCTAACCCAAGCCTAACATTACGAGGCTCTTTAGCAAAATCAGGGTAGAGCCGATCAAAATGTTTCCATGCACCAGAGTCAACTGGATGCCTCATTACCCCATTAGGAGCTGGGTTCTCTGCATGCCATCTCATTAAGGAAGCAGTCTTAGACGACATGAATAATCTTTTAAGCCTAGGTATCAATGGGAAGTACCTTACAATCTTTTGCGGAACTTTATCACTTCCATTATTAGGTTCATTGCCTTCCCCCTCATATTGTTTGTATCTAGGCTTCTGGCAAATTCTGCAATCAACACGTTCAACATTCTCCCCCCAGTACAACATACAATCATTAGGGCATGCATGAACCTTATGGTAATCAAGACCCAAACCCACCAACAATTTCCTACTTGCACTAAAAGAATTTGGTAATATTTCACCCTCAGGAAGAATATCCTTCAACAACTTAAGCAACATAGTAAAAGACTTGTTACTCCACCCATTAAGGCACTTAATGTGCATCAATCGTACGATAGATGAGAGTAACGAGAAGTTTTGACACCCTGGGTATAACTCCTGCTCTGCCTCCTTTAATAGCTTGAAAAAGTTCTCAGTTTCGTCGTCTGGACCATGTACACTGTCCCTTGCTAGCTCATTAGCAGCCATTTCACGGTTAATATTTGGCGGGAGAATGCCAAAAGCATCATGCAACATTTCTTGCAAGTCATCATGCCCACCAGAATCACCCTGCCAATTGTTTTGATTACCACATTCTTCAGGGTCCCTATCTTCCCCATGAAAAATCCACTTAGTGTAAGTTCCAAGAAACCCATCCACAAACAAATGCTCTTTTACCACATCTATGCTTCTCAAATGGACATTTTTGCAAATCTTACATGGACAGGAGATTTCCGTTGCATTGTTCCTTTCCATGTCCTTACGAGCATACTCAATAAATCCTAACATCCCTTCTATATATCTCGCCTCCATCCTATTGGTATTTATCCAACTCTTATCCATGATTGCGTTCCTCAACAAAACTCTGAATAATACAAAAATAAACAATCTTAGTCCATCTAATGCAATTTCCATTATGCTATTATGTGCAGTGTGCTCACAGTGCGCATGAATACATGGTTGTATATTTGAAATGGTAGATATACCAAATGTGAATGAAAACATCTCAACCAATAAAGGGGTACACATGTAAAGCATGCCTTGTTAATACTGTCACATAATGCCAAATATTCTTGAGGGTTCATTCAAAGAATTCATGAAGTTTGAAAGCATCATAAACTTTGTATGAGAAAATTAGTAAAAAATAATCTAAAATTACTAGAAGTGCCATATAAATTTAAAAATAATAAGAGAATTTGTATTTCGATCTACCAAAAAAAAAAAAAAGAAGAGAAATTAAACTCTTAAAATGGAAATTGATAAAACAACCATGTTTTCATTAATCGTTGTGGCTGCTTTTAAAAAAAAATACCTTTGACAATTAGGACAATGGAGTTCATATTCCTCACTGTTGCCAAAATGGACTATCAATTAGGTTTATCTACAATTAAGCACTGTTTGGTGAACATTTCAGGGGCACAAGTACAATTTAATTTACTTAACTATATGAGCATTAAGTAAATTAACTTGCCTTGCACTATATCAAAAAGAAAACACATAAAGTAGATATGCACTATTCAATAACCAAAAACCACAACCAGAAAGGCATTACATTAGCAGTTTACCAAAGAACCAAAATCACTCTAGACGACTTCATTCCATGTTGAGTATCAAGTAATCATATATTCTAACTTCAAGTATATAAAATATAACCTTTTTTGTTTTATATATTTCTTTGACCTTTTTCATTATCTTGGCAAGACAAGAAGAGTACTTGAGACCTTGGTACCAAGATTGAGAGACCAACTAGTTACCACTTGGCCTATAAGGTTGGTGCTAACATACATTCACTGCCAAGTTTCAATTATACTTCCACCAATACATGATGCCCAGAATAACTCAAACATTTAGAAGAAGAAGCATTCAAGACTTCCATAACAGCACTACTCATCAAGGTTTAGAAAATAAAAGAAAATGTAACATTCCTACTCAAAATTATTGGTAGTAAACTGAAAGCAGAGAAATACATTGCCATGATAATATTCTTACCACAGACATACACTAATTACGTAGACAAATGCAAAAATCATTCAAAAAAATGAAAAAGATAATAAAAATCTTAAACCTACCAACAAAAAATAATAATAATAATTTTATTACCTGCAATGATAAACCACTGTAATCTTAAAAGAGAAGCAGAGTGAAGGGGGGATGATTCAAACCCTTTCAAGTTTTTAGTTTTTATTTCTCTCAATGATTAGCCACACTAACCCAACATAAAGAGAGAGAGAGAGAGATGCCCAAAATAACTCAAACATTTAGAATAAGAAGCATTCAGGACTTCCATAATAGCACTACTCATCAAGGTTTAGAAATTAAAAGAAAATGTAATATTCCCACTTAAAATTATTGGCAGTAAACTGAAAGTAGAGAAATACATTGCCATGATAATATGCTTAGCACAAACATACACTAATTACGTACACAAATGCAAAATTCATTCAAAAAATGAAAAAGATAATAAAAATCTTAAATCTACCAACAAAAAATAATAATAATAATTTATTGCCTGGAATGATAAACCACTGTAATCTTAAAATAAGCAGAGTGAAGGGGGGATGATTGAAACCCTTTCAAGTTTCTAGTTTTTATTTCTCTCTATGATCAGCCACACTAACCCAACATAAAGAGAGAGAGAGAGAGAGAGAGAGAGAGAGAGAGATTGATTGATTGATTGATTGTTTCTCAGGTTCAAGCCCTTTCCTTCACAAATACATGCACTGTAATATAGAGATATATTACTATAACAGAGACACAAAGTAAGAGATATAGGGAGAGCGAGATAAAGAAATAATAATAGTGATTCTGACCTAGTTGCAATGGGCTATGGCACAAATCGACAGGGGGCTAAAAGAAAAACCTGCAATTCAAAGGTCGACAGTGAATCAAAGAGAAAGATTGAGAGAAAAAAGAGAAACAGGATGAGAAAGGAGTTAGAAACGAAACCTGCAATCGACGGGTCAATCCCGCTTCACTCTCCACCGACGAGTTAGAACGTCAATGCAAGAGACTGAATTGAGAGGAAAGAGGAACCAAATAGCTTCGGCAACCGGCACAGTGAGAGGAAGAAAGAGCGCGAACTGTCAAAAGTGAGCCCGCGGGCTAGGGCATTTTTATTCCTAAATTAAGACGATGACGTTTTAGAAAATTTGCTGGGTTTATTTTTGAATATTTGCTGGGTTTTAGAGAACCCCGGAAAGAAAGGGCCGATAAAAATAACTATTTGCGGGATTTTTAGAAAAGCACTAGAAATTGTATTTATTTATGGGGTTTAATAAACCGCCAATATTAGAACGCCGGAAATAATACCCTTTTTCCGGGGGTTCCTCTAAATGCCACAAAAAAAACCCCGGAAAAACTCTATTTTGTTGTAGTGCATAGATTGAGGCTTGGTTTTTCATATTAGTTACTTGAACCTTAGTTTTTAATGAAAAGAAATGTCATTGTACCAAAACGAAAAAATTAAAACAAATGTAATTGAAACATGTGAGCTAATGAATTCTATCTTTAATTGAGATTGTATCAAATTAATTATTGATAAAACTCATACTTCTTCGCAACAAAGATGATTTCACAGAATGAGAGATGGTTCTTCCAGCAAAAATATGGGTCATTCTAATTTCATATGGTTGCATCAAATAAGAAAATGAAAATCAGAAGAGGATAATAGACACTTCATACCAAGCCAGCCATTCTCTCGTACCAAGCGTGGCCTTAGTAAGCAATAAATAACTTGGAGGAAACATTTTGCAAGTAAATCAAACTACCTATATTTGGGATCATTGAATTAATCAAACAAAAGTAGACGATTAAAACAAGTTGTTATAACCATTATGATCTGTTGATTTTATGGTTCAGTATTAATTCTTGGAGGCTCAACCTTTGTTGATTGGATCGTATAAAAGTAATATATATGCTCATTGACTGGGAACTAGCAGTACATTGGATGAAAGATTGAGAAGGACATGTCACATTTTACTATAAAGATGGACATATAATTGATGATTATAATAAACAAGGTTACTGTATATTGACTTGAACATAACCATTGAACCTAACGGATTTAAAAAAAGAGAATTACGAACCAAACATGTCATAATTGTGTGTTTGGGATACGATAACCGGAATTATTCCTTGGATTTTACGTTACGCGGTAACACAGTTTGTTTTTTTCTTTTTGTGCGTACGTTATTGCCATAATTATTTATGCAAATGAGAATTAGTCAGCATGATTTGGATGCAAAATTCAAGTAGCTAGTAATCTGCAATCTGCATTGCCTCAAAGGACTTGACTGATCAATTGCTTAAAGTAACAGAGCATGCAATGCTGTAATCCACACTGAATTGTTTTGATCCCATTGTGAAAATCCATGATCACTCTACCAAGAAAGAACCAAACACAGAATTGAAAATTAGAAAACTGAGATTGGTGTTTCTGAAAAATTTTGAGGACCAATGCTTTAAAACTAAAAAGAAACACTGGTTGGACTGAATAAATTATAGGCAAAGTTGTCTATAGAATGTAGGATTAAATTGAGAGGTTGATTTCTTAGTTACATATATACTTGAAAGACTAAAAAAGATCTCTATAATGTGTCCTTACTTCAGCACTTAGTCAATAGAAGCAACAACTCCTTAGCCGGCTTTAAGGGGTACCCTTTATCCTCATAACACTCTCCTTAACCCTACCCATAATCTTGAGATTTGAAACTTTCAGTTTATATATTTAACTTGCTTGACCAAAGAAATTTGAATTTAAGCCAAGCCCCACCCTAAGCCTAAACTTTGACAGGAAAGTATGGCACGGAAATGATCTTAATTAATTTGTTTTTAGAGTCTCATCAATAAAAAATTATACGAAAAATCAAACTCAATTCTTTAATAGGATTTAAAATCAAGACGGCAGTGGTTAAAAAGTTGGGTCGGGGGGAGGAATAAAAACTATTGTGTGGGTAAGAATGGAAAAACATTGAACTGTGTCTAAAGTTTAAATAATATTGTTTAGAGGCTAAACAATGGGGAATCTCCTAATTCATGAGAGTCCAAAAGTTCAAGGAAGCATGGAATGAATTAAAGAAATGAAAGCTTGGAAGAGAATTAATGTAAAAACAATTGAAGGCCTCATTATTGAGCCAAGCAAGACTTTGATTAAACTAATTAAGCACTTCTTAGTCACTGTTTCAATTATTAGTTTACATATATATGCTAAATTATCATCTGTCATTTTTCATATTTATATCTAATCATCATTAAGAACTTCAGATAAGGCCAAGGTGATCACCCCTCTCCAAGAAAAGTAGGTTGAATTCTAAGACTGTTGTTGAATGGAAATCAATGTTCATCAAAGCTGAAGTCTTGCCACAAATGCATGTGCTGCATTCAAACTGGTGGAGGGAAGAATGGAAATGTAGAACATGATCCTTCCCTTTCAATACAAATTGTGGGGCTTAATCATACTTGTCATGGGTGATTACCAGTTAAGACGGTAAATGACCGCCGCCTAACAACTGGTCAATAGATCAATAAGAAATGGAGAAGGTCTATTTTACATAATTTTTATACAGAAAACTCCAGAAAGTAATATGATAGTCGCATTTTTAAAGTTATGTTGTTTTGGTTTGAAATGAAAGGACCATAAACATCCATATCACTCTGTATGAAAGTTTTGTAATTTTTTTTTTGTTTGTATTGAATTACTTATAAGAAATATATGAAGTTCTTGATAGAACAAGTTATGGTACCATAATCAGATTAAGGTATACTGATTGCAGGCTAGCTGCTTTATAATTTTCATTTGTGAATTTGATTATTGTTTTAAACTTGATTCCTTGACAAAGATATGAGTTTTTAGAAGACTTCAGTTTTCTAACATGAGAGTTGATTTTCTTCTTCTGTCAGTGTAGTTCTTTTGACTAGATACTCTTTTGAATTATGGGCCCCTTCTCCCTTATTGTTTAGGTATATGTGTATAAGTACTCAGATTCCATAAGATGATTGTTGTTAGATTAATGCTTCAATAAGTAAACCAGCAAATGTATGATATGGGTATTGCATTAATCTAAATCCAACTACATTATCTTGCCATGCTGGGTTTCAGCTTTTGATAATGAAGTAGATGGGTGACATATATATATGTTAATTATATATATTGTGTATCTATATGTGGCTGACCAGGCACTATCAACAGTTAAGCTTGTGCTTCTGCATGGATTTGCATCCTTAATGACTTGCTATTTACTTTCAATAAGATGCTCCAATGATTCTTCAAAGACCAGTGGAGTGGAGGGAAGTTTCTAAGAAGCAGCACAAAAACACCCACACAAATTTATACCTGTATGCGTATAGAGAGAGAGAGAGAGAGAGAGAGAGAGAGAGAGAGAGAAGTCATCAGTGGTTATTGTGACGTTTTGTACAGCTTTGAATTGGCTAGCCCATGCAACTTTCATGACCACTGACTAGTCATAAGTAGACAAAAGCATCCCCTCATATTCATGAACATTGCATCCAAAGCATTAAAGAAAACTAAATGAAAACTGCAGTGGCAAGAAAGTTCTCATAGGCATTATAGAAAAACCAAGAACACACCAACACTGACTTATCCGAATATGATCTACTTTAACATATATAGTCACTTTCTTATATCTTAAATATCATAAACATATGATTAAACATGTTCATCTTCTACCACCATAACCTTAAACTATTAAAGAAATATATATCTATACCATCCAAGGTCTTATTCTCATAGTTATTTTCTTCTACTATAACCTTAAATTTTTAGCTAGAGGCAGCATCCTAAATTAGAGAGAATTTAAGCTAAATTTGGATAAACTTCATTGTTTTTCTCTTGAAAATCAAAGGAATTTAGCAGATCATAGGGTAAACCAGACCCCACCAATCCCATTAAGAGCTCATCATCTTCATCTCCTCCATTAGCAGACCACAACCCGTATTTGTTTTCGAAAGGCGAAAGGCTTGGAACTTCTTGAGATGATGAAAGTGGTGTAAAGGCACCATCTCCACTTGGCCCAATTTCTGGAACTTCCACGAGTCTTGAAAGAGAAACCAGCTCTTGTGGAATTAGATTTTGGCTATAATTTACATTCATCACAGGCTGCAACCTTGAAGGAATCATATTGGAAAAATCTGAATTCCCATAATAATAAGTGTCAAGTTCAGTCACAAATGCTGAGGAGGGAACTGTTGATGAGCTGAAATGCATGGCATTGTTAGTGGCAATATTGCAAATGTTGTTGCTGTTGTCTTTGCTGGTCTTGGGGCTAGTGTTTCCTGCCAATAGCTTCTTCTTCAACTTGGTGTTCCAATAGTTCTTCACATCATTGTCTGTTCTTCCTGGTAGTTGGGAAGCTATGATAGACCACCTAAACCAATAAGATGATTAGTTTTACCATAGAATATTTGAAAGCTGCACCCAAAAAAAAAAAAAAAAGGAAAAGAGGAAAATAGATATATATATATATATATATATGTATATGTATACAAGTGATTTAAACTTACCTGCTTCCTATTCTATTATATAGAGTGAAAATGATGTTATCTTCCTCTTCAGTAAAACCTCCATGCTTGATGTCTGGCCTAAGATAGTTCAGCCACCTCAGACGGCAACTCTTGCCACAGCGCTTAAGTCCTGCATATATATATATATATATATATAAATCTATAACAGTCTTAAAAGATGAAAACTCGACTGCCATAATAATGGGAGCCAGAAATGAAAATGAATTTGAAAAAACTGATCAGGATTCAAAAATGGGTATAAAAAAAATCTTCATCTTTAGAAGAAAACGATGATCATAGAGTTGTGTTTAAAAAATATGAATGCGATTGGTGAAGCAGCCATTTGAAGGCAGAAAAACATTTGAAAATCATTAAGAGAGAGAGAGAGAGAGACCTGCTTTGTGTGGCAAAGCAATCCAATTGCCACCAGTGCCAAATCTCTCAACATAGTTCTTGAGAGTGATGTCTTCTTCAGGAGACCATTGCCCTCTCTTCACTTTTGTTTTGTCACAACAAGGAGCTCTTCCCATGGCTGCCTCACAGAGTCACAGCAAGTTTAACAAATACCAACAGCAAACTAAAATAGGCACTCCACAATTCTTTTCTTTCACTTAAGAGAAGCAAAATCGGTGGGCTTAGGCTGTGGTTTTAAAGAGAGAGAGAGAGAGAGAGACAGAGAGAGAGAGAGAGAGAGAGAGCGCTTGACTTGGTCTGACCCCTTGTTTAAGTTTAATGTTTTGTTCACTTTCCAAATACTTTCCTATTTTTCTTTGTTGGATAATAGAGATAGAACCCAGTCAATGTGAGTTCATGAGATAGCACTATTTGTCAATAAATGCTTTTGGCATCACCAACAGGGGCCACAGCTTTGCTCTGGTCAAGCTATCCATACTAAAGCTTTTCTGTACCATGGAGAAGGAATGGTTAGTCAACCTAAAACCCCACCCCCCAAACAAAGGGAAGAGAGAGAGAGAGAGAGAGAGAGAGAGAGAGAGAGAGAGAGAGAGAGATGTCATTATCAACACTGATGTGTTGATTAATTTCATAGTCTGTGTTGAAGACAACATAGCAAATTCTTTGTTTAGTAATGTAAGTTTTGTAAGAGTGTATTGAGACAAAAGTATATGCTGAGGCTACCTGAGCTCTAAACCCCTTGATATTAATCCTTCATATGATAGAATAGAATCCCATATTGATGTTGCATTCAGAAACCAGCCTAAGACAATACCTGCCCACACGCTTCCTTGTCATGCTAGGTTTAGTTAGTAAGTTAGTATTATTGCGCGTATAAAAAAAAAGAAAGTACACATAGTTGTTAAAAAATTAGTCAAGGAACTAAATAACTATAAAATAAAATAATTTAATTTTAGATCTACATAGTTATGCTCTTATTGTAATCCTTTTTTGTAATACATAAATTTTTCTATATGCATCATATTTAATACTATTTATTTACATTAAAAAAAATTTAAAATTTGAGAAAATGTTATGAATATTTTACCTATCATATTGCAATGTTATAATTTATAGAGATTTAATTATATAGAACTTTATATCTCAAATCATATTACGTATTATATTCATAAGATAATGTGTAGAAACTTCAACTAAATTTTTTGTTAGACTATAGTATGAATTGTAATAAGCTATAAAAATTTAATTAGATAAAATTTTATTCCTAAAATCATATTATGTATTATATTTTATGAGATAACGTGTAAAACCTTATAGATAGAACTTTGTATTTAAAATAAAAATCTTATTGAATTATAATACGAATTGAGACTTGATTGGATAGTACTATATATTTATTATATTTTATGAGATATTTTGTAGAGACTTAATTAGATACAATTTTATACTTAAATAGGAACTATATTAGATTACAACACTAATAGAGTTGGTTGAATAATCTAACAAATTAATAGTTATTTAACAATTACCGATGTGACATGACATTTTTAAAGTATCAGAACATATAGAGACGAACCCAACTTATATATATATAGATATAATTGAAAAATTAGTTTTGATATGCGGACAATGTAAGTTTTGTTACGGCAATGTCATGAATCTTACTTATCAAACTTTTTGTTATTCATACTAAAGGAAAATGTTATTTTTTCAAAAAATTTGTACAGAAAATCTTACCACAAAATATGGCAATGATATTTTTATAATTAAAAACTATTATAACGGTCGTTTTAGTTTAAAGTAAATGACTCTCATTCAATTATATAATCCTGGTGTTAGATTCTATTTGAATCATTTTCTTTTTTATATGGTGTCAGATTCTATTCAAAGTTTTTTTTTTTTTTTAAGAACTATAGTAGAAGAGAAGGAAAGTTGAAAATTTCTCTCTCTTCACTGGGGTTGTCTTCTGAAATTAAGAAGTACATCAAATGGAGCCAGCCTAATTGATGGGGGATTTGTAGAGCCTGTCCGGAACTTGTAGAAGGGAAAGAGAAAGAAGGGAAATAAACTGTGAGAGATATTGTAGGGAAAATGTTTTATTTCCCTTTCCTCCCTAGTTAGAAACCAAATAGCGGGGAAAAAAAAGTTATCATTTTCCCTTTCTTTTTCTTTCTTTCTCAAATCCAAAAGCTAAGTGCTGAGATCACAATCTATCAATTCTCTCAAAATTAGTCTATCAAAATTTAACAAAATAAAAAAACTGAATGCATGTCATTTCATGTATTAGGCTAATCTTTTTTCGAAATTGCGCATAACAGAATGGAGAAATAATGATTGTTTTGAAACCTTGTTTTGGAATTTTTTTTTTTTAAAACATCCTAATTCTAGGAAGCAAAGAATAAGCATATGAAAATGAATTTCCATTTTTTTATTTAAGTTTTTGAGGACAAGAAAAAAATAAAGGAAACAAAAATGATGCCAAACAGGACCTTACTTTAATATAATGACTAAATCGTAAACATTTAACCAACATTGCTAGGGAGAGAAATAAGAAACAAATTGTTTCCAAATTAGGTATTTTTAAAATTATTTCTCTACATTTTTATGACAAAGTTTCTATTTTCCTTACCTAATTATAGCATAATTTTGATTTAGTCCTTTTTTTGGGTAATTATAATATAATATATTCTTAAAATGTTATTCTTTTTTGCTTTTTGGTAATTATAATCATGTGATATAACACTGATAATTTCATTTAATGTCATAAGGTGAATTTGTACACAAAACTCTCAAACTTTGAGTCGCAGTTAATGTAAGTAAGCCCGTTGTTGGCCCAGATCTCCATCATTGAAGCCCGGTAGGGAAGAGGCCGAAGGAAAATATGTAAATATGGGCTTAGGCCCATTAGCCAGCAAACCCAGCCCGAGCTAGCCGGGCTAGGCTAGTTTAATCATGGCCTTTGTGTTTAGGCCCATAGCAAAAGAGTTCACCTGAACCCTACCCAAACCTAAAGTCCCCTTAGCTTTAGCTCCACCTGGTCTTTGAGCAGCCCTGGCCCAGAAGATCCTCTTCAGTTTTGGACCAAATCTGGCCGCATAAGGCCCTAATTTTCAGCCCGTCCATCTCTTGCATTACTACCCACAAATTAAATCTCTATTAATATTTTTCTTTTTTTCTGAGTGAATCATATATATATATAAGTTGTGTTCGTCCAAACTTTTTTTTTTCCTCCTATGTGGCGTTCAGGTGGCATTATCTATATACTTTTATATTTTTAAAATGACATATCATAGGGGTAGTCTCACTTATTAATTTAAAAATCAATAACGTCTGTACTTATCTTTAAATCCTAATTTTAGCAGACTTTTAGGCCATCCTTCTTTCATTAATATGTTTGTGTTTATCTTAAAATCCTAATTTAGAGTATTGTAATTTTTTATTGGAAAAGGTGTCGTTCTTTATGTGTTTTTTTATACATCTTTCATTTTTTTTTTTTTAGCTTGATTATTCCCTTCCAATATTTTAGTTGTTTTCTTTTGTGAGACTTTTCCTTCTAAATAAAATGTTTGGTTGACTTCGATTTAGCATTAGTTTCTTTTTTATTGCATGTTCCTTTACCAATTTCTAATCTATAATTTTTGTTTCATTTTATATGATTTGAGTGTTAATTAATAGTTTATAAATGTGACATTTCTATTCATATATATACACATGCATATTAATAGTTATGAGATATTGTTTTGTAAAAATAATTGCTTTTATCCCGTGCAATGCACGGGTCATTTACTAGTCTCTATCAATCTCGTTTTTAAGTTTACACTATTCCACTCACTCGACAAAGAAATTTGATGGCCACTATGATTTTAGTATCCATAGTAAATCCTAACTCAAATTACAATAGGATTTACTATGTTGGTCGCACGGAAACAGGCCTCTCCACACACACGGTGTAATACGTGTATCTAAATCTTACAGAACTTGCAATGGCAAGAGTCTAAGAATGTGCACATATAGACATACATACATAGAAACAGGTGTGCCAACAGTTCATTGAACTGGCTCAATATTTCGTAAACTTGTTTCCTACTAATCTTTTTTTTTTTTTTTTTTTTCACTGCAAAACCGGATATACATAGGCTACTCTACAAGTCTCAGCATCACACAACTATTTGCGGGGATTCCACAGCTAAAGTTTAAGTCTCACTGCGTGCTCTGGAGGCTGAAGAATAGACTTACTACTAACGTACCATGACTATGTTGCAGAAAATTGAGACATACAAGAAAAATACACATATCCATAGAAAATTGACTAGAATACTTATTGCCTTCATACCAGCAAAGCCTGAGGACCCTGGAAATTTTCAAACTAGGGCCAGTCAATCTCTGCAAGGTCCCATACAAGACTATGTGATCTGCCCTGAAACAGTTTTTGCAGTCGTAATTGGAAAATTTTCCATCCCTAGCTTAGTCGTGGTCATGAAGCAACATTTTCCTCTGCCGGGTCAAAAACTAGTTCTGAAAAATCAGACGTCATCAGGTTAGTGAGATTTGTCACAGACCAAGGAAAATTTTGAATCCACTGACAAATTTTCCCATATGCTTATGCAATGGGAAATCAGCAAATGCAGAATTCGTGAGGGAAAATCATCAATAAGGTCAATGCCAGCATTAATGGTAATTTTCAAAACTGAGATAAGATTGTGTACATCTAAATTATCTGATCATCCTCAGATTGAGTGGTGGCAGGAGCTCGTACAGTGGCCACCTTTGTTTCCGCTTTCTCTTTTTCTGGATCAAAATTCAAATATAGCTCTAGATGCCTTCCCCACAAATGAAAAGGCTTCCGTTTTTTCAAACTCAATACATCAACAACTGAGATATCTAAATCGGTCGGTCTTATATATAATTTTATTTCTTATCCATTTTGTTAATCATAGATAGGAAGTAGCATGGCTTGCATCAACAAATGCATGTGAGATCCAATCGTTTTTAAGAATAAAAAATACGGTCAGCAATGACGAAACTATGTGGACTATGGGCCATGGTCCACTTATATTGATAAAATTCTGTTTAGATCCCATAATTTTGAGTATTTATCATAAGAACTAATGTATTAACCCCTCAAAATTTTAGAAAATATTACTTTGACCTATCAAAATTCAAAATTAATTTTACCTTGACCCCTTTAGTAAAATTTTCAATTCCTTGACACTACGTAGAAATTTCTTATACCACGGCACTGTATTTAGAAGTGAGAAACTAAGATTATGTATAATATTACTTATGATAAAAATAGATATATGTTTCTTTATGTGCGCATGCGCATGCAAAGACACATGAAAACAGAAGAAAGTGACAATGAAAATGGACAATAATTTGATCATTACCTTTGAAGTTTATGCATTGCAAAGTGCCTATCAAGGCCAAGCTTTATGCATTATTGTTTCTTTACTTTTGTCTATTCAAAGTGGATATCTTGGATAAGCAGATTTTGGTAATCTTTCAACTGATAGAAAAATTAGTGGAGGCCTAATTTTGGTATTGACACCATGGGTCATTTAAGCCAAATAGCATCCTAATGTCTTGTCTTTCTAACACTAAGGGCACTAAACTGTCCGTATTCATTTTTTATTGTGTATTTTTGTTATGTGTTTTTTGTGATTTAGTGATGAACATTTGTAAGTTATCGTTGTGCCAATAATACTAGACCACTGTTTTGGTAAGAAAGAACAAATCCATTTTAGTTTTTTTTTTTTTTTTGAATTTTGTAAACAACTTTAAAATTTTTTTTAACAAATGCTGTTTTTTATTTTTTAAAAAAAACAAAAAATAAAAATTATAAATGTTACGAAACGAGGCCTAATATTTGGAGCTTAAGTTCTCTTATTCTTTTACGCATTAATAAATAATAATAAAAAGACTACAGAAAAAGAAAAAAATTAACAATCAATTGAAAAGGACGACGTAAATAAAGAAGGGTTATCGATTATCGAGAATTATGAATAAAGTTTTGGCACGATTGCAAAAAGTACTAATCCATCTTAGCATTTGAAACAAAATTCAAAGGAATCGATAATGAGGTTTTGTTGCCTAGTGTAGAAATTAGTAAATCCATCCAAACACTTGAAACAAAGAATTCAAAATACTAAACTTCAAAAGAAAACCAGGGTGAAAAAAAATATCTGTGGATTAAACTTTGAAACCACATCATCTTTACCCTAATTCCGAATGCTTTGCCTTAATGCAATATCATTGAAAGATAATTGGCACGGGTGCTAGGTCCGAGGCGTGTGCTTGATGTCCCCTTTGTCTATAGGTTTAGATCGTCTTCTGATTTACTTGGCCTCTGATAATGCTATGGTGACAGACTTACCCTCCCAAACAGTAGTTATGACTTAAACTCGATATTTTACAGTAAAAGAAATTTCTATAATCACGTTCACGTTCAGGGAAGTAACTATCGTTGATTGCTCCTTTCCTCCTTTTTTATCAAAAAAAAAAAAATTGACACAGTCACATCTATTACGCTGCCCAAGTGGGATTACCATATAATTTCACAAAGTTAAATCCAGATGATTAGCCTTAATACCACATCATCAAAGGATAATTGGCCCGAGCACATCGATTGCGCCGCGCAAGTGGGATTACTATATAATTTCAAAAAGTAATTCACCTCTTAGAGTCTAAACAATAATTAAGTATATTAGTCAATTAGGTCATTGTCGCTTTAGGCACCTACTTGGTAGATTTGTTTATCATTAATTAATCTTTCAAGCCAAGTGAAAACCTACAAACCGGCCACAAAACAAGGCACGTAATATATAAAGAGAGGTATTTGGGCTAACGATCATAATTTTATTAAGATCGTAAAGATTACCATCTATATAAATTATGTAAACTGTTGAGAGGGATTGAACGGAAATATATATATATATATATATAAATGTATGTATGTGTCAATGTAACGCATGAGTGCTGTCCAAAGCTTGGTTGAAAAAAGGATAAGCCCATGATAGGGACACCCTCTGCACTCGAATTTATCGGTTACTTGGGTTGACGGCAACCTCGATGTGCCGGTAAATTACACTACATTTAAGCCAAATTCTAGGATTTGTACCTTTCCTTGTCATTGACAAATTCAAATTATGTAAATTTCATTTCGTGATGCTTTTGCACTGGTCAAGGGCATGTCAGACATTTACCACAAGCAAGTGGTGTGGTACACATATTTTGCTAGTCTGTCTTTGTTTCGTGGGGTTGGACTAATAATCTCATGTTCGATATTGAAATGAGCAATTCAGACTCTTTCGTTTAATACGTATATCAAAAATTATATAACGGTAAGGGATGGAATAAGATAATTAATGTGTAAATTTGAAATTGAAGGATATATAATAAAATTACATTCTATCGAATGTGTAATTTCAAGATTTAATATATCAGAATCATCTCATTCTGTAAAACAAATATGACCTTAAAAGATTAATACAATCTAATAAAATTATCTACGCCAAGCATACATTTTTCATTCTTTTCTTCATTTGCTCTTCTTTTTAAAATGGCATCTTTATCAACTCCCGTTCTGCATTTATGAAAGAGGAGTCTCATCCCAACTACGTCACAATTACAAATTTATCAAGATGGCTGGGATGAGAAATTGCATTTTCCTAAAACTCAATATCCACAACTTCTATTACGGAGTGATAGAGTGCATATAGGATTTAATTTTATAAAATGGCAAAATGCTCTATGCCTCATTATTTGTATAATAGTTTTTAAAAAAAATCCTAATTCAGGCGAGTTCAAATAGTTTAAATAAATCTCATACCTGTCTTAAACCCGTTGCGTGCTAACCCCAATCATCCCATCCAACCCCAACTCTCATTTTAAAAAAAAAAAAAAAAAAAAAACATTCTACCCCAAGAGAGAGGATCCCTAACATTGCGGGACATTTTTTTTTTTTTTAACAGCAATTTAGATATAACTCGCAAATGAATCCAACCAAATAATTGGAGACAAATTGTCATCCGTACTTCATATTCTTTAATGCCACATGCATGGTGCAAGTAGCATGTGCCATTCCTAATTTGAGGAGACCTCTATTGGAAATGTTGAAAGAACTTGAGGCAATCACTCCATTCATTCAGTGATGAGCTACCTGCCTACCCTAAGGAGATATGGGTTGCACATGTAGATTGAAGACTGAATGACCCAGTAAGGTCCCCCCAGCCAAAATGTCCTTAAATCTTTGCCACCTCTCCCAACTAACAGGTGTCCCCAAATCTATACCCAATATCATATTCATCCCACATCACCTAACAATTTGCTATCTAATTAAGGGGTTATGAACTTTCTTTTATCACTTATATATCTATTTAACATATAAAGAGAATATTTTAATTAGTGTTTTTGAAGCTGGATGACTTTTTTTTTTTTAAATTATTCAAATTAATTCAGTTATTTACTATTAAGAAAAGTTTATCTTCATGTTTCTTTGAAAGGACAAAAATAAAAAATACACACTCTTTTGATAACTACAGATAACTGCCCACATTATGCAACCGTTTCAGTTTAAATATTTTTATATTTTTATTTTTCTTTAAGCCTCACGTTTTTGGAGAGAGAAATAAAGTCTTCACCATATTTATTTACTGGACATTAATAAGATTATTATCTTACTCATAGTTGTTTACAAACCAAACTAGCTGTCATGTGCTTGCTCAAGACAACTCTTTCAGATAGAGCAAAGCAAAGTGCAAACTTTCCTTCTAAAGTTCATTGGAAGCTTGGACAACATACTAATCAACACTAACCTCCACTTGATTTACTTACTACTTACAACCCTTGTAAGCATCAAATGGAAAATGAATATTTCTTTTCTTTAATCTACCAAGCCAAGGTTTGTTTCCTATTTTCTAACTAGATTTTTGCTAATTCTCTCCAAATGTATGGCATGGCGTTAATGGTAAATACAAAACCTACATTTCTCATTGGGTGGGGGGGATCATAGCTTGATAAATACCGCCTACTAACCCCAACCTCTTGAGTAATAAATAAATTCATAAAACTCAAAATCAACCAAAAGTTTTCACAGTCAAAATCAGCAGCATCATAACCGGCCGCCAAGTAGCACCAAGCCGGACATAGGTACATCTATATATCTATATATATATGTATACACACATTCACACATCATGTTCGTCATCAAAACAACAAAAGTATTGAATCGGGGGCAGCTACCCGTATCCGTCTTGTTACGGTGATCTCTTCAAACTCAACTTGTTTTTTATTTTTATTTTTTATGTTAATAAATTTTTTAAATGAATTATAAAAAAAATCAAAATCAAAATCACAAACATAAAAAAAGAGATTACAATATTCATATTTTAATATATATATATATATATATATATATTTATAAATATGATAAATTTAAAATAAAATGAGTTATTACATCTTATCTCTAAAAATTATTGCGAATAACATATTAAAGTCACTTCGTCTATTTCATCAGAATCATTAGTAGCCTTATTAATTATTAATATCAATATTTTACTAATTATCAATAAAAATCACTATATTATTGCAAATAACGTATTAAAGCCACTTCGTCTATTTGATCAGAATCATTAGTAGCCTTATTAATATCAATATTTTACCGATTATTAGTAAAATTTTCGCCTTTTCTTGAACGAATCTGATGGTGTATTTGTTGTTCACCTTCTTGCAGTTATTATATATATACTCACTGAAGATCCTTGCATTTATTTTACATATACTCACTTAAAGATATACATCCATCAGATTTGGATTCTCTCCGTTACATTGGTTTAGGTATTGACACGTTATATAACATAAAAATAAAAAGTTCAGATAAGTTGACTTAAAATTTATTTAAAAATAAATAATTTTATAAATATATTTAAAAAAATAAATTTTAATACAAAATAACGTAATTTTAATAAGTAATACTATACAACAAAAATATATAACCAGAATAATGTGACTGAATTGTAAACTTATCACTTTAAAATAAATAACCTACCAAGATGTATTTTAATTACAAAATTACCACTGCCATATCATTCTGATTCAAAGTTTTGAACAAAAATTTATTTTTTAATTTTAATAAGATATGTGATAAGAATACATCTAATTCATTAATTATAAAATAAAAATCTTCATTTTATGATTTGAAATAGAGAGAATCCAAATACACTTCCATCCATACTAATTAGAATTACTAGATTTAGTATCACTCCATGCCGTCCAAATGGGACCAGGAGGGAAAAGAAACGAGAACTCAAAATGTCTAAAAGAGTTGTTTTTGCCATCCCTGTAACGGTGATGGCGTACCCCCATACAAAGCTTTCGTTTGAGGAATACCAATACATTCAGCGTAAGCTCAAAAGGGCACAAAGAACCTCAATGATGCTATGCTGCTGCCATCTTTATGCACTCTCTCTCTCTCTCTCCCTCTGTGTCCCTGTCTCGGTTGCGTGCAGAAAGAGTCAAGTATGAACAATAAGCAAAGATTTGACAGTTTGATAAACACTGACACATCCACCATATAGTGTTCTCTTGTCAGAGATTTTTCTTCCCCATTAATTCTCTCCACGACTCTCTCAAACTGTCCCCAACATTGCCTCCCACCACATGCAACCCTTTAAACCCAATTTTACCAGTGTCCCTTAGATACAGACATAACTTTAGATTATAACCACACATTTAAACTACACATACATACAAAAGCCTGTATTGTCCAAATCAGGATGATAGACTTGGATAGATTATACAAAATAAAATTTCATCACAAACCCCATTGTCCAGCAAATTTGAGAGAGAGAGAGAGAAATCAAGAACAGGAACACTTGATGATAAAATCTATGCATTACATTAATATCTGCATTAAGCATAATGGAATTTGTACAATAATTAGATTAGTAACTTGAAGTGGGCACAATACAATACGAGACAACCAAAACAAGAAAAGGGAATAATCCAATGTTCTGCTGCCTCTCTTTGGCAGCTACAGTCTTGTTTATACGAAAGTCTTCCCCAAATTCCTTCCTTAAACTCTCAGAAAATTCCCCCCAAAAGAAGAGATTCTACTCTTCACCCACCATTTCCTAATACTACTATACCATTATATATATTTATATATAGGCATAGAATCTTCAAGTTGTTACTTCCAAAATGATATTCCATCTCTCTCTCTCTCTCTCATCTTTAGAGTATTCACATTAGGTAGAAAGAGGGGAACCAAAATATCACCAAATAAACCCAAAAGCTAAGAAAATCATAAACAATGATCATCCAAAAGAACCTGAACCGCTTTCACTTTAACAGCTCGGAGACCCACCCAACATCAGGGCCAGGAGCAGGTAGTGGCGGGTCAACACGATCCAGCGGGTTCTCTCTGCTTAATTTCTCAAACATCTTGGCCCTAAGATCCCTGCCCGACTCTACCCTCTCCATCACGGGTTCCTCCTCGCACCCACCCTTGTCCCAGAGGTCAAACTGCCCGATCCCCGGCCGGGTCATGGCCTTAGTCGGGGTCGATGGCAGGCTGCAGAAAGAGGGTTGGGCCATGGACAATCTAGGCGACCCGAAACCAGATGAGCCCTTCTGAAGGCCCCAAGAAGAGGAAAAGGACTTGACCTTGTTCAGCTGTAACTGACGCAGAGAGGCCACCATTTCGTTGATGGAGTTCGATCCCAGTGAGCGACTAAGTGAGCTAGTCATCGGCGACATCGGCGGTGACTCAGACGGCGGAGAAACCGACTCCGGCGAGGACATGAAAGCCAACCCTTTCGCGCAAGATGCCTCCAAAGCAAGCCTCTGCGGCGACCCGTCGTACGACTCCGCCGAACCCGGAGTCCGAGGGCTTAAAACCCTAAGCTGGTCCGGCGAGTGAGCGAAGAAGCATACCCGGCGGCGACAGTTCGGACCGTCTTTGCACGGCTGAGTCCGGTACCTAGCCGGATGGAGCCAACACTCGAACACACCATGCGCGAACTCGCACGCGTCGCCCTTCTTACAGTTCCCCTTCCGGAAGTCCGGACACGCCGTGCCGGAGTAGTGATACTTCCTCGGGTCTCTCCGGCGAGCCTTCTCTCCGGGATGAGCGTAAGGACACTCCGTCCAGTCATGTGACCGGCCGCGCGTGCACTTACGGACCTTGAACTCGAACATCCTGAACTGATCGTACGAGTATGCATCCACCGGAATATCCGCTTCCCGACCCGATTCGTCGGAGTCCAAATCGACGTCGTTCGACGGCAGGTAACGATGCAGCGCCGTCAGAGCATCGAAAGGATAGGAATCGTCCGCATTGCCATTACAGTTAACGGAAATGCCACTGAGAGCGAAGGGAAAGGACGTATCAACCGTTGGATCATCAGCAAGAGTCCACGGAGGGACGTGGACCGTCGGAATGGTATGATGGTTTCTCTCTCCGATCATCATCTTCGTTGTGTTGTCCCTAGTTACAGCAGCAAACCACGACTCTATATAAACTGCTAGACGGGTGGGGTATTAACCATGGTTGAGTTTGTTTAACTGTAGTTAGGTTAAGAAACTACTAGCTATTGATTTCCACTGCGGTTAAAATAGAGGGAGCTTTTTGGCTTACACCTTCCATTTGTAATGAATTATGAAGGTAGGCTTAGAAACTGACGCGTGTCCCACGACGGAGATTTGTTGTGTACGTGGCTAGCTGTGAGTTGGAATTTGAGGGAAATTTTGGTGACAGCCTGTTGTTTTATTGTTGTGGAATAAATTTTCTTTTCCACAGATGCCCTTATAGTTCCGAAAGCGGTGGAGGGTAATAATGTAATATACGCAATAATTTATTTATACAATATTAGCGGTCTAAAGCAACAATGACATTTTGCGTGATGTAGACGTAGATATTGTATACTGAGGAAGACACCTGGACCTTTTTTATGTTTTGGAAGCAGTTTAATAAATAATTTATTGGTTTTTTTTTAAATCTAGAATCTAATTATATACATTAAAATATATAAAAATATTATTTTACATAAAATTTGGACTGCAGCGAGCTTCAAACAAATTTTATAAGAGGAGTATTAAATGTACTCGCTGACTACCCATTAACTGTGTTGAGCAGTCACGATTGTATTTAATTTTTCTTATATTATAAACTCACCTAATATAGTTGGACATAAAATATTTTCAATCTCTATATTTTAAAAATGAATTAAGCGACCACTAGATCCATAGCTACCCGACTCAATTGGCATTTAATGTCGTGATGCAATAACTTTGAAGTCACATGCCAATAGGGGCGGCGATGAACTCGAAGCCCGCTTTTCGCCTGGCCCGATCATCATTTATGAGATTTAAAATTTAATTTTAGCTATTAATGAACGATCTTTAAAATTATCTTTGGAATTTGGTCCAGTCTTGAATATCTATAACATAATATATTGTTGTATTTTAATATATTTATTTATTTATATTTTATATTATATCATATTGTTTTTGTAAAAATTATTAAAAATTAAATTAAATGAATGAATTTAAAATTTTAATTTTTTTTATTTTGAATAGAGTTGAAATTGAATTTTAAGCCTGACCAAAAAAATTTAGTGGGGCTCGATTCAGCTAATGTCCACCGCTACATGTCAGGGACGAATATGACGACTTTGAACGATGCTAGGGGGCATTACATGTGGCTGTTGGCCACTTCAGTCTCAGCTTCCTGGTTCCATTAAAAAAACTAATGTGACACTAGGAAATTAGACATTGAGCAAAATCTTATAGGTAGCATTCATATATTTTATGTTGTTATATGATATTTACCCTTTCTGTGTATTTGTTGAGTCATGTAGAATAATGATTAAATCTTTTCTCTTTTTTTACTTTTTGTTTTTTGCTACAAACTACAAAGTGTATAGATTTTTGACAGATTACTCTCTTAACTACAATTTGTACAAACCAAAAAACATTTATGCATTGTATGAATGAAGGCTCCCCGCAGGAGCATCAAGATGGATCGATTTAAAGTGGTTGAGCCACGAAATTCATGCAGGGAGAATCTATTAATTACAATCATGAAAACAAAATTGGGACTAATCAAAAAAACATTTATGCATTGTATGAATGAAGGCTGCCCACAAGAGCGTCAAGAGGGATTGATTTAAAGTAGTTGAACCAAAAAATTCATGCAAAGAGAATCCATTAATTACAATCATGATAAGAAAATTGGGACTTTATACGTATAGTGCATATAAATTTGTACATATCATATATCTTAAAGGGTTTTCAAACCAAAATACCAAAAATAGAAGGGGATAAATTGATAAATATTTTCAAAGCTATAGGTACAAATAAAGTTTTTAGATATTTAAGAGAGTAATTTATAAATTTTAAAGGGGCAAATTATAAAACATGGAATTTTTAAAACTTTGAGGGCGCAATTTACAAATTTTTGTGGTAAATTGAAGAACGTTTCTAAAATTTCACGGTAAAATGTAAGTTTTGAAAATTTTGAGGGATAATTGCGCCTATGCAACCTTCGCCTTCAAAAATTTTCCAATGCCAATTTCAACCACTTAAATTGAAAACTTTACAGAGTCCCCTACTTAAATTGAAAATTTTACCATATAGGACTCATCCAATACACTGAGAATAAATATCATAACAATACTAATATCCTAAAAATATGGGTATTGCCTAATTACAATTTTTGTTTAAACTTTACTATGATTTATTTTACAGTCTGTTTGGAACTTGGGGGATGGAAAGAAAGAAAAATAAAATGAAAGAAAAAACAAAGGAGACTTTGATCTTGTAAATAAAAATAAAAGGAAAGCACAAAGAGAGAGAGAGAGATTTAAAATTTGATATATGATTTTCCTCCTATTTTTCTTTCACTTTTCTTTTAGATAAAATCAAACAAGAGAATGAAAAAGTAAGAAAAAAATTTAACAGCCTGTTTGGAATTTGAGAAGGGAAGGGAAGGAAAGAGAATGGAAAGAAAAAGAAAGAAAAAATAGAGTAAAATTAGTTTTCTTTCCTGTTTGATTTTACAAAGAAAATAAAAAAAAAAAGTGGAGAGAAAGAATAGAGAGAAAGAGAGTGATTGATTTAAAAAAAAATTTTAATTTTCTATTTTTATTTTTGTTAGATAGCAAATAATAATTTTTTCTTTTTTTTTTTTTTTTTTCTCCCCCCACCAAGTACCAAACAAGCTCTTGCAGTATCGGAGTATGCTACACTTGGCGCTACTGGATTATTCTGGACTCTTCTACACAGCACCGGGCCCTTCTCCTTGTTACCGGGCGTTATTTTGTCGTACCTGACAACCAACTACCAAAACTGAATTAGGGGAAGTAGTCTCTCGATCCAGCGCATTCTAGAACATTGCTGCATTCATTTTTAACGTGCGCCTCGTAGAGTCCCACCCACATGACTTGCCTTACTGTGGAAAAAAAAAGTTTGCATGGTAATACACAACGGCTCCGTATTTATTTATGTTAAATTTAAATTTAAAATATTTCATTATACCAGTAAAATAAATTTATAACTAGATAATAAATTTTTAATGCAACATAAAAATATTTTACAAATTTATAATTAATACATATTTAATCTGATAAAAAATATTTAACAAAATTTGATATGCATGAGTACCTGACTTTTAAACTTTTTTACTCATCTTTGTTAGTCAAAAGGTACAATCTTATTTTTGTATGTGCTCTAGAAACACTAAAGGGGTGATTGAATATGACTTATTTTATTAATCTATGAGTTAAGTATGGCTTAAACGTATAGCTTATAGCTTATTTATAAAATATTAATTGCCTCTCTCTTAAATAAATCACTTAAAAAAACCATTTAAAAAATGTGTTTACCAAATCTTTACTTAAAAAAGTCACTTATAAACTATATACAATTTTATAAAAAGCTATTTAAAAAAATAACTTTGAAAAATAGCTTATAACCTATAATTTATAGTTTATAATCTATTGGTCCAAACATCCCATTAATAATTTCTCTATATAGACCGACTTGTTTGGATTAGCCAGATAAGATTTGAGTATCATTTTAAGGGATAAGACTCCCTTTCATATCTTAATATTTAGAATTTTTTAGACTCTTTATTTTATTATACTACGTGTTGATAAATAAAATTTAATGACTAATGTTATTATCCAAACCAACGAACTCTTTTTACTAATTTTTTTAACGTTAAGTAAAATTTTAAATTTAAATAAAATAATATTATTAGTTAAATTTAAATAATTAATACGTAATGTAGTGAAATAAAAAATTTTAAAAATTCTAAATTTTAAATTATGGAGTAGCAGCTGAGCAAAACCCCTTTTTAAGACAGTAGGTGGAATCAATTCTAATTTTGGTATTAAAAAAAGGCGAAGCGGCGACAAAAAGAAAATGCACGAACCTCGAGGCCAGAGATCATGCAGATCGCACCACGCGTCGATTCCAAAATAGCTTGGCAGTCATGTCTGACTATTGTGGCACTCTCAAAACGATTTAAGGACAGGTAACACGTGTACCGTCGACGAGAGGAACGATTCGTAGTCAAAACAAGGTGAGACCACGTGGACGGAGACCAACGAACAACGTTGCAATCCAGATTTTCTCGTACCGCGAGCCCCGATTTGCTTTGTCGGCAACCGAATGAGAAAACATTAGTTACCACTGTGATATAATGGAAAAAGTATTCAGTGCTCCAAGAGCACAGACATGAGATGGAGCATCACGTATCCGTGCTTTAAAGCACTAAATAATTTCTAAATATAATTATTACAATAAGTTAATAATATATATAAATTTTAATTATTATGAGTATTGAGTTTAAAATTTAATTTATTTCGTTTAAAATAAAATTATTAAGATTTTAAATTTTCATATAATTATATATTATTAAGTTGTTATATTACATTATTATGAAGATGTGGTACTACTGCTGTACACAATATTTTCTCCACAAATGATCCTTGTGCGAGCCCATGTGCTGATACGCTGGTGGCACCACCTGGGACATTCCTCGTGGACCACTCACGTGACAAAGCACCTGCTAGCTTTACCGCCAAAAAAAAGTTGTCCCTTTAACTCCAACTATTTCGCCGCGTTTGTCACGGGGATAACGGGCGGATTGGGTTATTAATTCCGGGCCTTCGGACATAATATATTTTTTTTACTTATAAATTATAGCTTATTTTTTAAATATTATTTGGCTTATGCTACAAAAAATAGTTTTTTGCGGATTAGGTTATTAATTCCTCCATTTTTGTGTTTGGACATAACATATTTTTTTGACTTATAAATTATAGTTTATTTTTTTAAATGTTTGTTTGGCTCACTTTAAAAAAAATAAAAAAAAATCACTTAGACTGTGTGTAGATTTAGAATTTTGTGATATAAAAGAAAAAATGAGAGAAAATATAATAAAATGAAAGTGAAATTTTGTTTATATTTTTCTTACCATTTTCTTTTTTTGTATTTTTCTATAATCAAAGCCTTAATTCAAACATAGCATAAGAAAGCTATTTACCGAACTTTTACTTAAAAAAAAAAAACTTATAAGCTTTTATATAATTTTACAAAAAACATTTAAAAAAATTACTTTTAAAAATAATTTAAAACTTGTAGCTTATGGCTTTACCATGCAGGTCCAAATCTAGATTTTCTCCTACCGCAAGCCCCGATTTGTTTCGTCGGCAACCGAATGAGAAAACATTGGGTAAAACTGTATTATTGTCTCATTATGCTAACGTGTTATAAAAAATTAATAATTTATAAATATACAATTATATAAATTTTAATTATTATGAGTCTTGAATTTTAATTTTGATTTTTTTACTTAAAATACAATATTTAAAATTTTAAAATTTTATATAATTATTATTATTATTAACTTGTTATACTATATTATTATAATAAGGTGATACTACCGTGTACACAATATTTTTTTTCTAGCGAAATGGTCTTGTGGGAGGCCATGTGCCGCTACGATGGTGGCGCCACCTGGTACATTGCTCGTGGACCACTCACGTGACAAAGCACATACGAGCTATTACCGCCAAAAAAAAGTTGCCCCTTTAACTCCAACTATTTCGCCGCGTTTGTTTCACGGGGATAACGGTCGGATTGGGTTATTAATTCCTTGTTTGGACCTAACATATTTTTTTATATATTATAGCTTATTTTTTAAATAATTTTTGACTCACTCTAAAAAAAATAGTTTTTTTTGTGAATTGAGTTATTAATTTCTCAATTTGAGTGTTTGGATATAACATATATTTTTATTTATAGATTATAGCTTAATTCTTAAATGTTGTTTGGCTCACTCTAAAAAAAAATAGTCAAAAAAATCACTTAGGCTGTGTGTAGATTTAGAATTTAGTGATACAAATAAAATAATAAGAGAAAATATAACAAAATAAAAGCGAAATTTCACTTACTTTTTCCTTACCTTTTTTTTTTTTTTTTGGTGTTTTTCTATAACCAAAACCTTGATTCAAACACAGCATAAGAAAGCTATTTACCGAACCTTTACTTAAAAAAAAAATAATACACTTATAGACTTTTATATATTTCAACAAAAAGCTACTTAAAAAAACTATTTTTGAAAATAGTTTATAACTTATAGCTTATAACTTTAGGATACAGGTCCAAATACTCCTGTTACTAAAAATTCTATATTGTAAGAGTAATGCTATATAAACAAAAAATTCATACAACAGTTCTATATAAAATGATGTGTCTTAATGAGAGCCTTTCACTTCAAAATAAACTCACACCATAATGAGTTTTTATCACAAAATTACTACTGTCACATCATTTTGTATGTAAATTTTGTGTGAATTTTTTTCAAGAATAGTATTTTCCATATTGTAATTATAGTTAAGATTACATTGTAAATCTTGCCGTGCAACTTCGATTTAACACATAAAATGTTGTTATTTCAAAAGATTGTAAAAAATAATACATTAAAATGATATGATAATTAAATTTTTGTAATTACGTAACATCATAATGTGTACTTTGTTCCAAAATGGCTGTGATTCAACATCATTGGTATGCCCTTTTACTAGTTATATGATTGTTTGGATGTTGCTTTTTTTTTTTTAATCATATTTTTGCGATTTAATTATCTAATATTTATATTGTTTGCAGCATATGAGCATGGACCAGATGGTATTTGTTGAAAACTATAGAACATAAAACAATATTACTTTAACAATCCTCTTTTGACAATAAACACTTGTTATCAATAAAATCTCAAAAAATATCTTCAATAGTGGAAATGGAATTGAATTTTAAGATGATTCATGGGTGACTTTTCAAAATCCCCAAAGTCTATAAAGCTTGGGTTGATTAAATGACTGATAACGAAAGAATGGGAATTGATTAAATGACTGATAGCCATCTCTATCTTTCTTTTGCACAAAACAAAATAATAATAATAATAGAATTGGGGGTGGGGGTCTCAATTATATGTGTTTAGTCAGCGTTAGCCAATTACAGTATTGCTGGAGAGGTAATTACTGGGGCTGTCAATGTTGATGGGATTTGGAAAATCTAGTGGCATGTTCAACTGAAAGCGAAAGACAATGGGTAAAATTTTGGATTTTTTTTTTTTGGTAACTTCTAACTTTGGTGTTTGGGAAAAAAAACTAAAAGTGCATAAAAAAAATTAATGTCATTTGAAAAAAGTTCATTAAAATCTAAAACTCATATAAAAAATTTGATCCAAACAGGTATAGACCAACTCATTTAACTAGTTTTTTTGGTCTTTATTATTTTTAACTAAAATTTAATTTTCAATTTTTTATGGCTAATAGTTTATGATTTTGATTTTTTAGTAAAAATTTTTAAAAAAAGTTATTAAAAAGCCTATAAACTATTTAAATAAGTTGGCTTATAAATTTGATACAAATGAGTTGTATGCCTAGAGGTGTTTGGATGAATCTTTTTAGTATCTTATGGCTTAAGTTTTTTTAAATTGTATTTATTTCGTCGCTTAAAAAAATTATTTTTAAAACTATTTTAAATTTTAAAAAATTATTTAGAAAATAACTTTTAATATTTTAACTTACGACATTTTTAAAGTACAATACAAACATTCCTAAATATGATAGATCCCATGGTTTGGATTAGAAACAATAATGACTTTATTGGGTCACTCAATAAAAGGCCTGTGTGGACAGTGGTGGATACTGGATAGGCCTATCTATACTCTATAGACAAATTTAAACCTTGTCTTTTTCGTAAACTGTGCTTTAAATTAAATTTCTTGATTGACTTTATTGTGGTCACATGCAACACTCGATAGCCAAGAAAGTAGGGTTTTACTTTGGTGGTTAGGGTGTGCTTGACACTAGAGAAAAGAAAAGAAAATAAAAGTATAATTCACTTTTTTTTTGTTTGATTTGTAGTGGGCAAAGTAAGTTTTTTTTTTTTTCACTTTTTTTATATTTTTTTAAAATTGAATAAGGAATTTTTTTTATTTTCTTTCCCATTTCTCTTTCCTTTTCTTTCTATTTTCCTTCCATGAATATCAAACACACACTAAGTCTATTTGTGAATCTTATGGTTATATTTTGAAAATATACATCTAAATCTTAAAGAGATTGCAAAATGTCAATACTCTATGAATGACATGACTATGTATATTAACAAGCATCCCCTATCCCAAAAAGAAGTAACGTATGCTATAGAGATAACTTTTACTTGAGGGGATACCATCCCAAAAAAAGGTGAAAAATCATTGGCATTTTAACACCTAACCTAATACATGTTTCATGAAAAGGGCTTAAATCTTCTTCTTGAGGAAAATAAAGGAAAAATTATTTCCGATCCTACTGGTCTTCCTTTTTATGTACAATACCCATGCGTTCAGAGCTGAACACTTTTAGTAGACCCGTGAATATTGTAAAACGTAGAAGGTTATGTGATACTCTAAGGCCACGTTTGTTTGCTGGACTGGACAAGGAGCATTCGGACTAGTAGTCTCCGAACTCCCTAGCCCCGGATACATTATCCTACTTAATGTATATATAACACGTTTGTTTTGTTACGGACTAAGTTCCGGACAAGGGACAATCTAGTCCTGACCTGCATTTGTTTGTCAGGGAAATGGATTGGACAAATGAATAAAATGACTAATATACCCCTTAACTTCTTGGGTAATTTACAATTATGTCATTTTGGCTTCAACCGGACCATTTTCATGTTTTTAAGGGAAAAATCATAAAATCATTTTTAAAAATTCATTTCTCTCACCAAAATTAATAACAAAATGCCATACTATTTTTACTAAAAAACTTCTCAAATGCCAAAAATGCAAACAGAGCAAAACCACAATTGGATGGGGATGCAAAAAGGGAAAAAACAAATTTAACGTGGCCATGGTAGAGAACCAAACCCACCTGGTATTATGCAATCTGATAGCACTTAACTAACCAAGATATGATAAAATTGTTTCAGCCCATTACCATATTATAATAGAGCCTGGTAGTGCATATCATAACCAAATAAAAATAAAACAGAAACTAATACATGAAGTCATGCTCCCAAATTCTGATACTCCTAGAACCTGTTGATGGAGCCATGCTCCCAAAACCCAAAAAACTGTTCATGGAGGCTCCCAAAACCAAAAACCTGCTTACATGTATTTATAACATCCTATTTCAAGGCTCTTACAACCACCTAGATATAAAAGTAAAAATTATTGTGACAATAACACCAACACAGAAGTAAAAAGTATTTGCAATGTCATTGTCCCGAGCAACCACTTGGTTGTCCGTAGGACTAGAGATGGTTGCAATACAAACTTCCATCCTTTCTAATTGAGCCTGCATGGCACTAAGCATGTTAATGGGTGGGAGATGAGTATTCAAAGTATCAGTTGGTAGTGTTGCAGCTTTAGTTTCTGACTTCAACCAATCTGTGTAAGCAGCTTCAGCAGCCATTAAGGATGAAAACTTCCTAAAGTTGGCTCTTGGATACCCTAGTACTTGTGCATTACACTCTTCCCATTTGCTATATATCCCAGGGTCCTTCCAACAAACACTACACAAGCCAACTTATTTCCTGCCATGCCTAAGTTAAATAACATACATATTTATCAACCTTGAAATTAATTTATCAGTGCAAAAATTACAGCAAGTAAGTGGGCAATATAACAACTGAATATTGCAGCAACTATTTCCATCTAACATCCAAAAAATTCAAACATCCAACAAATAGTACGTAAACCAGATTTCTTACCATGCTATATTTCACAAAATAAGTGACTGCTAATATTCAAATACCATAAGAGAACATCCATAACCATTTCATATTTAAATCCCAGCAACAACAAAGTTTAAAACTAAATATCAAATATCCAAACATAGCTATTCCATCACATATGTTGATAGCTGTTACAAAAAAGCTACATAAGACAGTTTTCGAGCATTTGCTTCCATCAAAACACATGTACCCATTAGTAGCATACCATTAGAAAAGTATACCAACCAGGAATTCTTCAAAATAAGTCTACCAACCATACCATACCATTACAAAACAGTCAACCAACCACACTACAGATTTAGGAAAACAAAGTATTAACATAAAGTAGCTTATCCTCATCTGACAAGCTAATAAAGAAATCAAGCCTCTGTGCATCATGCATAATCATATCAGCTGCTCTAAACCTATCATTTGGGGAAATTGGGAGTTTAAGTAACTCAGTATTGAGAGATCTCCTTGCAGCAGCTAAGTCATGTGCATATCCCATACGATTACCTATGAATTCCATCCTATCATCAGCTTTGTCAATGGTTGAACAAAGTTTTTCCGCAAATTTCACAAGTCCCTCCACTAAGGTATCTGCTGCCCTAGCCCTCTTCTTTTTTTTTTTTTTTTTTTTCAGAACTCACTGCTTTTTTTTAGTGACTGAATTAGAGCACTCCACACCAACCACTCTTGAACTATCCAAAGGCATAGATTCCCCAACTTCATCCTCCTTATCCATGTCCTCAACAGCATCTGTAGGGCCTTCAGCAAACTCACAAGTGGCTCTATCTTTACCAAAGATAAGCAGCCAATCCTCATAGAAAGGCCATGACTTGTTCCTCAAAGTCTTTGCATCGACGTCCTTCTACAATAACCAATATATCTTTCAATCAAATTTATACGCTACACAAAAACTAAAACCAACACCTAAGCAATAAAAAACAGTTACCTTCACATAATCATCCCAAACGTCCTCTTTCACTATATCTATCATCTTATCAGTATCATTCCACCTAATTCCAGTTAGCCCCAAGAGTGAGAATAAGCTGTTATAGACTTTCTTCCACTTTTTTATTTTTGATTCTATGTGTGGAGTGGCACGAAGATCAGTGCCTGGCAGTGCTTGGATATTTTGCCCTCGAGCACTTGCAAATAGCATGATCTGAAGGTATTATTATCAACCTTCATGCCAAGAGCGACAATGTCCTTAAGGGCATTAATGAGTACCTCTTCCTCCTTCCTTGTCCAACTCCGTCTACATACCGTCCTTGAAGAAGGACCTTTGTTAGGCTTTGCTTTTTTTGATGAGATACTGATCTCATTTTCCATTCCTAAAGTTTAACAAATATCCATAACAGTACATTATATGATGGTAAAAAAAATAAAACTTAATTTCAACAAGCAAGTGCAGACATTGTACAAATAACAATTGCAGCAAATAACATATAAACTTATCCTTACAACATAATGCGATAAATCATCTGTCCGAAACACATAATTGACACGAGTTCAAATAAAAAATTGTTCATATACAGTAAATTAAAGTTGCCTCCTGCTAGCTAAGAAGTCATTATACATATGATTGGCTAAAGTATCTCTCCATTCAGTCCAATGATTAGATGTTTCCACTGTCTCAATGTACTCATCCCTCATCTTATGTTGATTTTCATTTGCAATTTCTTCATCCACCAAAGCCTCAAATGGGTCTAAACTCATTTCCCTTCTAATGAAATTATTTAGTAAGCAACAAGCAGTCATAATACGGCATTGAGTTTTAATTGAAAAGTATGACAGACTTCTTAGTATTGCCCACCTCATCTTCAACAACCCAAAACACCTCTCAATGACATTACGGGCAGATGCATGCTTCATGTTGAAGTACTCCTGATAACTAGCAGGAGCATCCCCATCTCTCCATTCAGATAAATGGTAACGTTGGCCTCTATAAGGTGCTAGGAATCCTTCACCATTCGTATATCCGGCATCTACTAGATAGTAGTAACCTTCAACATAGTAATTAAACTATATTAATATAATTTGTCTTCATGTTTAAAAAGTATTATGATAGTCAAAGAAAAATTATTTATTTACCATTTGGAACTTTAAACCCATTCCTTATTGTAACTGCATCTCGAAGAACCTTGCCATCAGCAGCAGATCCTTCCCAACCCGGCAAAACATAAATGAAATTCATGTTTTGACTACAAACACCTAGCATATTGGTAGCTAATTCTCCCTTTCGAGTCCTATATCTAGCTGCATCAGCCTTACGGATGCGAACTTTAATGTAAGTGCCATCTAGTGCTCCAAGACAATTCTACAGAAAACCAATCACATTTGCTTATTATTATAAATTGATTTACAGCAAAGGACATGCTTTAATAATGAATCCTAAGTAGATTACCTGAAACCTGTTCCACCTGCGGTCAGTGCATTCTTCAGTTATAGGTTCTGGGCTCTCAAGTAATTCACTATAAAGCCTCAAAACAGCATTAAGGACTTCATTAAAATACTTGCTAACAGTTTGACCACACCTCAAAAATTTTTGTTTGATAGCTCGATTTTTATGGTGATGTGCCAATACATATAGGAACATTGCTACTTTATCTTCTATTAGCACATTTGTAGAATGTGACAACCCTCTACTTTCAACCAATTGGCAGAGCTACATAAAACAACGCCGATCCATACAAAGTTGTTCAACGCATGTTTTATCAGATGTCCTAACCAATAGATTTATGTTTTGAATTTGTGCTTGAAGCTTATCGATCCCTCGTAGGATTGGCTGGCTGTTTTGTAAAGCAACGTTCCAATGCTACATAAAACACTGCAAATGCTACACTACAAACGATGTAGATTTTCCGTAACATCGATTGAAGACACAAGAAACCCTCTATCTCTTCATTCTCAATCTCATTATTATTGTAATCCATCTAAAATTAACAAAAGTCAATAACAATGGTATGAGTATATCAACATAACAATGCAAATAAATAGGGGAGTACATAATGAAATGATAGCAATAGTTTAAATGAACAATTAAGCACTGAAGCAACTTCGAGTAATTCACCAAGAAATTTAAACGAATTTCTTGCCACACCCTGAAGCAAAATTCCACATGAAATTTGTTGTGATCCTTGAGATCCATTGCTACTCTAATTTGCTGTTGTGCAAATGGTTTTGTCAAGTTACCTTTTCTTCTAAACATTGTATTATACTCACAAGTCCTTGACAATAATTACAAGCATTTTGTGATAAGATTAGTAATAATGAACTTACTAGACTATTTTCATAGAAGCAACCGAATTTGGAACTGAATTTCTCTCTCTCTCTCTCTCTCTCTCTTAATGGTAATTATGTTCTGTAAAAATTTATTCTCTGCCAAATCTTTTAACATAATAGTGGCTTAGTTTTAATTTATTTATGCTGCCTCAGTGACATATTTTGATTATCTGGTCATTGATATGTACTGAACATTGAAAAGTCAACGAGGAATTTAGTAGATGGAATGCCTTCCACAACCACCAATTGACTGCCATAATTTCATGTCCTTGAGTGCTTTATTTATTAAGCTAGCTATTCCCATGATATCCATCCAATAGTGCTCTTGTTTTTCTATTTTAGTTACAGACTCGAGATTCTTAATTATCATTCACTTAGTTTTTTCCCCAAAGGCCATAGCTTCCAACGTTTTAAACAAAATTCCATCTTCTCTTTTTTTTTTCCCTTACACCTTTTTACGTTTCCTCTCTCTCTCTCTCTCTCTCTCTCTCTCTCTCTTACACACAGAATTTAATTCCCAAACTCATCAAGAAACTATAAGACAACATGGTATGTTTATCGTACAAACACTCACAATCAGCATGGCTTTTTACGTTTCAACATGGTATATAAGATGAAATTTCACAATCAGCAAATGTAAAAAGCCTGATTACATGCAGTGACATTTTCCAATATACTCTCAGTAACTAATACAAAATATATAATTATTACTTTGACAAACCCAAGTATGTTTATCGTACAAACACTCACATCAACAATTTTTATCCAAAATCTCTAAGCTTTGGTCAAAACAATGGCACTAGACTTCAAATGAACAGCTTATATCCTCAGTGTCTGAAAAATTATTTAACCACGAGTTCAGAGGTCTACAGCAAGGCCATCAAAGAGGACGAATATACCTCTGAGCAATAAAAAAACTCTACAAAGCAAAGGTATCAATTGGTAGAAAGAGTTTATACATATCAATACTTTAGGTTGTGAAAACACAACAATTTGGAAACCTAGTACCACGAAACATGTTTCTGTAGCAAGATCAACGAGGAATTTACTAAGTCATCATCTGCCCCATGTGAAGAGGCTTAGATTCTTTAATTAATATCAAGCTGTTTAATAATCAGTTGCAGAACATGAATGAAATGAAAAATGATTAGTACGACCTCACCTGATGGTAATAGAAAGCTTTAAGCTTGGAATCTTTGAGTTGGTGGGTAGCAATCGCCTTCACAAGCACCTTCGAAGTGGTAGTTTGGTTTGGATTTCATTCGCTTCTGTAGAGATGGGCCAGAGCAATATGAGATAAAAAGAGAGAGCGGCGGGTGTGAAATGAGAGAAAGTCTAGGATTTTGTTTTGAGTAAGGGTAAATTGGTCATATTGTATATTTGTCTAGCTTAGCAATAGTCCTGGGATAATGAGTCCTACCCCTCTCCTCGGGACAGAATAGTCCTGCATATATGGGTATATTAATCCGCCCGGAGTCTTTGTCCAGTACCATTTTTTGTAAACAAACCGAGGACAGCTCCGGATTCGCAATCCAATCCCGCTTAGTCCGGCCAAACAAATGCACCCTAAGAGCCAAAAAAACTTCTCTAAATAAGGAGATCATGTCATACACTGTTATAATCTACGAATATGGTCCAATGAAATAGAACCACATGAGTATGTTGAAATCCGTATTACAAAAATGTAGTGGAGCAGATAGGAAAAAAAAGTCTCAACTAAGTTATGATTTTGGATGATTACCATAAATGCCCACTCGTATAACATGATTTTTATTGATTGGTGATTGCACTCAACGTTTCCTAAATTTAGAATGTTGAAAAATAAGAATCTTATGTGTCCATAGATTGTTCTTATTGGACTGCATAAATCCATGCAAAGCTAATAACTAAAGGCAGCAACAGTAGCAGTGGTGGGTGGAAGTGGAGGTGGTGGGTAACAGCGACTGTAGTGGATGATTGCATCAGTGGGTTGTGATCATGGGTGGCAGGAGGTAAAGGAGGGAGACTTGTTTTAAAAACAAACATAAACAAACACAACAATGTTATTTTCACTTTTCGTACTTGTTTTCAATATTTTTGACGAAACATGTTTTATTTTCTTGTCTCTGAGGATTTTAAGAATAAAAAATAAAACGTTACCAAATAAGAATAATGAGATCTATATTTTTTGTTTTGGTACAACGAAAAATTAAAAGACAAATAGAAAAACATCAAAAGTTAGAAGATTAGCTTATCTAGAAAGTGCCTAAAGCGTATGAAGGGTTTTCAAGTAACACCAATCTTTCATCTTGATTTATTTCCGTGTTAACTAATTTATCAGCACAAAAGTTGCCTTCCCTCTAGGTATGCTTCAATGTGCTCTTACATATTCTCAAAAGAAATCTGAAGTATTCGATAAGAGCTCTCTGGAAATAAGTCTGGATGTCACCTTCTTGGATGAGCTTAAGTACTGCTTCTTTGGAGTCAGCTTCCACTTCAACCTCATTTAGGCATTTCTAAAAAACGATGGTTAATTCCTTGTAGATTTTCCATAATTCTACTTCAATGCTTGTACAGTCATCTAGTCTCCCAAAATAACCACGGAGTCATCTGCATCCTTCATCTCTAAAAAGCCTTCCAAAGCCTGCTTGGCTAGGATTTCCCCACGAGCATCCATCAGTGTTTAGTTCGACTTTACTACTTGCAGTAGGGTTATCCATCTGATTAGTCTAGTGTTATTCATAATAGTATTATCAGAGATTAAAAAAGCATCAGTGATTTTATGCAGATATTTTTTGGGTTGAGAAATACTGCCATTAGTCTCACTTAATTTGTTTTCAAAAACTTTTAAGTTTCTGTCCTTTCAGATTTGCGAAAGAGTAGTTATAAAAAAGATATTCATTCACCTAGATCATTGATAATACTGCTAATTATAGTTTCAGTATCCCCAGGAGGTGCTAGAACAGATTTAGTAAGAGCTCCCTCTCCACACCACCAATCACACCATAAGGATATCTTCTTGCCATCTTCCACAACCCATTTAGTTCCTTTTTTAATAATTTTCCTAGTTTTGATTATACTCTTCCAAGTGTGAGAAGCCCTTCTTTTGGCTGGCCAATGAAAAAAGGTATGCTTTCTAAGGTATTTCTTTTTTAAAACTTGGGTTCATAAGATATCAACTTCATTAACAATTTTCCACCCTAGTTTGATCAACATGGCAATATTTTGGTCCTTGGCTTTTCTAATTCCTAAACTATCTCTATCTTTCTCATACAAACAGTGTCCCAATTAACAAAGTGAACATGTTTTTTCCCTTCAGTGTCTCGCCAGAGAAAATTTCTATTAAGTCTGTCCACCTCGTTACGTATGCAACTAGAGATTTCAACAATTTGCACGGAATAGGTGGAAATGGCTGAGGTCATAGCTTGTACTAAGGTAGCCCTACCAATAAATGAGAGGGTGGAAGCTTTCCAAAAAAAAAGAGTCTATTTTGAATCTTTTCAATGATGTAGTTATAATGGTCTCTATTAACTCTCTTATGATGAAGGGGCACCCCAAGGTACCTTCCAACGCATGCCACTTTGGCAACTAAGAGCTAAAGCCTTATTTCTTTGAATATTGGAGGACACAAAAAGTTTAGATTTTTGTAAGTTAACTTTTTTTCTAGATAAATCACAAAATGTAAATAACATCTCTTTAATAGAATTGCAATTATCAGAGCTAGCGTTGGCAAACAATGAGAGATCATTAGCAAAAAAACAAATGAGATAGTGAAGGCCCATTCTTAGAAGCCTTGATCCCTTCCCACTCACCATCACAAACACTGTGGTTAATGAGCATGGATAATCTTTCCATGCATAAAACAAAAAGATAAGGGGACAACGAATCTCCCTGTCTCAACCCTCTTTTAGGGGAGAATTTAGGTAGGCATTCACCATTTCACAATATAGAAATTTTAATAGAAGTCACACAATACATGATAATGTCTATCCAATTCTAATTTAAATTAAACATTTCTAAAGTATTTCACAGGACGTTCCATGAGTTTCTATTATAGGTTTTTTCAAGGTTAATTTTAAAGATCATACTACAAGTGGCTCTTTTTTATGCCTCAAAGTATGTATGAATTCTTAGGATATGAGGATATTATCAGATGTCGTTATATCAAGAATAAAACTACTTTGAGTAGGGTGGATGATATTTCTAAGGTGGGGCTTACAACTCACAATGATTTTAGACAAATTTTTATAGGGGACATTATTAAGGCTAATAGGTCTAAATTACCTAATGTTCTCCTGGTTCTCAACCTTGAGGATTAAAGTGATTAGGGTTCTGTTAACTTCATGAGGAAAGTATTTGTTCATGAAATAATTTCTTATGAACTCACAAACAGCTGGCCCAATACATTCTGAAACTTTTGAAAAAAAAAAAATGCTTGAAAACCATCTTTACTTGGAGCTTTAAAGGCCTTAACATTCTTAACAACATTCTAAATGTTTTTGTCAGAAATGGGTAAATTAAGGTGAAGGTTGTCTTGTTCATAAAACTTGGTTGCAAAAGCAGTCCCCAATAACCAAGTTGCTATCCACCTCTTTTTTAAAAAGAAGTTGAAAATAATTTTGAACACAAAGTTTTAACTCCTCAAGGTCATTGATCCAACTACCTCTGTCATCTTCAAGAGTTTGAATCTTATTACATTTGCTACAAATAATAGTAGAGAGATGAAAAATCTAGGTATTTCTCTTGGGTTATCCATTTGGATCGGGATTTTTGAGACCACAACATTTCTTTCTGATAAAGGGTAATGTTATACTGTTTTACATGGTCTCTTTATAAAAATTGCTGGTTGACTATTTTACAAGGTCTCTTTCTAAAGCAACAACATTTTGTTTGCTGTTTATGCAAGCCTTAATATGAGGATCAAGGAAGCTCTATGGGAGAATATTGAGAAGTTTGCTAGCCAGAATAAAGACTCGTGGTTGATTGCCGACGACTTCAATGATTTTGCCTTTTAAAAAGAGAGGAGAAGTTTCACCTCAAACAAAAGCCAAGGGAGAAATCATAAGTTCTTGGATAGAGTGAATAAATGCAATCTCATTGACATGGGATGTTCAGGCCCTAGACTCACATGGTCAAACAACCAACAAGGCCTAGCTAACACTATGGGGTGACTGTACAGAGCACTATCAATCCCGAGTGGAGATCGCTATTTCATGAAAGAATAGTCAAAAATCTTTTCTGAACCTACTCCGATGATACACCTTTTGTAGTTTATACTGAAGGATCTTACCACCAGTGTCTCAATTTAAAATAAAGAGGTTTTCGAAAATGTTTTTAGAAGGAAAAGGTGGCTATTGTGTGGTGGGGGGGGGGGGTACAATGAGATCTATTATTTACACGACTTGAAGTACTTTTGGGCGCTTAACAAACTAACCGTAGGATCAATACATACACAATTGACTAAATTATCATTACCAAAGGGAAAAATAGTACCATGAGTAACATATCAAATTGAACACTCAACTCTCGAAAAAGTCTAACCACTACAAACTTAAGACAAATTCAAAAATAACACATAAGTCACAATATAAACTCACTACTCGGTGCGAGCTCTACCCATGACCTCAACAACCAAAGTTCTGAAGTAAGTAATCAAATACCATTGAACCACAAATGGTATATTGCAAGTCTTTGCATTTTATACACAGATGATTATATGATTGGGACAAAGGATCTGGTATCGTTATAAAATATTTATTTTTATTTTTTGTGTTTAAAAACAAAATAATGAAAATTTTGAAAACATTATCCTTTTTCAAAATTCAAAAAGTAATTTCTATCTACTATGTAAAATTGAGGTGTTTTTTTAAAAAATTTATCGAAATCAATATTTCAAATTTTGAATTTTCGATATCAGCTTTTCGTGGCTTCTGTTTCCTTATCACAAAAACTAAAATTTGAAAATAATACCATAAATGTATTAAAATTATATAGTCAAACACGCCTAAATAATTCACACATCAACTAAATTCCACCGAGTAATGTACATAGCATTGCTCTTACGTGTTCCACTCGTCCCCGTAAAGCTGAAGTGACAAAAGCAAGTGATAACGACAAGGTGTGAGATTACAACCGCTAATTGTCGTAATCACTTGAGCATGGAGCGGAAGTGACAAAAGCAAGAGTGATAACGACAAGATGTGGGATTTCTACCGTTCAAATGAAAGTCGTAACCTCACAAACATCACTTGGGTATATTGTATATATACAGCTAACATACATATGTATATTTGGTCGCTTTTATGGGAAAAAGATAATAATTTTGAAAGGGACCTTTTCTTTCCAATTTTTTTGGAACTTGGTGGATAGAAGAAAATGAAAATTTTAAAATTACTCTCTCCTGCAAGCTCTGAACAGGCTCTTAAACTCTGTTTGTAAAGAATGTAACTATAAGGTAAGAATGCATAAAAAATAAAAAAAAAACTGAAAAATCTGATCATTGAAGTGATTCGATTTTCGTGGGTTGGTCTAGTTCGCTTCGGTTAAAATTCGGTTCAAACCTTAATACTCATTTCCAAGATTTGCTCCCAATTGGTTGGACCCGACCCAAAGGCCTATTTTTTTTTGGTTCATTGAAAGAGATTATAAAGAGGGTTAAAGCTGAAAAAGAGATATGAGAGAAAGGGGGTTTGAACGCTTGACCTCTCTAATGGAAACCAAAAACTCTGGCCAAAACCTATCAATACATAGGTTTGTCACAAAATTCTAAATATATATATATACATGTACATGTTATTTGTAGTACTAATTATTGCTGATTTTATTTTATATGTTGTTTTCGAAGAGGATTTGATAATGTAAAATTGAGGTTATTTTTCAAAGTCTTTTCAATAATTGAATAAGGTCTTATATAATAAGGTGGACTCAATCTGATCCAATTTGAGTTAAGTCGGTTTAGTTTTTGGTTCAAAAACCAAGAACTAACCAGGATCAGATGATTTTGAGTTTGGCATAAACTTAACCCTAGTCACACTGACTATTGGTCCAACGCTAAGTTTGGCACAAATTTAACTCGACCTATGCACACTCCAATAGAGAGGCTATTGCACATATATCTGAAATTATGGAGAGTTCAATGTCGGGCCTTACTTGTTGGCTGCCAAACACGTCATAAACATAAACCTAGAGGGTGGGCTTGGGCTTTGGAAGGTCAGGTCATAAACTGTAATTTCCCTAAGATAAGGTGGTGAAAAACAAACTAAGATGAAGTTTCTAAGGCTACAAAGGGACAAGGAGGGCTGGCAGGCACAACCCGAATCCATGAACCTGTCTAAATCAAGCCCATTTAAAGCCCGCTTAAATCCGCCCAAGTCATATATACTTGGTTGAAATCAGCTTGTCTTGTGAAAATAAGCTTAGAAGCAGGCCTTTGAAACTTCATCCTGGTTGGAAATATTGCAAATGTAGGTCTGGCAGGTCCATCCCAAAATCATGAACCCACTCTGTTAGGACATTTAAAACTTACTTAAACCCGCTCAAATCGTATAATGAGGCAGTAATCAGGTTTTCTTGAGCAAATCCTCTAGCCTGTTTGGAATTTGGAAAAGGAAGAAGAAGAGAAAAGAAGGGAAATATAAAATGAGGGAAAAGTATTTTTTCTTCTCTGTTTGGTTTTGTAGAGAAAATGAAAGAAAAGTGAACAGAAAGAAGAGAGAGAACGAGAGAGAGTGACTATTATTTTTCCCTCTCTTTTCCCTCCATTTTCCTTTTCTTTTCCTACTCTTTCTCTCCTCGATAATTTCAAATAAAAAAATGACAAAAATTAAATATTTTTTTTTATTTTCTTTCCCCCTCCCAAGTTCTAAACAGGCTGGTAAAGCAGCAAATGGAAAAGAATAGAAGACAAGAAAAGCAGGTAGTAGCAAAAAATGAGGCCGTGGGCCTGTCATAAATGGGCCCAGCTACTGACATCGTGCACGCCCAAACGCTTTGTGTTCTCTCCACCTGTTTTCCACTCGTCTGTCTCTCTCTCTCTCTCTCTATTTCTCTCTGTCTGTCTGTCTCTCATTTCTGTTCAATACGACATATACATACATGCATACTTACAAATACAAATAATTTTTATAGAAAGAGAGGCATCCCAGAAGTGCTCGAATGTCGATGTGTTTGAATTGCTGATCTCATACACAATCGACATGCGAGGTTTCAATGGAATACTAGCTAGAATTCTAGAGTTCATCTGTTGTTACCGCTTCTGAAAATTCACCTCTATCACTTGTTTTTCCCATCCTGAAAATTTAGGGTTTTAGTTCTGGTGATGAGTTTGACCCTTCTCCAATGGCTCCACCTTCTTCATATGTTTTTCATATCTTAATTCTTCCATTCCTCACAAACCCTAATTTTCTCTCCCAATTGGGGTCTGTCTCTGCCTCAACCGATGACTCGTTGATTGATAATGATGTTGATTTGGTTTCGTTTCACGGCGATTACTCGCCTCCGTCCCCACCGCCTCCTTCGCCGCCGCCTCATCCGCCTTCGGTGTCGTGCGAGGAGGATTTGAAGGGAGTTGGGTCGCTTGATACTTCGTGCGAGCTGAGTAACAGCTTGAATTTCACCGATGATGTGTATATAGAGGGAATTGGGAATTTGTATGTACTTCCAGGGGTGATATTGAGTTGCCCTGTGGCGGGTTGTTCCTTTTTGGTTAACATTACCGGTGAATTTAGGTTGGGTTTGGAGGCGGAGATGATAGCTGGGACGGTGTTTGTGGCGGCGTCGGATGCTACTCTGTTTAATGGTTCTGTAATCAATGTAACGGCATTGGCGGGTCTGCCGCCGGAGCAGACAAGTGGGACCCCGGCGGATATACAGGGTGCGGGCGGAGGGCATGGTGGGAGAGGTGCTAGTTGTGTAATGGATAATACAAAGCTTCCTGAGGATGTGTGGGGTGGGGATGCATATTCATGGTCGTCACTGGGAGAGCCTTGGAGTTATGGTAGTAAGGGTGGGACTACAAATAGAGAAGAGGATTATGGTGGGAAAGGAGGTGGACGGATTGGGTTCATCATAAAAAATGCTATTGAAGTTCATGGGAGTCTTTTAGCTGATGGAGGTGATGGTGGTATCAAAGGAGGTGGGGGATCTGGAGGCAGCATTTACATCAAGTCTCCTAAAATGTAATCCCTTCTTGACTATATTGACTTAAATCAAATGCTTAAACACCTTATTTTAACCCAATGAACTATCTTGTCGTGGGATTTAGTGTTTCTGCTTGCATTCTGTTTTAAGATACCATGGTTAATTAGTGCTACCGTACATGTAAGGTATAACATGTTATATCCTTTTAACAATTTTGATTGACACATGCAAGCATAATTGCATATAACAACCATATGCGTATGCTTTGTTTTGATTGGTTTGTTTGTTGTGGAACAAAATTATAGGCCTCATGAAACTTTACAAGGTACGGGGGCAAATTGTAGAGAAGAAGAATTGTATCCACATGGCTATATTCTCCTTGGATGGCATTTGTCTGTTGAGAAATAGTTTGGTGCTGTCTATTTACAGAAAGAGTGGAACACATATATTGTGCATGTATAGAAACCTATAAGTAGACTGGTGAAACTTGGAATGAAGTAGGTGAATCTACATTAGGTTTTTTAAGAGTTTGACTTGAAGGGCCTACACATATTTTATAGTTATAGTGGGGTTAACTAGTTGCAAAATGGGGTTCTATGGTTGTTGTCTTGCAGAAATTTTTTTATTGATTAGAGTTAATAGTTGATATGATTTTTTCATGTGCAATGAAGACCTATTGCTCTGCTAGCAAGGAGTATCTTATTTCAAGTTGATGGTTCAAGGACAAGAGGAAGGCTAGAAGGGATGTGGGTGAAGCTGATGTGGAATGACCTATGGTTTAATGAAGGATATCACCTGGAATATATTAGATTTGTGTATAAAGGTGTCATGTAGCTGTGGCTAAGTAGTTGTAACATGTATTCAAATTATTGAGACGAATAAATGAATAAATATTCTGTCAAAACATAAAAATATGTATTTGATCCAACAAGTTGAGTAAATTTAACTAAGGCATAGTCAGAAGCTAATTTGTTGGAGTGAAAATGAAGTACATATGACTGCTATTGGGTAGCCAAGAAATAGCTATGTTTTCTTTTTGTTATCTATTCAATTTTTATATGGTCATGGTCGGTGTTACATTGACATATGTAGTGGTGTGGATGTGTCTCTGGGTGCCAATTTCATCGAATTTTTTAGGTTTTTGGTATTTTGAAGGTCATGAATTCCTAAGTTGATGTAGCATCAACATGAGTAGTCTAGGCAGCAAAGAGCTTATGTAGGTAGGTGTAAGTTTGTACTAAAAAAGCAAACTAAACTATTAATGGGAAGAGTGAGGTTAATCTACCCCAATCAAGTCATTTACCATTAGCTACTTCAGCTCTCTTGGCATTTTCTGAATCAGAGGAAGGTTCAAGGGGATATTACGGTTGTGATTCACAACCCCCAGTTGTACACAGATCTATCTTTCTTTTTCTTTTTTGTTTTTGCTTTGTGTTTGGATAAGCAAAAATCACTGGAAGCCCAGTTTTACACAGGTTACCCAACCTTATCTGTTGGATGATGCAGTACAGTTTTGGGGAAGGAGAACTTTTCACTCTTCAATTGTAGTTCTGTTAGGATCAGGCATCGGGGTTTCCAGTCACCAAAAAGCTAGTTGGTTGAGAAGCAGGTATAACATGTTAAACGCCCAAAATCCTTGATTACTGACAAGCTTAAGTTGTTTTAAGAAAGGATAGAGTTCTACTGTACTAGCATGATTATGGCAATTGCAGATGCAGAGTTCACATTTGGACTCCCTCATCATCCCTAATGAACTTTTTTTTTTTTCTTTTTCTTCCTGTTATTGTTTAAGTACAAAATATCAGCAAGTACAACTGAAGAGGTAGAAACTGACTTATCAGATGTGGAAAGTAATGAAGATTTACTAGTAAAAGTTTAGCAGTTCCAGAGTCATGACTTCTGGACTGGATTTGTGAGCAGCAAGGCAAGCTACAGAAGCTGAGTAGGCAAAGGTGGTAACATTAGTAGCTAACTGATGGGAGCAGCAGAGGGTTTTACTTGTCACCAAATCAAGATAGTATCTCCTTCAGAAGCAGCATGTTGCAGCAAAGATGGATTACTGTGGTTCATTGAGTTTTCTTAATCTCTTAAGTGTGAACAACCCATTTACCCTGGTTGGCTTGCCATGCAAAACCGGAGATTTATCCATTTTATGTTACCTAGACCACAATTTGTACGTCATCTTTTGTTATTAGTTCCAACTTTTAAGTCCTTGAGACTGCTTTTAGGAATTCCTTGTCCTTTTGTTGGTGCACCAGCACCCTTAATATGGGTACCATGGCCACCAACAAAGGCACCTCTGCCAACAAAGAAGCATAAGGTTGAACTATCTTCATTAGACAATAAAGAAGACTGGGAGTAGATTTTTAACTTGGGCAACTGAGAGTCTATAGACTCTCTACCTTGTGTAAATGGACATTTTTGGTAAGCATGCATTCCTTTTTGTTATTCATCACTTGGATGCAAAATCAACACAAGTTAAGAAATAGTTTAGGAAGCTTTTGAACTTTGGTTTCTCTTAGATGTTTGGTCATTAATCACTTAATGAAATGAACTTGTTTTTGTATTTTAGTGCCAGTTTACTGATTGCCATATCTTTTGAATTGAGCATTCTGTCTAGATCTGTCCCTAATATAACTTATATGTGGTTTAGATTTGACTATGCACTGTTGCCCCCTTGAAGTCATGTTTCTTACCGCAGTATCCGAGCTTGAAGCATTTTTCAATGCTAATTATTGTTTTATGAAGAACAGGAGTGGTAGTGGCGAAATAAGTGCTTCTGGAGGTAATGGATTTGCAGGAGGTGGTGGTGGAAGAGTTTCTGTCAATGTTTTCAGCAGGCATGATGACCCCAAATTCTTGGTTCATGGTAAGATTTCTTGGACAAGCTTCTCATTCTATGAGTTGTGATCAGGGGCTGTTTTGACAACCCTGTTCAATTATAATGCCTAGCAAGTAACTGACTAAAAACAAATTCACTTGCACTGGGATAGGATTTTCAGTCAGAAAGCTGAGTTATCACTGCAAGCAACCCTTGCCTCTCTTTTCTCCACCGCTCCATCTCCCCTGTGAAACTAACCTCTGTTTGATCTGGTTATCATTTTCTATCACGGTTATCTCTTACCTTTGTTTGCTTCTTCTCTCTCTCTCTCTCTCTCTCTCTCTCTCTCTCTGCGTGTGTGTGTGTGTCCACCCCAACATTAAATTTCTGTGACCACTTTCTGCCATGCACAAGATCTAGAGATTGTCCTTTCTATGCAACATACCCGCTTCTTTTTCTGTCCTTCCCATTATTGATCCCTGGAATTATTTATTTTTCTCTCTACTTCTCTCTCTTATCAACCAACTCTAATTACCACCACTCACCCAGTACCACTTGTCAACTGCCACCATCTAAAACCTCATAACCACTCTTCCATCTTCAACACCTCCCCTGACTAGATTCATCTAGAGGTTGAACTTGAGTCACCATGGCACGGCTGCACTTCCTTTCTGATCACTCTTCTCATCAGTGCCCGATCCTTACTAAATCTCCATACTGTGTGTATTTGCATGTATCTTTGTTAAGTTTATAGTACATTAAGTTACGTAATACATGTAATCTACATGTACGCACACTAGTAACTGTTTATATATGTAGTTCAAGGTCTTTGTTTAGATGGTTATTTTTGTTAGATAACTTAGGACTTAACTTATTTTGTTTAATGATAGAATTTAGTACTTGGATTTGATGTCATATTCAAAAGATTTTTAAGGCCTACAAATCCACCTATAGCACCACTAATTCCACACTAGGCTTTTCGATGCCTGATAGTCTTGATATAGTTTGATCATAGCTATGCATGATTTATTAGATGAATGGGAAAATAAGTGTCATTGAGCAGGTAATGCTGCAGAACCTCTGAATGAGGCCTTGGTGTTTTGGAGATGTCCATTCTTTCTGCTTATCTATATGATTGCCAAGTGTATTGGGTATGTGTCTTTTTTTTTTCCCCCTTTTTTTAAGGCTAACTCCAGTGTTGTGCTCTTTATTTGTTTTTAATTTGTATAATATGGAGCACAACTTGTTATCCTATTTTGGTGTGTTATAGTTATATTAGTTTTTGGAATGGTGGAGGCATTAGAGCATAGATATTAATTTGTTTTTAATTTGTATAATATGGAGCACAACGTGTTATCCTATTTTGGTGTGTTATAAACTTTAACTATTAGTTTTTGGATATGTGGAGGGATTAGAGTATAGATATTAAATTCCTAGAACTAGCATGAATTCTCTTGAAGAATTATGTTCATATTGGTGCTGGTGTTTAACATGGTAAGATGTGTTTGTACTTTGACCTTAAAAAATTGTTTTGTGATATAGGTGTCGGTGCCCAAAACAGTATCTGTCTTGAATTCAAAGTGATAAGTATCATATGCTTTAAATCATTAGGATTGTGCAACACGAAAAAAAAGGGCACTTTACCACAATAGTGGGCCTTAAAGAGCCAAGACAGCTTGTAGTTAGTGAAATAATTATAAGTGGTGATACATCTTACATCATCAAATGGCTTGTTCACCGTGACCAAATGTTGGTAATTGTAAAGAGAGATGTGGGGGTATTTTGGTTTATATGGAAGTTGGAAGTCTTGTTTTGCTTGTGTTCATAATTCTATCAGTTAGGCAAGGATTATCACAGAATATTTTTGATGTAATTATGTTTCCTTTCTAAATGATATTTGGAGATCTAAGAAACAAGGATATGACGTGATATGTACATGACCCAGCAGGAACATGTTAACAGAAATCATTTTTATTTTTATATGTATATTCATGAAAATAATAATCGTTTCTTCTTTTTTGTATTAGAAGTACATCTATATTTTATTATATTAACATAGGAAGAATTCATATTTTCACATTCTACATATTGGAAAAGAAGTGCTAACACTGTATTGTAAACAAATTATAGGTTTTGGGCTTTAGAATTCTTAAAATTAGAAAGTCTAAAGAAAGGATTATTAGATATAAATTCACGTTGTTTATTTTTAGAATTGGATTCCAAGTAATTTTCTTCAAACATTTTTTTAATAGATAATTAACGGTATTATAAAGAAAAAGCACTTGAAGGGGTGCAATCTTGTACACACGAAGTGCACACTATGCAACGAAAAACCTATACCAATACCCTCCTATACCCTAAGAAGTACAGATATAGACACGAGTACGAACACGGGACATGGTAATTTTATGAAAATGAGGACACGGACACACTAGGGACACGGCAACAACATATTTCTTATATATTTTATTAGCTATGTATATGAATGTTACATCCATAAATTATCAAAAAATATAGAAAACAATACTAAGTTAACGTGAAAAAAACATTGAATCCATAATTTAATCATCATTTAACATAAAACATGATGAAAACATATTTACTATTTCAACTTGCAATGTGTTTTATGCGTATCTAAGTGACGGATATGTATTTGCTAGCGTGCCCATTGCAAAATTAATAAATAAAACTTTAGGACATACCAATTGGTGTGTCCGCGGACACAGCACCCTTTTAGAAGTGTCCGTGCTTCCTAGCGTATACCTCTATAGGGATGTATAGATCCTCCAAGAAATCCAAAAAAAGGGTACTAAAAAACGAGTATTATCTTAAAGCCAACAAAACAAAGAAGCCAACACCATTACCTTCAAGGTAGGAATAGTGCTCTGTTCAACATTGAAAGATCTTCTATTCCTTTGTCTATATGCTTTCCTATTCCCCCATCTTGGGCAACTCCTGTCCCAACAAGTCAAGAGCTCTTTAATAGGTATTGCATGACCCAAACAATACAAAAAAATGGGAAGAATCAGCCCCCAAAACTTACAAGCAACTATGCAATACAACATGAGATAGTTAAATGACTCCCGTGCATACTAATACATGCAACACCAATCCATCAAAAATTCCCCCTCACCTCAAGTTATTAATGGTGAGGATAGCCACTGTCCATGTGCAGAATGCAACCTTGGATGTAGCTTTGGAATGTCACACCCCTTTCCATGGGAAGCCAGACTCTCTCCTTGACTCATAAGATGACTATTGAAAGAAGCCACCAAGAACAAAAGAACAACCCGTCTTAGTTCCAACCCAAACAAATGAATGTTCAGCCTCCCCCTGAATGCAATAACCCGAAATTATACCCTAAAGCCCTCCACCGATCCTACCTACAAGTCGTGCAACCCCCTCCTAGGCCGTGAAGCCCATATCCTACCTTAGACAAGACCAAGAGCTCTTAACCGAAACTTCCTAATCCATAAAATCTTGTAGAGGTTGGGAAAGACATTCCTCAATGCCTACCCCCACACAACGTGTCCTTCCAATATTTGATAGGACTTGTGCCTAGTGTTTGAAGCATGTCCGGTTCCAAAATATTTAAAATTAATAGGACATGTTTAAATGCATGTTTTGACAAGTGTTAATTAGAGTCTGATGAGTATGGGTGCCCAACAGCCCTTCTTAGAAGTTTTCATGATTCTTAGTTGGGAATTCTACAGAAGGTTGGATTACCTTTTTTTTTAACTTCCCTTTTTGGGATGCAATTAGACATTGGTTTACATGGCTTTTTCTTTTTTTCTTTTTGTTTCTACAGCCATCACTCCCTCAACCAAGAAAAGAAAAAGGAAAGTCAAGAAGAGAAGAGGCTTTAATTGGTTTTTCCTTCAATTCAAATTTTAGACTTCTTTGTAATAATAGAAGGCAGTAATTTTTGTCCCTTAAGAACATGAATGTTGAATATTGACTTGGAGACTGTTCAAAAGTGTATAGCCATATGTATGGCTGAGTGACATCTTTGACAACTTGATTCCTTAGTCTTGTTGGACCAGTCACGGGTTTAAGTTTGGACAAATTTGTTGGCTTTTGCTTTCTAACCCATCATTTTAGCTTCCTGCTATTATAGAAATCATTGTTATATTCTATATTCCACTTTCTATTGGCCGTCATCAGAATATTTCTTGGGTTTAATGCCAGTGGGGGTCTTGGGAAAATGTGAGCCATGGAGCTATTTCTGTTTGAGTTTAGAGGCATTTGACCATTTATACCTTTGAATTTGTAATCGTTTGATCGTACTAGTTATGGGACATGTCCAATTACCATATGCTTGTCATCTTGCTTGCAGGTGGAAGAAGTTATGGGTGTGCTAGAAACTCAGGTGCCGCAGGGACATTTTATGATGCCGTTCCTCGGAGACTTGTTGTGAGCAATCACAACATGTCCACAGATACTGATACACTTCTTTTAGAGTTTCCTAATCAGCCACTCTGGACAAATGTTTATATTCGAAATCATGCCAAAGCTACTGTTCCTTTGCTCTGGAGCCGTGTGCAGGTTGTGTAATTATTGATATTTATTATCCCTGCTTTAATTTAATGATTAGTTTATTGTTGAGGCTGAAAAGCTTCTATTGGGAGAGCATAAAGCAATCATGCATTGAAATACTGTTATCCCATTTCCCCATGTGTGGGCATTGTTTTCATCTTATGCGTCTTGTCTATAATATTATATTTCCTAATAAACGTAGAGAGTGCAAGTTGAGGTGATAGCTGATGAAAATTGTTGCGAATGCTTGATATGTAATGTGTGCTAGATGGTTCGAGTCAGGATTCTTCTATCTATTGATGGGCTTTACGAGGACAGCTGTCAATATGAGTTGAAACTACTTTGACACTTGTTAGGATTTCTAACTTTATATTCTTATTCTTTAATAATGTGCAGAAGAATATTTTATAAATTATAAATGGATTTTTATCATGGAACCTTTGAGCTGCCACTTCATTAGTTAATAAGCCATGACACTTTGATGCTTGGGACATGTTAAGTTCTTCATTGTTAGAGCCAGTTTTGGGGGACTTAATTATTGAAAACTGTTTATGATTCTATAATAAATACAAGTGCTGCTTTTTTACACAGACAAAATTGTTCCATTGTAGTGAAAAATGTAGAAGTTCATTATGGATTGTGGACGGTTTCCATGTTGGACTTTGGCATGTGTAAGTGTGTAAACTAAGGAAACAGATGATGGGAATGCGGAGGCCTGATGGAATAATTTAATTTAGTATTCATCTGCAAAGCTTAAATGACTTCTTTGACTTATTAGGTGCTTATAGGGGATCACATAAAAGCTGATATCATCTTAGTCCAGGTTTGTTCCTGTCAACAAAAAACTGAAAAAATAAGATTAAAAAAAAAAAGATGCTGTGGTTGGAGTGTAGGAAACAGTTCCGGAGATAATTTTTGTCTCCATCGCTCCTTTGGTTGAGCTGGTGTTTTTAGTCTTATTTTGTTGCTTTAGATTTGAAAAGTTTTCCCCTCCCTAAAGAATAAAGCATTTCCTTGTTGTCCATGTTTCTCTTGCTTTTGGTTGCCCTGTTTTTCTCTTTCTTTCTTACCCTTTTTCTTCTTTGGTATTTTTCAAATGGGTTTGTTGTACCTCCTTATTCGAGATCTTCTTCTTCATTTTGAAGTAATTTACTTTGAAAATTGTTACATCTGTTAGCGAAATCTGTCGACATAAATGGAGTTCATTTGCTCCCCCACAAATCTCAATATTGAAATGTCGCTGTTAGAAATTTTGGCCTGGAATTATATGCTTTCTGATTTCATGGATGTAATCATCAGTACTCTGTGAGATATCCCTTGTGCTGTTTCATGGTGGTTTATCTATATCTAGATATTCATGTGTTAATGTAATATCTAGGTTCAAGGACAACTTAGTTTATCATGTGGCGCAGTTTTGAGCTTTGGGCTTGCGCATTATGCCTTATCGGAGTTTGAGTTACTGGCAGAAGAGCTTTTAATGAGTAACTCGATAATCAAGGCAAGTGCTTGACATTACCTTTTTTTTTTTTTTTTTGTGTTCTTACCTCTATTGCTTCATATATGATTGTTAAGTATTTCACTTTTGTTGTTTGAGTATGTCCCACTAAAATCTTTGTGAGGTCATGTCTGTCATAGCATTCTCATTCAGGTTAAAGAATTCTTTCCCTTAGGTCGGCTGCAGATATCGTCATTCCATTTTCTGTAAACCATTCCCAGAAATTCCCACCATCGGTTCAATGGTGTCTCACCTCTTAACTGAAACCCATCGCCCCAAATGTAAAGTTTGTCACTATGCACTCATGACCATTACCTTGCGCGTATTCAAGAGAAGAACTGTTGTGCAAATTAATTACGGCTAATGTTAATTATCTTCTTAATTCAGATTTACTTGATTTCATCTCTGTTTTTCCAGATTGCCTGCACTATTCTTCATACACATTTAGATTTTTAAAACTTTTTATGTTCTTATGTGTGGTTCTCTGCTGAGTTTTGAAGCATGGCAGATACTAGTTCGCCAGCCCTGCTAAACAATAGAACCTTGTTGCATCAGTTCTCATATTTGTAGAAGTAGGATTGCAAGTTTCTGTTTCCATATGTAATAGCTTCAATATAACTTTTCCCTTTCGTTTGTAATGTTTGTCATATGTTTATGGTACAATATGTTGATTATATCTTTGTTAACTTTATGATTAAGTTTAGGTATATGGGGCTTTGCGAATGGCTGTCAAAATCCACTTGATGTTGAATTCAAAAATCCTTATAGATGGTGATGGTGATGCAATTGTTGCAACATCATTGCTAGAGGCCAGCAATTTAGTGGTTCTCAGGGTAACTCAATACTTACTCATTTGGAGGCCAGCAATTTTCTATCTTTTGTTCATTTTGCTTTCTTGTATGATGTTGTTTACTGTATTTGGTTGGCAGGAATCATCTGTAATACATTCGAATGCAAATTTGGGAGTTCATGGGCAAGGTTTTATGAACTTGTCTGGACCAGGAGATGTGATTGAAGCTCAACGTTTGGTTTTATCATTATTTTACAGTATAAGTGTAAGCTGAAGGCTCCTCATGTATTTTAATGTGCATTTCTCATTAAAGGCTGTAACTCATAAGGATTTTGCTACCTTGTTTTTCCCCCGCTTTGTGATGGTTGGGTACCTGCAGTTTAACCTTAGTGTAGTATTCAGTTTAAACAGCCGTGAAATGCTATCAAACTTGGCACGTAGCGGTTACCACCCAGTATCCGAAAGTGAAAAACACACACACATTAGGAGTGCCTTGTATTCCATTCATGGTGTCGAATATATTGTCCTATCTCAGCCTTTAGAGTGGTAAAGTTTCAACATTACCTCTCAATCTGTGCTTGCTGAGACTCCAAAATTTGCCATAGTCATGGGCATTGTCGATTGCAAGCTTTGAACTCCTAAAATGTCTTCTTCTTTTTTTCTTTCTTTCACAAATCCCAGGATGTTTTCTGTTGTCAAAAAAATCAACGCAATGATTAGGAAAAGTGATAAAAAATTTTGGTCATTATTGTGGCTATTACATTTGTTATTTGCTTTTCCTTTTCACTTGTTGGGTTCCTGTTCTGTTTCTTTTCACATTTTCTGACTTAGTTTTTCTCCCCTCTTTTTCTTATCTTCCTTTTGGATTTATGCACTGTTATAAATTTTAAAATTATGCTTAGGTTTACTGATGTATCTGCTTACTTGTGAATCTTCCTTTCTCACATAAAGGTTGGCCCTGGTTCTGTTTTGAGGGGTCCCTTGAAAAATGCAAGTAATAATTACGTGTAAGTATTACTTATATGAAATTGGAGTCATGGTTTGTGCTCATGCTGCTATAGTTTGTTCAGTAGATTTTTTGATAAATGCAGGACACCAAAGCTCTATTGTGAACTCCAGGATTGTCCTAGGGAACTGCTTCATCCACCTGAAGATTGCAATGTGAACTCTTCATTGTCCTTCACTCTCGAGGTGTTGCATTAGTCTATTAAACTCTTTGGTTTATAGTTTCTTGTCTTTGCTTGTAACGAATGATGGAATTCATGTGCTTCTGCAGATTTGTCGAGTTGAAGATATAAGTGTCGAGGGTTTTATAGAAGGATCTGTTGTTCATCTCCATTGGGTTAGAACCGTCGTCGTCCAATCTTCTGGAGCAATAACTGCATCTGGACTGGGTATTGTCTATAACTCTTCTTCCCTTTTTCTCCTCCCTTTCCCACTGTCCCTGTTAAAACATTCCTTAGTCAAACTACTGATGTGAAATATGCCTCTTGGGTGAAAACGTGTTCTCTGTAATTTCGATGTGGAACATATGCAGGCTGCACTGGTGGGGTAGGCAGAGGAAGATTTTTGAGCAATGGTCTTGGAGGTGGTGGTGGACATGGTGGCAGAGGTGGGAATGGATATTATAATGGCAGTGTTATTGAGGGTGGTGTTGCGTATGGGAATGCTGATTTGCCTTGTGAACTTGGTAGTGGGAGTGGAAATGATAGTCTAGCTGGTGCAACTTCGGGTGGTGGTATCATAGGTAAGCTTTTGATGGCTGAGTTTGTTTAATGCTGTCCTATTAATATGTTTTATTCTTGGACAAGGCTGAATAAAATAACAGCAGGTGCAGGCTTAGGAGCACACATTAAAATTTTGTCTTATGTAAGGCAAATGTCTCATGTTGCAAGGCTCGCCATCTGAAATATTTTATCACAAATAACGTGGCTAAAAAATTAGTTGGCAATTTTTAAAACCCCTTGCCTTTTATACAATTTAAATGTTCTTCTTTCTGATGTTATGGGAACACTTCCACATATAAGATTTTAATTTCCTGTGGAGGAGAAGACTGGTTTAGTGTTAACTTTTAGTATGTGTGATGCATATCCTTGTACCTTAAAATGTTTTCCTCATTTCTTGGAAGAATCTAACGTATGTTGCCTCTAAAACTAAAGTCTTCACCCCTTTGCCACAATGTTTCATTTAGATTCTTAAATAGTTGTAGCAAGGCTTTTGATCTCTTTGTTATTGCTTAAAAATTCTGCGGATCTTGTTTGATGTCTGCTATTGAGATGTAGAAGGCACAGGGTATTTAGTAGTAGTTATTTCATAATTGATTCAAATTGGAAATTTATGCATCTTATCAGCATTCTTACGTCTCTTCTTTTTGTTGGTTCCATTTTTATTTTGTTGCGGCTGCATATCTTCTTCTTTTCCTGTGCTCTTCCTTTTTTTTTTTTTTTTTTTTTTTGGGATTTTTTTTTTTTGGGGGGGGGGGGGGGGGGGGGGGGGGGGGGGGGGGGGGGGGGGGGGGGGGGGGGGGGGGGGGGGGGGGGGTGGGGGGGGGGGGGGGTAGCTTGTAGCTTGGAGACCTGGCTTCAAACGTTGGGTACATTTCTATGTATTCATGGTCTGTACCTGTTTGAAATGTATCCTGAACTTTTTATTGACAATTAACTCTGTATTGTTAGTGATACTAAGCATTTCATGTGGCTGATTCTGGGGAATGAGCATAATCCATGCCATATTTTATAATTGTGACCTTTCTCATTTCCAAGTTCTGATACAACAAGATTGCCTGTTTCATTAAACAGATTTTTGGCATCACTTAGTCAATCTCTTTGTTGTCCTCATCTCTTGATCTTGCCCCATATCATATTCTGATTTTCCATATTTCTTTTTTCTGAAGAGATGGTTTCTTTTATCTTTATTTATTTATTTTTCCTTGAACAGTGATGGGTTCATTGGAGCACTCATTGTCAAGTTTGTCCATTGATGGTTCACTTAGAGCTGATGGAGAAAGTTTTGAAGAAAATGTCAGAAAGCAGGATGGTGTGATTTTTTCAGACATTGGTCCAGGTGGTGGATCAGGTGGGACTATTCTTTTGTTTGTTCATGCATTGGCCCTTGGTGAATCTTCTTCTATCTCAACTGTTGGAGGACATGGTGGTCCCAATGGTGGTGGTGGAGGTGGTGGAAGGGTTCACTTTCATTGGTCAGACATTCCCACTGGGGATGAGTACCTGCCCATATCAAGTGTAAAAGGGACGATTCATGTGGGGTTCGTACCTCAACTTAATGTTATTAATTCACTAGCTCTACAAACCTGCTTTGCACTTGCTGTCTTTACAAGACTAGGTGTTACCAATTTATTTTTGAGCAGATTTGGTCATTTTAGTGGGCTCCTGTACTAACCATTTTCTACTACCAAGCTTAAGATGACAGCTGTTATAAGAGGTTCTTACATCTGACAGTCAGATCATGGACTGTGGCATAAACAACCTAACACTTTTATAGAGTAATTACACTTGATTAATATGGTTCGGTAAGAACGAAGTAATCCCTTTTTATAGTCATTGTGACTATGAGTGGTAAATTTAATATTAATTAATATTGAAGCCCATCTGTGTCCATATCTTAATTGGCTTTCCCCCCTCTTAAGCAATTATGACTGACGTTATTGTAATGTGTGATTGGTCCCTTACTCTGACAGAAGATTGTGACATTCAGGATATCTAAAGGGGGCTTTTCTCCAACAAAATGATGCCTACCAATGCTTACAAAAAGATTTGGGTTGTAATTTGTTGGGACATAGACTAAACATAACTATGGAGAATCCTATCTACACCTCTATAAGGACGTTCATGTGGAGAAGATTGGTCACAAGTACAAAATTAATGGGTCCATTAGTTGTCAGAAGAAATCGGAAAATTTCTTAGGATTATTCATATTTGTATTCATACTTTAGTATGTATGAATGCATGAGCATTGTTGTATGCATGCACTAAAGAGATCAGGGATATCACTGTACTTCTCTATACTATTGTTAAAGGTGATAGCACGGTGATCATTTTGTGTACTAACAGCTGTTCAGTGGGGTCATCTAGGGGTGTCTCCCATAACTGACGACATGGCCTCTCTTGTGCTTAAGGAGTCAACAATTTTGGATAAGAACTAATGTTCTGTGAGGTGTGAGTTGCGTAGGTTTTCTAAACAAATGTTTTTCTTCCAATGGACTAACCTGAAAATAATCAGTTTCGGTGGTTTGGAAACAGCTAGTTAAGTTAACTTTGTGCCATTATGCTATATTGTGGGGGTTGGGGTTATCAGCAATAGGTTTTGTTTCTCCTCCACCATTTTTCAATTGTCCAAGCAAAAGATGAGTGTAATACTTCATAGGTGCTTTAAAACCCATCATCTGTAGGTGTGATGTGGAGTACGCTGAAATATCAGTAAAGCAAATTCCCACCTTTTATACAGGGTATAGGTACATTAACTGGAGCTCGGTGGTGTTCATTTGTGTTTTTTTTAATTTTAAATTTTATGTTTCTCTCCCTTGAGCCATGAATTTTCAACATGCAATAGGTGCTATCTGCCATTCTTTTGCATTTTAATGTTTGCAACAGATAAAGCAGTGATCTTGTTCACATTTAGGTTGGTGCTTAATGATTATCTTTTTCATGATATAATAGTCCTTTATATGCAATATTCAAGTTATATCTATCCGTATCTTCGCCTACATTAAGATGGTAATTTATCCATGTTTTTTCCTTTATTAAGAAGCATTGTCAAACTTATATTATACTTTGATAAATATCACTGGCTTTTTTTCACTAGAAGTAATATAGTAATCACAGATTCAAACAAATTCTCAGGTGATCATATGCATGGCTATTAAATTATTCTCTTACAACCTAAGAGGTACTTGGCATCCCCATGCCTGTAACTTTCATTGCTATCATCATATCGAACAGAAAAGAACATTCTGTAACGCTCTAATCCATTTTTGGTAACTAAGTATGTGATAGCAAAGGTTGCTTAATCCCAAGTATGATCATATGTTTGCAGTCCAAATGACACTATTGACAACATCAAATTGTATGTCATGTTTGAAATGAGAGGCATCTTTTACAGCTATGGTAAACATAAAACACACATACATTAATTACTTAAATATTGGAACCCATGGATGCTCAATTCCAAAACATGGAATGCTTTCACTAGTCATTTTGATGTTTCCCAAAAGAAAATTTCTTCCTTGGTTCTCTGAAATGAGAAAAGAACAAAGGAAATGACCTTAGCATATAGAGCCAGAGATCTTAAGGTACATATGTGATGTGTCCTACTTGTCTAGGTGATTGTGCTCCTAGTAAGCATGTCTAGTAATTGGGTTTACTATATAAGAATGGTTAAAACTCTTATTTTATCTGTAAAATGCTGTTTGTTCCTTTGTAAACACCAATATCAAGCCCTGTCTCATTGTCACAAGACATAGGAACTGGAAGAATCAGGGCCAGTTGGAGATATCCCACATCTGACACCAATACCCAAATCCTAGTAATACAATTATGTAAGCCAGTGGACTTTCCTGTTAGCAATGGCCGATGCCTTTTCCAAAACTTTCTATTGTAAGAAGCTATCCTGAATATCTACTTGTTCTGTTAGGTGCATGCTTTCAGCATCTATGCTACTTAAGTCTGACTTCTGTGGAACTTCATTTTTTTTAATCTTTCATGTTTTTATTCAATAAATTTTCATCTCCACTTGTTTTGAGGGGGGCGAATATTTCACTCGTGGAAATTTACCCGCAAAAAATTATAAGAAAAACTTTTTTTTATCTATTTATTTTTTTGGTTATGCTGGAAGTATGAGATATTGGTACTGAGAGTATTCTTCCTCTTTCCTCAGGATCCTTTAAAGTTGTACTGTTAAGGAATCAAGATATGGACATTCTATGTTAGCGTGATATAGGAAACCAAGCTTGATCATTCTGCCCGTAAAGTATTACTATAGTATGATTCTTTTACTAAATCCTAGAACCAAGGATTGAAATTTCGTTTCAATAGGTCGTTTCAGTTGGTCCAAAAACGGAAATGATTTGGAAATGTTTCGGGATGTTTCGAAAACATTTCAAAAGTGACAAATGTTTTTGTATTTTTCTCGATCAAAATTGTACAACATTTATTGCAAGTAAATTCAGGTTTCACACTACATATGGTTTGGGTATATAGCATTGTGTTTTGGTGTATTTTTTCTATATTCTGGAGTGTTTTGATGGAAAGCATAGAGTTTCATTATTCCACTAGTGTTTCGGAAATGGAAATGTTTCAACCGTTTCGACGGAAACAAATGGAAATTTTGTTCCTTGCCTAGAGCCTCTTATTAATGTAAAAGTGGAGAATTTGAGATCACAGACCCTTCTATTTCTGTCTTCTCAAATACTAATAAATGTCTTTAATTGGGATGACACTTTCTTCAATACCAGCCTAAAAGTGACCTTCATCGTGTTCTATGTTCGAATCACCATGCATAAATGACAACACATTCTTTCTCTCTCTCTCTCTCTCTCTCTCTCTCTCTCTGTTTCTCTTGCGTACTCATCTCCTTGTGCTTCTTCACGAGGTCCTGATTGGAGTTCTTGGTCACTTCATTCTTCCCAATCTCATACATAATTGTGGTTATGCTCACTTGTGCTTTTAATTTGTCTCCAAGGTGTCAATTGGAATTTGAAACCTCTATTTTTTCTTTCTTTCTTTTTCCTCATTTTTTTTTTGTACCCCAATGGCAGAGGTGGGATAGGCAAAGGTCAGGGCTATACTGGGGACAATGGAACTGTCACTGGAAAAGCATGTCCTAAAGGGCTTTACGGGATCTTTTGTCAGGTAGCTTTGCTATGTCATCATATTCTGTCCTCTGCTCCACTTTTGCGCATTAATAGTTTAGGGACTGTATAACATCTAGGATAGAGTTAATGCAGGTGCTCCATGAAGTCTGAATACATGTGTAGCAGAAAACTTTAGTTGACTTCTACTTTCTCTAATTGATTTCTTGATTATAAATTCTTGTTCTATATGAATACACTTTTGCTAGCCACCACATACAGGCAGACCAAGCATGCAACTCAATGAATTGTTTCCTTGCCCAGCAGAAAAGAGAAAAATGGGAAGACCGCGCGGGGGGGGGGGGGGGGGGGGGGTGTTTGGAGAATTTGTTTTTGATCTTAGAGTTGACTACCTTGTATTTGACCATTTGAGGATACTGTAATGCAGGAATGCCCAGTTGGGACATTTAAAAATGTCAGTGGGTCTGATAGAGGCCTTTGTAAAGATTGCCCATCTCATGAACTCCCACGTCGTGCTATTTATGTTGCTGTTCAAGGTATCTATAATATTTATTTAGCAAGCTTCTTTATGCTGAAGGATTGCTGTGCTTTTACTGCATGCTGAAATTTATCTGTTATTTTTCCAATGCCATTGGGTCGCCATGATTGCTTTTTTTCCAGTAAGAGCGCTGCCTAATAATAATTAAAGCCTCCTAATTCAAAAATATTATTTTCCCAATGTTTTCAACTCTTATTTCTTTTGTTTGGGAAGGGAAGAAAGAAAAGGACCCCCCGGGGGGGTGGGTGGGGGGGTTGGCTGGTGGTGTATTTCATCCATGAGTTTGTGGTTGTTTTTATCAGGTGGTGTTGCGGATGCTCCTTGTCCATACAAATGCATTTCTGAGAGATATCACATGCCACACTGTTATACCGCCCTGGAAGAATTGATATACACTTTCGGGGGGCCATGGTTATTTGGTTTTATTCTCTTAGTTCTCCTCATTCTGCTAGCATTGGTGCTTAGTGTTGCTCGAATGAAATTTGTCAATGCTGATGAATTACCAGCTTTAGTGCCTACTCGACGTGGCTTGCAAATAGATCGCTCATTCCCCTTCTTGGAATCATTGAATGAGGTCCACTAACTTCATTTTGTGAACTTCGTCGTGTTTTCTCATCTGGCATCTGTTTGACAGTAACTTTTGAAGCGCTTTACTATTTGTGCCGATTATCCTGAATATGATGTTTTGTTTTCTTTAGGTATTGGAAACAAGTAGAACTGAGGAATCCCAAACTCATGTGCATAGAATGTACTTCATGGGGCCTAATACTTTCAGTGAACCATGGCATCTACCAAACTCTCCTCCAGAGCAAGTAATAGAAATTGTGTAAGCTCTCTCTCTCTCTCTCGCTCTCTCTCTCCCTCCCTCTCTGTGTCTGTGGGTGGGTGGGTGTTTTGTGTGTGTGTGGTTTTTTTTTTTTTTGGGGGGGGGGGGGGGGGGGGGGGGGGGTGGTGGGTGGTGTTGTTGTTGTTGTTTGTATAACAGACTGGATATCAGATATTCAAACTCTTTATATTAATCTTCGGTGAATGATTAACTTGGAACTCAAATGATTTCGTTGTAGATTCTTTTCATAAATGGTCCCTAGTGGTGAGACTAATTTAGAGGAAAGAAAGGGGCAGGTTGTGGCAGACAAGGCACATGAAAAAGCTTTCTGTCTTCAATAAATACTATGAATTGTTTCTTAAATAATTTGTTGATGTGGCAGGTATGAGGATGCATTCAACAAATTCGTGGATGAGATCAATGCGTTAGCTGCTTATCAGTGGTGGGAAGGATCAGTCTACCGCATTCTTTCACTTCTTGCATATCCACTTGCATGGTCATGGCTGCAGTGGCGCCGGAAAAAGAAAATACAGCGACTACGTGAATTTGTTCGATCAGAATATGATCATGCTTGCTTGCGCTCTTGCCGTTCACGTGCTCTTTATGAAGGGCTCAAGGTATTCTTCCGAATTCTGTTCCAAATGCATTGGTGAACAATCCCAATAGGGATTCATCATTGAGCTTGTTAGGTCATGGGGTTTTTACAGTATCAGGTGAGGATTGCTGCTTGTAAGAATTACAATACTTAAATTTTTTTCTACCGTATGGCTTTCTAACCCAAGAATTACAAGTTTGAAGGGTGTTGATTTTAATGGCTTTGGAGTATGTGAAGTTTTGGAGGAATAGCTGGGGTCTCTTACCATGCAATACTTAATGAATGTCACTTTGTTTTTGGATTTTCTTAGTTTCATGGGACGTTAACCACTTGCTGTGAAGCATTTGTTACAACTCTATTATGTTAAGAGTAGTTTGAGTCAAGGATTATTTCTTGTTTGGGATTTTCTACTTTGAAGACGTACATTGGGTAAAAAAGGAAAGATTTTCTAGTACTTTCTGTGTATTAAACTGGTTATAATTTTGTTGGTGTCTTATTAACTTCCTTTGTTCTGAGGGAAGTATGGTTATGAGAATAAATAATCATTTGAGTGCATGAAAGGGAAGGGAAATGACTTCTTCTGTTTTAATACAAGGGAAAAAGAAGAATTTAGTTGAAGGAAAAAGAAGATAAGAAACTAGTGAAGTAGAAACTGTAAATGAATTTGTTCAAATTTGTTCCTATGCTCAAGTTAAATGGGAGAAAGGAGAAAATTTTAATTAATGTTTCTTTTATGCTTCTCTCTTCTCCATGTTCCAACAAATTTATAATTATTTGCAAATTGGTCTCCTACTTGGGGAAATGTGATGAAGCTCAAGCCTTAGTAACATGATTTACCCAGATGGGCTCCCACTCTGCGCTCGAGTTCGTGGATTGAAGAATTTGGTGCGAGTTTGCGATGAATCCACAGATTAATATTTGTTAGAGTGCGAATGGGTGCTATGAGTGTGGAGACCATTTTTCTTGATTAGCTATTAATCACTCTATGCCAGTCCATGAAGTCTATCTGGATCTGCTGCATTGAGTCACTTTCACTACATGCACAAAAAATTGTCATCTTCTGCCAGTCCATGAGGTCTATAATGCACTGCACACACCCTAGCATGACTTGTTCAAAGCCATCAAACTGTTACAAGAACTACTGTGGTGCTCATGTGAGTTGAACCACTAACCTATTGGTAAGAAAGATGTCTAGAGCTATACCGCTATGCCACTTCAGCTTTCTATTTCTGTTTTATTAATTTTATTTTTTAAGCAAGCCAGATTGTACACAAATAATAACTTTCTTCCATATACATATGCAATTATCAGTAATACTTAACTCACCTACTATATGTAAATAGGTATAGATGCTCTGAAACACTCTCAGTTCTACTCATTTTCAAAATTGAGGTTCTCGCACCCCAGCACCCACAACCGCACCGGCTCCCATGTTACATGGATTCTTCTAAAGTATATGAAGGATTGTTGGACATTCACCTAACAAAAATATTTAGTAATTTGAATTTGCCATATAAATATGCATAAAACTCCCATTTTCTTTTCTCATACTCTCTGTACTAATTCCCTGCAGACATAGCATATGGCCTTCCTTGTGTATTTTATCTGTCCACTCAATTGCTTATGCATAAAAATAGCTTTCATGGTAGGTCGTTCGAGTACAACGCTAATGTTGAGTTTCTAGTATGGTAGTCTTGCGTCTCAGTCTTTGTTCAACTATTCTTTGTGAAAGTTTCATTACTTCACTTCTTGGTTTAATGCCACAATTATCAATCTAGTTTTAATCATCTTCATGTGGGTACTATATTGCTCTGCCACATTCATTAGATATCTTAATTTGTAAAATATTGTTTACAAATTGGTCAATCAAATTGCTCCATCACAAAACACTTGTAGGCCTTGTTATGAACGCTATCAAGGTCCTACCACCTTTCCTAGTTTCATTTTGTATAGCTTCTTTTGCCTCAACTACCCTAATTTTTTGGAAAAATTGGAAGTTACATTATTGTTTCAACTATTAAGCAATCCTAAAGATGATTTACCAACATGATTCTTATTGAATGGTTTTGAAAATAACTCTCAAGTCTTTATCATGCCTTCTTTAGTAGTTCTCCCATACCCTCATACTCAATCCAATTAACATAAGTCAAGTCTTTGTCATTCCTTTTCCTTTGTTTAAGAAAGTTTATATATCTCTCTTTCACCAATACTTTGCATTTAACCTAGGGTATAAATCATTATAAGCCTTATGTGCACCTTCTTTTATCACTTTCTTAGTCTCATTTGTGGCTAATTTATATCTTCCAAGAGTTTCATTATTTGTACACGCAGGCAAAGCTTTGTGATAGGCTTTTTCCATGCTAATTACTTTTTGGACACTACCAAGTCTTTTAGATGACAGGCTCTTCTGTTTATATTTAAATAACCATGTCTATTATTTTTTTTCAAGGGAATCTCCAATTTTATTTTTCTATCATTATAGTTCTTTCGTTTTATGGATTTGGAGAACGAATGTGAAAGGAGCTCCAGGGCAATTCGTTGCCATCAGTTAATAATACGGAATGCTCTAGTAGTTTGGCACAAGTTGGGGTTAGAAGAGTTTCCTGCTGATTTAAACGTACATCAGAAATCACTTCTTAGTATTTTCAACATGCAATGTGTTGCTTGTGCGTTGCATGTTGGACCTGGGTTCATGAACAAGGAGACGGCTGTATTAGAGTGTACAATGTAACTTGGTCAGAAAAAAATCAGTGTCCTGAATTACACTATCAGGGAATTGATTTGATGGTCGTAATTACTGGGTAGCAAGTATCTTGGGCAGTTGTTTTTGTTCATTGATCTGATCTGTTTTTAAGGGGAGAGACTGAGTATGTTGCCCCTAATATCATGGATAGGCAGCTCATGCTGAGATTTGCTTCTAGAGTGCTATATTAATCATCACTTTGCAACAGAGGAACTGAATAGTCTATAGGCCAACAGTAGATGATTTTGCGGCAGTGCTATGGAGTAATATTTGTATTACAAGGCCCAGATAGTCAAAAATGGTAGTGTCGATCAATCGATAATGATATTTCCAACCCTCATGTTGAGCAACTCACAAGATATGATACTTGTTTCCCATTTCACCTTACTGAAAACAAACTTGTTTTGAACTTTATATTGATGAAAATTTGGCTTTTAATAAGCTGATATTGTTAGGCAAGATCTGTTTCCCTGTTCCCGGAATGCTGCAATGAGCTGATATTGTATCACTGACATTTTATATTTATCTAACACAATGTTACCCTTTGTTTGATCTCAATGGGGGATAACAGCTATAGAATTAACATATATGCTTGTTACTGCAGGTAGCTGCAACTTCTGATCTAATGCTTGCACATGTGGATTTTTTCCTTGGTGGAGACGAAAAAGGAGTTGGCCTTCCTCGCCTTCATCAAAGGTTTCCAATGTCTTCAGTGTTTGGAGGAGATGGAAGTTACATGGCTCCTTTCTCTCTTCACAATGACAATGTCCTCACTAGCCTTATGAGTCAGGTCTGCAATTTGTTAGTGATAAAAATGATTGAGTAGGAATTATTATACCAGTATAGCTTCTCTTTCCTGACCTCTTCTATTAAAGTGATGTTGATTTTTATTTTCATACATTGCAGTCTGTCCCTCCTACCATTTGGTATCGATTAGTGGCTGGTCTAAATGCTCAATTGCGTTTAGTTCGTCGTGGACATTTAAGAACAAGTTTTTGTTCAATTATGAGCTGGCTTGAAACACATGCAAATCCTACTTTAAGTGCCCATGGTGTACGTGTTGATCTGGCTTGCTTTCAGCCCACTGCTTGTGGTTATTGCCAGTTTGGGCTCACTGTGCATGCTGTTGAAGACGAAAATATGCAACCATCAGTAGAAGGGCCAAATGTATCTCTGTTAGCTGAGCAAGAGTCACGGTAATTTTCATGCGATTTTCTTGTTTATTTATCCATTTAGTTAAAGAGCACGTCTGGAGCCAATTAGAAAGAAAGGCAGAGAAGCTTGATTTCTTTCCTATCTGATACACAGTTTATTTGGTACTCATTGGAGGAAAGCGGTGGATCATTCAAGGGTCTGCGAACAACTATTGACACATAAAAGGGCAGTTGGAGGAATCTTACAAACTAAGAGCTTACAAACAATCACAGACAAGAAGACTCTCTGTTATCCTCTCTCTTTCATACTTCATAATACTAGACCTGTTGGTCATCTGGTAATTTTGATGTTTCTAGGATATTAATCTATCAATATCTCTCAAGACTTGAAATTGCTTCTCTGTCACTCTCTGAATTTACTTTTGCATCATTGCAGGATCTTGTTGGTTTGGTGATCTCGATACTACTCTTAGGAGATTTTAGCTTAGTCTTGCTTACTTTGCTTCAGCTATACTCTATTTCACTGCTGGATTTCTTCTTGTTTTTGTTTATTCTTCCTCTTGGCATATTATTTCCATTCCCAGCTGGAATCAATGCTCTATTTAGTCATGGGCCCAGGCGATCAGCAGGTCTTGCACGTGTATATGCTCTGTGGAATATCATGTCTTTGATAAATGTCGTAAGTTATTCCCTGTCCCAGCTCGATATTTAAAAAATAGGGAATTACTAGAAATGTTAAAGAGTGTAGGCAACAAGACATGGGCAGTGTCTCATCTATAATCCTAAATTGTATTTATGATGTTACAAATTCTGTAGGCATTATTATTTTGATAAGTATTTCCCTCTCTCATTATGAAGCCCACTTATGTGAGAAGGAAGGCTGTGGGTGCAGCATAGTTGTCAGAACAAAACTGGACAACAAACCAGTGAAGACCAGTTCAACCATTACGAAATTAGATTATTTTATTCATTCATATAGTAATATGCACAACAAATGATGTGGCGCAATGGCTTTAGTCTCATTAATCTTCCAAGTTTGAGCCTCCTAGGCTCATTTCTTGAACTTTTTTGAACGGAGTTGCGATTTAACAAGTGCGAGCCAGCTGTGCGAGCCTTCAAATTTTGAAAACTGAAACACTAGTTAGTGTCAACCAGTTTTTTAAACTATCCGATCCTTTCTCTTGAATCGAACAACTGGACTGGCAACCGGCCGGTCCGGTTCTAATATCTAGGGGGTGCAGCCATTTATGCTGTCAATATATTATTTGTTAGTAAATGGAGAACCATGAAGTATGCTTATCTTTTCTCAACTTAATATATTTCTAGTCTAAATGCGAGGACTTTTGTACTCCCAGAATCACATAAATCTGATTTCTCACTTATCAAATGGCATTGATGATTTCATTAAAGTTTGAATCCCTGCCTTCCCTCCTAATATTTCCCCTCTCTCTCTCTCCTCTGGAGCTATTAAACCTCAAGTTTTGTGTTGTTCAAAGGTGTAACTAATGCCATTATGTTCCCTTGTGGAACTGGCAAAGGCAGATTGAGGCACACTAGAGCTCAAGCTTCTCTTGTAGTAAGGTCATTAGGAGTTTCTTTTTTGTCTTAAAGTAGGCATGATACATTTGTTTTATAACGAAGTGTTGGAAATATACTTGGAACTTTGTATTCAAGTTTTTTAGGCACAAGATCTGCCATAATCATAAGGAAGATATTGTTATGTGACAGTAGTAAGAACAATCAGTATATGATGATTCTTTCCATTGATAATTCAGCACTATAGAGCTCGAGCTTCTCTAGTAGGAAAGATGTTAGGAGTTTCTTTGAGGTCTTAAAGTAGGCATGGTACAGACTTTATAACGAAGTGTTGGAAATATGCTTTGGAACTTTGTATTCAAGTTTTTTGGTACAAGATCTGCCATAATTATAAGGAAGTTTTTGTCTGTGACAGTGGAAAGAAAAACCAGTATAGGTTGATTCTATCCATTAATAATCGTGTACTGATTATCATTAGTTAATGGGGTGATCACTATGGGAGTGTTTCTTGGATGATTTTATTTTTTATTTCTAGTTTTAGTGTCCCTTGGGGGCCATTGCTTGCTGCAGGGCAAAAGCTCAGGCTGCAAAATGTCAGAGAAGGGGTTCAAATGAGGGCACTTTGTCAAAATTGTGCAAAGGTTAGGTTTTTACAGAGTCTACCCCTCGCAGCACCCTTGATTATGGCAACCTAACACTGGGGTCTGGGTAGTCACCGGTTTTTATTTTCCATGCAAGGAGAGTGGGGAGAGGTGGGGGTTCAAGCTCCCAGAGACTTAAACTTCTGGGGATGACATCTGCCAGAGTTTGGTTCTATACATGCTGGATGTTTTCATGATTCTATTTTTATTTTCATCAAATGGAGTCTCAGTCCTTTCCTACTTCCATTTTGACTAGAAAGTACATATTTTGATTAGGAATTGCAAATTCTCAGGTTGATTCTCTGTTGTGGCAGGTTGTTGCTTTCATATGTGGATTTGTTCATTATAAAACTCAGTCCTCACCAAGTAAAAAACATCAGAACTTTCAGTCCTGGAATTTTAGCATGTAAGGAGCTTTTTACAAAGGCAATGGTCATTCATTTCCAGTAATATTTGCTGTAATAAGATAACAGTTGCTATATCCGTCATAATGTGATGTTTCATTCGTGTGTTCATGCTGGTGATTGTGAGTGCAGGGATGAAAGTGGATGGTGGATGCTTCCATTTGGACTTGTGCTGTGTAAAGTTATCCAAGCACGACTCATCAACTACCATGTGGCTAACCTAGAGATTCAGGATCGCACATTGTATAGTAACGACCCAGATGTGTTCTGGCAGTCATGAAAGTCATTCAATGACTGAATATGAGGCCACTTTTATTGGCCCTCATCTATATTGTATCCTCACATGGTTTGTATTTTTGTATAGAGAGAGCAAGCGAGAGAGAGAGGCATCAAATCATGTACCCCTTGTTAACCATTCAGCAAGTTTTTCAATGTATAGGAAGAGGCTGTGCTCATCATTTGCAGATCATATTTTCTTTGCCTATTTTGTTAGCAAATTTGGTCTTGCTATAACTTATTCAATAGTGCCACATCTCTTTTCTTTCTTTTTTTCCTTTCTTTTTTTAAGAAGGGATCAATTGCAGGTATAGTTAGCAAGGAGGAGGAGCTAGTAGATTAAATTTTACTGAGTTGAAACGGCAGGAGGAAAATAGTTATGAAGGGTTTCTGAAAGATTCATCCAGGAGTCCATGAAAAAAGCCAAATCAGATAGTGTCTTCATGAAATTCATGAATTCGGAGACACTTCAAAGCCGAAAGCTGGTTAATTTGGGGGCAAACTCACATCTTAGCTGGTCACTTAGCAACTGCAGAGCAGGTTGGTTAAAGTTCATAATTTTGTGTTTGCTGATAATCCTCCCATCCTCCCATGATTGTCAGTGTTAATCACTTTGAACATAATTTTCTGTACCTTGGCAAGCATTTTGCAGGATCATGCTATGCTGTCAGTGGATCAACTGTGGACCAGCAATTCAGCAGCAGTTGTGGTGGTTATAAGGGATCAAGCGGGTTTTGTTACCTTAATCAGGTAAACTCAGTAGTATTGTGGGATGTTTCTCTTAGGCCTATGCTTCTTGATATAATAACTAAATTGTTTCTCATATATAAGCTTGTTTTCATATTTTTAGGAATGACTTGATTCTCAAAAAATATTAATATGCATGTATCTCCTTGTGCAAAAATCTTCAAATCTTCAATTCCCCCGGCTTCTTTCATTCGGATTAATGTAATCATATTGTAAAGATTGATTTGAGAAGAAATAAATGACCAGTTTGTCCACTTGTTTATGGGATGAAGTAGAAGTCTGATAGTTTCTCCATTTACTATATTGTTTTGAATTTTCTCCTTGCTCTGATATGTAGAAGTGGATTGTGAATTGGATTTTAAGTTCATTTTACTGTCATTCCAGGCTTCATTACCCATAAATGACCACTCCTGGGATGAATGGTTATGGGCTTCGAAGGAGGAAAAGAAATTGAACACTCCTAAGTTACACATTGCCAAAGATTCCAATTATGAATTGTCAAATCTTACATCTGTTCTTTATATCTGATTGTATAAAGCCAGTCATGGGATGATGAGGTAGATGCGTCACACGGGCCGGCCCATTTAACTTTTGGACTGGTTCCTATTGCATAATTCACTATTGGAGTAGTTGTTTTAAGGTGGAATTGAAGAACATATTCAAAAGTATAAACTCATCAACATGAAAAAGCTTGGCTACCCTTTTTTTGTACTAGAAAATAGGAATTGAGGAGACATGACATTTGAGTATAATAAGTGATCATCAAACCGTGAAGTATTATGCAATGGCATGAAACAAAAAATACACCAGTAGTATTTTTTTTTTTTTTTTGAAAAAATTGCACTTCACCTTCTTGTTATTAGAATGAAAATTAAATGATTTCTCTGTGGTTCAAAGTGAATATGTAACCCTTTTTAGTTTGGATATATCTGTAAAATAAATAAAATTATGACAGATTTTGTAAAATGATAAAAATATCCCTTTAAAGGAAAAAATTTTATTTTGACATAAAAGAGAAATTATTTTTTTGATGTTTTATTTTGGAGAAATAAAATGATAAAAATATTACTATGACAGTCTCTCTTAACTTGTGATTTTTATCTATTTCATATTTAAATTCAAATCAAATGGAAGTTATGTGTTCACTTTTAAATTATACGAGGGTCATCTAGTTTTTTGTCGAACTTTCTTGAGCTCATATTGTCTAACTTTCTTGAGCTCATATGGCAAGACTGTTGTACACATGAATGAAGTAAGTTTTATGCAACACGTTAATGATGACTTGCTTAGCATGAGAATTAGCCGGTTAGGTCATTTCAAGTTGTTTTGTGTTAGTCATATTGCTAATACCCTCCAAATCAACTACAAAAATTAATTCTAGAGAAAATGCTATAATCAACCACTACTGATGGTAAGTTGTCAGTTAATGGTGGCCATCTTAATTTGGACTCACTATCTGCGGCTGATGTAACTTCCCTCCTAATTCTAGAAGACAAATTTATCCATTTCTCCATTATTGTCTTGCCATTTCAGAAGACAAAATTGCCCTTGGCAATTGGGCTGTCCTGTCTCAGACCTAAATATTAGAAAAATCTAATTAGAAGGTAGCGACGTCTTTTGCACCTATCTGATTCCGAATATTTTTCGTGCAATAATGTCCGAAACAACAATATTCTACCAAACTCAGTTGATTCTTACAAAGCACGTGATTCATATTTTCATATGTTATATGATATAAAAAAACAAAAATCAGCTCAACGTTGATATTGGAGCCACCCTCTCTATAATTCACAAGAGCAAAGTTATATTTTAAGTGGAAAAGCATTTGGTGATGATTACACTCGTAAACTACTACTTAGCTGTTTCAACTAAGATCCATATGAAGTGGCTAGTATCACCGCAATGGATGCTGACAGCCCTCCTTATAAGTTTAGGGTCATACGCATATTTGTTAATTGTGACTTGTAACCGTGCCATCCCAATTTTGGTATTCAAAAAAAAAATAAAAAAATAAAAACAATTTTTGAATCACCATATATATATATATATATAATATGTATGTATAGTTAAAAACAATGAAAACAATATCTTGCACTAGGTTGCCGAAGTATCCATGATTGGGAGAGTTTTTTTATTTTTTTTTAATGGGGGCTAATCATATGGTTTGGACTTTAGAGAGAGAGAGAGAGAAGATTCTTATTATTATATGTAATTCTTTTTGTGTTAGATGGATTCCAACAAATATCTGGGGCCAAAAAGATTAAAAATACACAGCCTCAATCAACTACTTTATCAAACTGACACACTTCTCTCTCTCTCTCTCGCTCGCTCGCTCGCTCGCTCGCTTCTGGGTGGTGTGGGTGTGATGGGACAGCAGAGCATAGAAGCTCCGCTTTTGGGCAGTGATGGGCAATCCAATAAGAAGCGCTGGAGCAGAGCTCTGTTATCCCTCCTTGCATTCATTGCCATCAGTTGTGAGTGCTCTCTCTCTCTCTCTCTCTCTCTCTCTCTCTCTCTCTTGTGGGTTTGATTTAACTTTAGTTGTCTTCTTTTGGGTTTGTCACAAAATCGAATTCTCCATGAGTTTCAATGTTTGATCTCAATTATGAAGATGAAAACACAATAGTCATTTGCAGCTGTTTTTGAGTTCCGATGATCAAATGATTTGATTCTATTTTTCCTTGCGAAATACCTCAATTGCGATTGTTAACTCAGATGAGATTATATAGGTCACACTTGACTTTGTGTTTTTTTGTCTTCTGAAATTCTTGAATACTGTCTTCCTGAATTAATTTCACCATATGAGGATCATTAACCCACTTGCTAATATTTAGTAAATATTAAAATTTATGTCCTTTAATGGAAAGAAATGTTTGGCTTCAATGGAAGTAGAAGAGATCCTTGTATATATGCACGTGAGCAGGGGAGCTATGAATTAATTAAAGGTGAGCTGAATAAATTGAATTTAACGTGGAACAAATTGTTTTGAATTTGCAGATATGGAGGTGAATTTTTCTTGTTCTATTCTAGTACCTTGTCCATATCCAAATTAGTTCAGTTATAAGTTTTTGTACTTTCATTTTTGGTCTGATAATCCTTAAGAATTTCTGTGAGTTTCATTTCCTTAATCTATTATTCGACTAATTTTATTAGTTGAAGATCTGTGATAATTCAGACAAAGATGTCTTCTAACCCTTCAAAGATATCCATGATTCAATTGTGAAAAGATTTGATTATATCTTTGTCAAAATTTCAGAAGTTCAATTGTGTTTGATCCAAGGTGAGTGTAGAGTAGAGTGTATATGAATATCACTTTGTCCCCAAGTTAGAAACAGGATCCCAAGGTGAGTCTGTCACGTATGAAGGTTTCTCTTTGTGCTGTATATGTTGCTAATGTTTCTAATGAGATCATTTTTATAAAAGATTGCTAGTAGTCCAATCCTTGCCATTGTTTGTCAGCCGCAGCCCATTCTTTTCTATGAAGATCTGTGAAATTCTTTTGTGTACATTTTGTTCTTTTCTTTTCTTCACACACACAGAGAGAGAGAGAGAGAATGTCATATAATTTGGCTGTTATCAACTCTCATTTTATGCTGACTACACTAATAGAATTATATTTGTGGCTTCAATTGTTTATATTTAAGGGACCTATTTGATCTAACACTGGGCATTCTGTTTGCATTATAGTTGTTGGCCTTGCATTAGGAGGCAACTTAAGTTTCTGGGAATTGAGAGGAGGGAATAAGTATGATGAGAAGATACAGATTGGAGAGCCTGACATTGTTGAATCAGAGCAGGCAGTTGTTGCTGCTGACGATGGTCGTTGCTCTGAAATTGGTGTATCCATGCTTAGACAGGGTGGTCAGGCTGTTGATGCTGCTGTGGCAACCTCTTTATGCCTTGGTGTGGTCAATCCAATGGCAAGCGGAATAGGAGGTGGAGGTTTCATGCTTGTTCGATCTTCATCAACATCACAAACCCAAGCATTCGATATGAGGGAAACCGCTCCCTTAGCTGCCTCACAGGTTTGAAACTCTTCCACAAATATAAAATTGGTTTGTTTGTACTATTGGCTTTCCCCTGATAATGTAATGTTCAACAAACAGGACATGTATGAGAACAATTCCAATGCCAAGATTGTAGGTCCACTGTCAATAGGTGTTCCAGGTGAGCTGGCTGGCCTTCATGAAGCTTGGTTGAAATATGGGAGATTGCCTTGGAGGACTTTATTCCAACCAGCCATTAAACTCGCGAAAGGCGGGTTTGTCATTGCTCCATATCTTGGATTATCTATTGCTAGCAATGCAAAACTGATCATGGCTGACCCTGGCTTAAAACAAGTGTTTGCACCAAATGGGAAATTGTTACAAGCTGGTGATATATGCTACAATGCGGAACTTGGCAGCAGCTTGGAGGCAGTAGCAGAACAAGGGCCACAAGCCTTCTATAATGGAACAATTGGTGAGAAGTTAATGAAAGATGTGAGAGACGCTGGCGGGATTTTGACGATGGAGGATTTGAGGAACTACAAAGTGGATATAACGGATGCAATTGCTGTGAATGCAATGGGCTACACTATCTTAGGAATGCCACCTCCGTCAAGTGGAACGCTCGGGCTCTCTCTGGTGGGTATTTTTCCCTTTCTTCATTACTTACTAGAACTTAGTTTCAAGTTTCAACACATGATATTGCATTCATGGAATTTATGCTCCATTACCAGATGATTGGGACTGTTGATATAGTGAAATTTCAAGTATAGTATCTGTCTTCTGTTTAACTGGACATTCGTGGAATTTATATCTGTGAACATTGGTGAAACACAGGTTCTAAACATATTGGACAGCTATGGAAGTTCTAATGTGGCAAAGGGATCTCTAGGCCTACATCGCCTGATTGAAGCGCTGAAACACATGTTTGCTGTCCGGATGAACCTAGGTGACCCCGACTTTGTAAATATCAGTAATACCATATCTGACATGCTTTCTCCTTCTTTTGCTAAGAAAATTCGGCAAAAGATATTCGACAACACCACTTTTCCTCCTGAATACTATATGTACAGGTCACATGAATACCTTCTTTTTCCTTTTTTTTTTTTTTCTAATTTGGATAAGAACTTCACTATCTTCTTAATGTCATTGACACAAATTCTGTTGCTACAATCATGACTCTGAAAAACTTTTAGTCCTTAATTTCCAGGTGGAGTCAGCTTAGAGATCATGGAACTAGTCATTTCTGCATTGTAGATGCAGATCGAAACGCTGTATCAATGACCACAACAGTGAATTATGGTTTTGGAGCTGGACTGCTCTCACCATCTACTGGTATCATTCTGAATAACGAGATGGGTGACTTCTCGACACCTACTGAAATATCAACCGACAGCCTCCCTCCTGCTCCGAGTAATTTTATCAGACCAAACAAAAGACCCTTATCCTCCATGACTCCCATCATTGTTGTCAAGGTATAGGAATATTATCACGCATTTTTCTCAGTATATTCTTTTTCTTTCCTTCTTTTCAAAAAAATTTACAAGTTCCTTTCATAATGTTTTATAGGATAATCAGGTGGCCGGGGTCATTGGCGGGAGTGGTGGTTTATATATAATTCCTGCAGTGATACAGGTTTTCCTTAACCATTTTATCTTGGGGATGGAACCTTTGGCTGCTGTTCAGAATCCAAGAGTCTACCACAAGGTTCATTCATGGCTTGATTCAGAACATAGACTTAGATCACTGAAAAAGCTTAAATGAATCATATATTGATGTAGTTTTAATTTTGTGCAGCTAATTCCAAACGTAGTTTTGTATGAAAACTGGACCGTGATTGATGGTGATCATATTGAGCTCCCGGACGAGAGAAAGCATTTCTTGGAAGAAAGAGGCCATCAACTGCAGGCTAGGAGAGGGGGGGCTATCTGCCAGCTTGTTGTTCAAGCTCTTCTGAAGCCCATTAACATTGGCAGGAAACATGGAAAGGTAGAAAATGATCAAATATTTCATGGAACCCTTACTGCTGTAAGTGACCCGAGGAAAGACGGGAGGCCAGCAGCTGTCTGAACTCTTGCCCATTTGATGTAATTAATGTAGCATCTATTTAATCAAACATTACACATCCTTTTTCCTCATCTATGTGTATTGCTTTGGTCTTTGGTTTGGCTGTAATTATCAAAGTATGTTTTTATGAATGTTGATGCGTACCTTCATCTTCAGAGAAAATGAGTTAGACGATTAGCTGCTGAGAAAATGGAGTCATGGGTCTGCTACTGCACTGAAATAAAGTTATATGATTTCTAGCTATTGAGTTCAAATGATTCATGGATTCTGTTCCACATTACGTCTTGTTAGTGATTTCTAAATGTTGGTTCCCTCTATGAGCAATCTTTACCCTGACATATGCGAAGGTGATTTATGCATTGTGGCTGATTATTCATTCTTCTCCCAAATTTGCTCTACTGCCCCATCAACAAGTAGGCTCCAATCAAAAGAGGAAAGAAACGTAAAATTTAACCATATCATTTTGACGGTAAATTCTATATGAATTTGAAGTGCGAGTGCTTGGGTTTGAGTCCCGTGAAGGACCACCCGTCTTATGCAATTTAATAGGAATGACACATATAATGATTTCTGAAGACAATCAAGCAAATGTAATAATCACTCAATCAAATTCATACTTAGTCAACGGAGGGTTCTTATACATTTCATTGAAGATCAAAGATCAGCTAATCGAAGTTGTACAGTAGGCAAAAACAACAGGACACAAAGCAGCCACCTATAGAGCTTAAAGAAGTTCTAGTGCACAGATTTGGCATCTTAAAGCTTTGAAGTGAAAATGGTTACGACGCCTTGTCCATCAGCTGTATCGGAGCTAGAATGTTAGCCTTGCTTGTCTCAACAATACACCCATTCATGACCATTTCCTCCAGCATGAAATGTGCTTTCTCTAGATGGAACATGATGTCCAGCTCACACTGCAAATTTACACAAATTCAAGGGATTAGTAGAGAGAGAGAGAGAGAGAGAGCTAGAGCTATAATAGGTCAAAAGTTAATTTAATTTCTTTGTTAGAAGACTCACCACATTCCCAAAATGGCGATCCATGGTTTCAACTAAGAGGTGGATGAATTCCAGAATAGCAAGTTCATTCTGCAATATGGAAGACAATGTAGGGAGGGCAAGTTACTACATAGAAACAGGTGTTACATGCTGACTGGAGAACAAGAGAAGTGACATATCTAAAAATAAATAATACAATTTTTTATAGAAGACCATATACTAGAAAATTTTTATAACTGCTCACTTAACATCCGTGTCCTCTATAAATAAAATAGAAGCTCTATGCAACTGACACATTATTAGAACTCTCACTTACAACATACTTCCTTGAAGCATAATCATTTTTAATATTAGTGAATGTTATGTGCTGTTTAATCTTTCCATAAATGAGCACTGTTATCTGAGGTGGAAGAGACAGTATAACACTTACTTCTTCATTGTCGACTCCAACCAAGAAAAAAAGTGATGCATAGCGCCTGTATACAATTTTGTAGTTCCGATGCTCAACAAAGGAACACTGTTTTCATTTACCAAAAACATCAGCAACAGAATATGAAATATCTGCCCAAGTACTACAGGGCATTAATAAAAATTACCAAGAGGTTCAGGAACAATCAGAAGTTAAAGAATCTAATTTTCTAACGATCTAAAGCAAGTGGAACAATGATTTTGGCCGAAAACAAATTTCTAGGAAATAAAATTTATAAGTTAACTAGACAAATCAAGCACAAGAGTTGATCACATAAGAGACTGGGAAGCCGAAGAAACAAATACAGCCTTTTGCCTGGACGACATTTTCGGTAGGCAAGGGATGAGTTTTAAGTGCTTTGCTAGGAAATTGAATGACTACGTGACATTACTTTACAGCTTGCCAACCCAAGACAACAAATGATCCAATTTTCTATAACTAAAAAAATCAGAAAAAAGCATGGCTAATGCAACGTTTGTATCTTCAAATAACTTATAATGTGACACACAAGCCTCATTCAATTCTTTTTTTTTTTTTGCTGTGATTTTCGTAAAATTTCTTTTTTATTTTTTTGGTAAATATGATTTATGTAAAATTTGTACATATACTTTCTGTTAAACTTCTGAATTCTGATGATTGCATCACGATTATCTTCAAGACTTCCACCATATTACAGTATCAAGAACACTAAACCATGGTGTATATGATAAGAAAATAAAAATAAGAAGTGCTCACAAAGGACTTCAAACTGGACAGCCAGCCATTATATCATCATTCATACCCATCAGCTAATGTTGCCTACAATGCCTAGGAAATGCACTAAATCTTATGTGAATCTGACAGGGTAAAAATGGTTTAGCTGAAACCAGATACCCCTATCTGAACTTATACAGACTAAAAAATAGTTTAGCTGAAACTCCCCATTCTTGGATTCAATATCCCAAACATCGTATGCATGTTAGAATAGTGGATACTAATATGAGATACTAGCTAACACAGAAAAACATGAAACAGTTTTGCTACGGTAAGCGGGCACATAATTTTTTAAAATTGTGAAAAGTAGCCAAATGTATGTAAGGTGGCTTTCTAATGATGCCATCTCTCGACAAGATACCCATAATTGAACAACGGCCACAGGGACGTTGACCATTGCAAAAAAGTCTTCCTCAAGCACTTGGCAGCTAAAAATTCTTGCCCATATTATTATTTACAGTCAACCCAGTTCTTCAAATTCATCGTAGTCTTACAAATTTCATCACAGACAGGACGGTGTAGCGGGCTATAGAGATGCTCTTGCACGAACCAGCTTGCAAACACAAGCTCAAATCCTACAGTAGGCTTCTCAATTTGCTTTGTTTTCATGCATATATGGAGAGACAAACTGCAAGCTTTTTAATTATGCATTGCGTACAGTTGACAACTTCACACCATTAATATCAGCATACCGCCAACCCAACTTGATCTCTTTCAAGTAATCCTATTACTTCTTTTCCTAAGACTTCCTTAGATCCTAAAGTGGATTCTCACAGATCATACCTATGTAGTTTTGGGGTCTCTTCTACTATTTATGATGTAATTGTGAAGGTTTATTCTAGTACTCAAAAAGAAAATCCCCATTAATTGAAAACCCAAAAAAAATTCAGATTAAGCAGACAAAATGTGAGGCAGTTTGAAGCCAAATCAGATTACTTAAACTGGGAATTTGCCTTCCCGAAACAATTGAATTAGTTCATAGTCTCAGAATTAGAAAATTGAAACCATTACACAACAGGCAGATCAAATTAAGGGCAAACATCGACGAAGCAGTCTTCAAGAAGGAAAAAAAAAACAAAAGTCTACGATTTGGTAAATTCTGATTTAGGGTTAATCCGTTAGGATACATTCATCCGTGTCTGCATTCGACACATAGAAATATATATGAGAGAGAAGATGGGGAACCTGTTGTTCGTTTCGGGCGAGGCATTTACGAACGATTTCGCCCTCGAGAGCTCGTCTTTCCTCGAGAGTAAGGTATTCGTAATACTGGGCGAGTCGGGTTTGCCCTTGCTTGTTCACCATCAATATGAATCTGATCCCCATCTTCGATCCACGCCAGGAGAGAGAGAGAGCGAGGGTTTTTTTATACACAGCACGCTTGGAAAATTGAGTTTGGACCTGTCACAGTCTTTGTATGTATGTATGTATGTATGTAACAATTAGTCAATTATAATTCAACTTGCAATATGGTGAACGGCATTGGCTAAGCCAGTTCGAGTTGTTCAAACTTCAAACCATAGTTACCCTTTTGTTACGTTAGAAGGGTGAGAGGACTACCGATACCAATGGTAGTAACTTCTTTTGGCGTAATGGTTCTCACTTGTGATGAAATGTTTGTAAATCATAGTTACTCAAAAATTGATTTTGGTGGGAGAAATGCGTTAATACTGGTACAAAATTCTTTTAAAAATTTTAGAAAAACATTTAAAAAACGGAAGAAAAACATTTCAGAAACTTTTAGAAACGTTTAGAAAACTATTGGAATACTTGATAGAAACTCTTAAAAAACTTAGGAGAAACGCTTCGGAAATTTAAAATATTAATTTTTATACATTTTTTTTCCTTAAGTTTGAACTAAGTATCTATAAAATTATTTAAGTAGATTTTTACTAAGTTTTTTAAAAGTCTCCACTATATTTTTTAAAAGTTTCCTTTGAATTTTGCGAAAGCTTCCTAATTAATAAGATTGTTTTTCTAATCATTTTCACTTTATGTTTTTTTCTATATTTTTTTGTTGTGTTTCTTGTTTCCGTTTCTCGTTTCCTTTTTTATTTTGGTAACTATGATTCAAACTTTTGCTTCACAACTAACTGAAGCTTCAATATGTGTACAAGATTAGCTTATGGCCTATTTGAAACTTGGGTGTTTGAAACTTGGGGAAGGGAAGGAAAAGAAAGAAAATTTTTAAAATTTTTGTCATTTTCTTGTTTGATATTACTAGCAGAGAGAAAGAGAAGGGAAAGAGAAGAGAAATGGAGGGAAAAGAGAGGGAAAAAAAATTATACTCTCTTCTTTCCCTCTACTTACCTTTCATTTTCTAAGCAAAATCAACAGAGAATGAAAATAACTTTCATTCATTTTCTCTTTCCCTTCCTTTCTCTTCCCTTCCCATTTCCAAGTTCCCAACGGACTCTTAGTTCAATCTTAATAAATGTATCTAATCTTATAGAATAGAGTTGGAGCTGAGTTTATAAATAACGAGCAGGTTTCAAAATGTATTAATCTTGCATATTTTCCTTCTTCTTTTGTTTTTTGGTTTTGCTACAAGATATTCCGCCCTTTGAGTGGTTATTCTCTTAAATTTGTGCAAGACCAGCATCCACGCAAATTATGTAAATTTTATGCATTGCATTGATGATGTCTGGCCACGAGAGCATGTGAGGAGAGATCAAATTTCAGATCATATGAATAGCATGAGTACTAAGTTACCAACAGATCACTTTGTCACTCCTTGTGAATAATCTCAAATAATTTATGAATCCCAAATTTGGTGCTTTGGTGAGGAGTAGATCACGTCCTCCTTTCAGTGCATATGGTGAGTTCCTTCTTGTTCAAGTCCTTGTGATTACTCTCAAATAATTTATGAATCCCAAATTTGGTGCTCTGGTGAGGAGTACATCAGGTTCTCCTTTCAGTGCATATGGTGAGTTCCTTCTTGTTCAAGAAATACTTCAATTATTGTAACCATCAGATTACATAATTTCTCACTTTTTGTCAAGTTATTACCTTATAAGACACTCAAGCTAATTTAGAGGGAGAATGAAAGAGGTTTGTTTATTTTTGCCCTTATTAATTAATTGCAGACCATAATTCAAGAGTTCAGACCTAAAATAACATTGGTATAAAAGTGAAAGGATATTCATAGCAAGGGATCATCCTGGGGGGACTTGCACTTATTTTAGAGGCTCTTTGGAGACAAATGAGTTGGATTTGAATGTGAATTTTTGAGCTCTTTAATCTCATGAGTTGAGTTCAACCTTGTCTTGACTAGTTTACAAACAGTTGAAATGAATTAACCTACCTAAGCATGGATTAGAGGAGTTTGAATGGCAAGTTCATTTAACAATCATTTGCAAGCTAGACAGGTTAGGTAGTGAATTACTCCCCTTGCCATTGAAGTGCATATTCAAGAAACTGCACTTGAAACAAAGTGATTCCAATTTAGATCAAAAGCCTGTCGAATATGGAATGAACTTTGAAAAAAAACTAGGGCAAACTAGAGTACCAATATAGGAGGGTTCAAAGCTGATCTTTTAAACCCCAGACCTCTTTAATATATGTGTTTATTATCAAGCTTGAAAGTAATTTGAACTGCAAACACAAGCTCAAGGAATGCCTGTTAATTTTATTTTCTCATACCATACTTTCATTACAACCATATAGTGTATCTCAGCATACAAACATCTCCAAAAAAAACAACAGAATCAACTAATTAATCAAGGCATATGGGGGAATTCTGAATTTCTGATAGGCCGCTTACTAGAATTGTAGGCTAAAGAATAAGAGCAATGATCTCTAGGGCATTACAATGTCACCCCTGTCAGCACATGCTGATCTCCTTGCTCACCAATTTGTCATCTGAAGAGTTATAATTCGATAGCTGAGTTGGTGGTTGGTCCTCTCTGGTGTCTTCGATGACATCTTTAGCAGTCATAAAGCTCGGCTGATTGGTCGAAGACAGGAGCCTTGCCCACATCCTATCTGTTATTACAACATTGTTCTGTCCCTCAGTTATCCTCTGCAGACACACCATCAACAATTAGCCAAGTGCTAAATAAGTAACAAGAGTCATTGACATGGAAAAAGAGCTTCTGAAATTTTTACACAGTTTGTTCCTAGTCAATCCATGGAGAGAGAGAGAGAGAGAGAGAGAGAGAGAGAGAGAGAGAGAGAGAGAGAGAGAGAGAGAGAGAGAGAGACACTCACATAGAAGGGTATATAAGAATGTCTGCCATTGACAGGCCCCACTGTAAAGCCTGTGTACCCTGCCATTGCTCCATGAACAGCACTTTGGGCAAGAAGTGTGCAATACACATTGTCGGATGCATTGCTTGGAATAGCTCGGATCATGTATGTAGGATCTGCCAGAAAATAAATTGTAACATTTGGTTAGACCAGTCATTGCCAGTTGTATTATAGAAATTTTTATGTACCAACCTATATATTTGAGATTGATGGCCATCTTCTTTTGTCTTGAGAAATGATCCTGCAAATCCAGCCGATGGTCCATGAATATAATCTGAATGCATTAACATTTTTAGAGACATGAATACACAAAAAAATTTTTGGAACAGGATGAAAACCTTGATTCTCTGGGATATCCAAAGCCCAACATCTTGGAGAAGCTTGTTTCCTGAAGCATCTTGCTGATGACTGGAACGCAAACTCTCAGAAAGAAGCTCCTGTCCTGCGCCTTCAGCTATGACAAGAACCATATGCCCATTTTCTTTGAGTCTTTTCTCTATGTATTCAAAAAGTCCACCTGGTCCTTCAAGATAAAAGGGTGACTCGGGAATCAGGCAACAGTCCACATCTCGGCTGGCAAGAGTAGCATGCATTGCAATGAACCCTGCAACATCAAGTTCCAATTGAGATATTAGAACAACAAAAGGAAAAACAGGATGAATATTATGAATCAGAACCAATTAGCAAAGAGAATCCTGCACTTTGAAGCAATTTTCAGTGCAAACCACATAGCATACTACGTCCTGTTACTGACTCCAAAATGCATATTTTGAGGAATAATGTGCAGTGAGTCAAGACATTAAAACTACTTAAAAGAAGGTAGATTAAATGAAAAGAGTAAGACATTATTCATTGGTGTGAAACTTACCACTGTAGCGACCCATTAACTTCACAAGACCAATACCATTCTCAATACTTTCAGCTTCAACATGTGCTGCATTTATGGCACGTTGAGCCTCCTCAACGGCAGAATCAAAGCCAAAGGACTTGTCAATGACCTGTAGTAATGAAACAGAGTTCAAGCAAACAAATTTGAGAATTAATTTTAAGTTTTGGGATAAGGAAGGGTGATATTGAACACAGAAATAAATCCAGCATGTTTATGGCTGTCATGAGAAGTACCGGAATGTCATTATCAATAGTTTTAGGGATTCCAGCAACTGCAACTTTGAGACCGCGCCTTCTAATTTCCTGCATGATAGAGAATAAGAATGATGTCCAAATCTACACAGATGGCAATTAGCTTTAAGGTTCAATTACTAAGATATGAGTTAAGATTCCAAAGAATGCAAAACTCAAGGAATTGATTGCATCATACGCAACAAATGGCTAGTGATAAATAACAACTTGCTTTAACCAAATATACCTCATAAATCACAGATGCCCCTCTCTGAGTTCCATCTCCACCAATAATGTATACCTTACATATATAAAGCCATAAATTCAATAGTAGAGACTTGTTTAGCTTATAAAAAATGCATATAAGAAGATGTGGGCCAATGAACTAGACTTCTTAAATTAGAAATACTACATAGATATCTTCTGCATACCTGATTAATACCCCGGTCCTGAATGCTGTCAACTATCTTTGCAGTGTCATGGCCACCTCGTGATGTCCCAAGTATTGTCCCGCCACGTTTATGAATGTCATTTACAACTTTGGGTGTTAATGTGATGGTGTTTCGAGAATAGAAACCCCTGTATCCTCCCTGCAGATCCAACAACTTCATTTATTGGGGATGCCACCAAATTATGCACTAGAAACCCAATGGCGCATTTCTTGGTAAGAAGGACAACTTAGGTGAGCTTATCCTCAATTATTTGACCCAAAATACATTTGATATTGAAAAATCAACCTATAAGGATGAAAATTTAACAAAAGCCAACAACAAATGGAAAAAGAAAAAAAATTGAAAAATTCAGAGTTGGCATAACTAGTGTGTCAATAGTCATGTTCTCCACCCCAAGGAAACGCATTAGAGCTTTTCCTATTGGAGTACAACTTTTATATATTTTTGACATGGTTGCCTAGGGACCTGCTGGTTTGAGATTAATAATACAATGTTATAGTAGCACCCAAAGGCATGTAGTATCATTTGGAGGAAACAGTAGCTGATGGTGTTTGATTAGAAGTTCCCTTGCTGAATGGATTCCCCAGAAATTGTGCAAGTAGCTAATAAATGCATTTCTTAATTGGAAATATGTATTTAAAGAGGGAGAAAACATAAAACTGATGCATTTGTTCTATTGCTTTTGCTTTCAAAAACAGGAAAAATACTTCAAAAATGCCAACCATTCTACAACTATGTAATCTCCATTGACTCAACTCTAGATCAAGCCAATCCCCCAGATAAGTGCATTATCTCAAAATAAACTGCATGGAAGACATGGGATTAGAGTTTGTAAGGAAGAAATCACTTACATCTATTCCAAGGACATTCTGTACACCATACATATAGTGAAGGCCACATACTATTTCCCTAATCACTGTGTTAAGACCAGGACATAAGCCCCCACACGTCACGATGCAAGCGTGGACTTCATCTGATTCAAAATACACCTAAAAAAAATAAAATCAAAGAGTATGTGTCAATGTTGATCACTTGGGATTCCACAAATCATACATAAGGCACATAAGATGTGTACCCGTTGCCGGGGTCCAGCACGTCGAAAATGCGTCCCTCTTGGACTACTCTTATGAACAACGATCTACAAATGAAGGAACCAGCATGTGAAAAAGATATAAAGACAGAAATTTTGGTGATTTATAATGTCAGTGGTCCGATACATCCTGCTAGTTCAGAACATGAGAAAATGTGCTCGTTGAGGATGAATCTTTGACATTTTTTTTCTCTGTTAGTAGAATTCAGAGGGAAAGGCCTGGCCTTGGAAATGCAGACACCAACTTCTCTATGTAAAATTTAGCTGTTATCACGAATCTTTCAGTACCTCCTCTCGAACTCAACTGACAGCGGCATAGATGTCAGGCAGACCCTCTTGAGGCACATTTGTTCTCAAATAGTGAACTAATACAGATAATACGAGAATAGTTCCACAATAAGATGACCTTTTTCCCACATAAGTAAAGATCATACGAGAATACTTTTCCCAAATAAATCAAAAAAAAGCCAGGGGAAGTCAAGAAAAAAGGCTGACCTTTTGTGCAACAGTGTCATCAACATTGACAAAATATTGCCTGGAAAAACAGATTTATTTCATTGATTTAGCAATGCCTGGATTTTGTTAAAATAAAAAGGAACAAAAATCACCAGCTACAAGTGGAAGAGAGCATAGATAAACTTACTTAACAACAGCGTATGCAGGGTTGTCTTGCAATGGATTGGGAAAAGTCTGTCGCAAATGAACACAAGGAAAATTAGGGACACACATTTTCAAAGAAATCCTTTATCCATAAGACAATATCAATCAGAATTTTATTAAATTATAGTTGTTGACTCAATTTAGCCTCCTAATAAAAACTAATAAAAGTTTAAATAATCTCTAGCAGCCCACATATGAAGTATAAATATCATGGTCGTATAAATGAGAGTTATAATGCCTTTAAGACAATTATTTGGCTTGTTGAGGTAAACCTTTCACTATGTTTCTGAAACAAACAACCCATAACAAAAGATTGAAAAACTTTCTCCTCCTTTCCTCAGTTTTCTCAGCAGCCAAACAGGAGGTATAATTTATCGCTCCCTCTATTAGGACTAAACCAGAGCAACCTGCCCACTCTTATGAAATCAAACCTAATCACGAAAGCAGTAAAATACAGTAACAGAACATTCAGGTAAATTATACGTTTATATAATATATATATATAATAGTACACAAAAATATATATATCAAAACACTTTCTGAAAACAGGTTTACAAACCGAAATTAGTAGGATTAAATACGAATATTTCATGTGTGTGTTAAATTTTTCAGCTTAATACAAAATAAAGTAAAGACACTTGATTTTTTCTTTTCTTATTCTTAAAAGTTTTTGTTGATACAAAAACGAGAAAATCAACAGTACAGATTGATCAAAAACAAAACTGAACAGAACTTTAAGGAAATGAAAGTCTTCAACTCAAAAAGTTCAATCCTGATCATATTTACAGACTCCGATTGATTCTCGTGATGAAGGACGAGTTCAAACGTCCACAGCGAAAATTAAACAACATGACTCGAACTTAACCTCATACAAAGACTATCATACACGCAGAGACTCACGCCATTGAGAAATACGTACATATATATATATACAGAGAGAGAGAGAGAGAGCATACAGGAAGATCGGGATTGTAATCAGTCAAATGAGGAACGTCTTCAAGGACGTAACCGGAGTCACCGGTGACGATTTTCGGCTGAGAATTGCCGGAAGTTCCCATCACGCTTCGCGAAGAACACTTCACGAAACCGTTCTTCGAATTCAAACTAACTGACTTCGAATTACGACTATCGAATCCACGTAACTTCAGAGCAGAGATTGAAGAAGAGCTACACATCGAGTCCATTCAAAAACAGAGCTAACTGATACGGTCATTATGTAGATACGGGCGTGAATATATATAGGGGAGAGTGTTGACCAAGGTAAAAACGTTGAGCCTTCCCCAAGGGCGTGTTTGGTTGTAAGGAAAACGGTGGCTGAATTTTCTCTCGGTTTCTTGGCGGTTTTGGACAGATTCTGTGTATCTCAGAAAATTATGGTCAGAACTGAATTTGCAGGACAGTTCACAGAAAGTTGGAGAATAGAAAAGGACGGAAAGAGGACGTTTTTGGAAATTTCTAAATTCTAGAGAGTTTGAAGTTTAATATTGTGAAATCTTTGGCGTGCGGTCAATAATGCCCTTGGGTCGTGGTTCAATTACGGCGTTGACATTGACAAGCATGACCAGTGACGTCCCAAATGAACACGGTCCGATTCGTCCGAATCCGAAATTCTAGAATTTGGACCTTTTTTTTATTTCATATTATGCGGTGTCGGTAAGAGGTGTCGACAAATTATTCGACTAATCTACTCTCTAAGTACCATCAATGACAGATTATTCACGTCAAAAATAAGATGTTCATGAGAAATAAATATTTCGTGGCTTAATATAAAACATAAAATTGGCGTCAAGGAAACGAGACTCTCACGCATTATAAGGTGTGAGACGGTCAAATGCAATTAATCTTACTTTAGAGATTATTTTTGTATTTTGAACTCTTGACGCCCAAATCATAATAGAACAAATTTACCATTGCGACATCGAAACAGGTTTTTTGGGATAAAATTGTATACATTTGATACTCTCAAAACTCAATAGTTGACGAGAGTCTTGTGTACTTGATTGCTCTTTTATAAAAAAAATATTAATATTAATTAGCAAGTAATAAAGAATTAAGAATGTGTTTTTGGTTTATTATTCGTATATTTTGTAGGAAAAAAATGAGGCTAATATGATAATTATCTACAAAAAATTCTAGAAACACAATTATTTATCGTAAAAACAAATGGGATGCATTTTGATTTCAATTACTGATTAGAAAATAAATCATAATCTAAACATTTATTAACCACCTTAGAATATCTTTTAAGGCTATTTTTCAAAATAGCTAGTCAAAATATATCTAAAATCTCTATTCTTTATTTTAACTAGTCATTTTTTAAAAAAATACTTCAACAATACTCTTTATTTTAACTAACCACCTCATGAATTATTTCTTTTTTAACATTCATCTCAATAAAAGAAAAGATAAAAGAGAAAAGAGAGTAAGAGAGATTTGTGAATTAAAATTTAGAGATTCACTTTTAATTATTTACATTTAGAGAGTCAAAATAAAATTATCTAAAATAGAGAGTCAATTGAAAAACTATATTTGAGTTTTAATATTTTAAAATTATTAAAAAAATTATTTTAAAGAGCACCTTAGAGATGCTCTTATGAAGCGTGTTCGCGATGGTAGATGCTCTGCTTTTGAAAATTCTTCATTTTTCTTTAGGCCATTCACACAGTAGAAACCATGGCTTTAAACTGGGGATAACAAACCCATCAACAGCCCCTAATCATGGACTCAAAACTATAAAGCAACACTAGACAGGGAAGGTTCCATGCAAAAAGTGGTGGTCATGGTCCACATGGGTTTGATATGGTCAAATCAACCTTGCAAAATAGCTAACTTCTGGGACAATCCAGAGAGTTCTGGCAGTTTGAAAATTTTCTTTCCTTTTGCTTAGGCCTATAATTTATGCTCGTCTAAACATTTAAGTTAATTCATTTCTTGTACCACAAAAAAATGATATTTTTATGTTACAAATTTTTTGTTTTTCTCTGAGTTAAAAAGGTGAGAAGGGACAACTACTATAGCAATTTTATTAGGAGTTACCATAAGCTGAGTCGTTTCAAGATAATTCGAGACTTAAGGCAACCAATTTAAATGAGGCTTTTTACTATTTTTAAATTATAATAATTTTTCAGATGAAATTTATGTTTTTCTTCTAAAATTTACTAGCGTGTTAGATTTAAAAACTTTAGACCTTCAAAACTTGGGTTAATTAATATAGTTGATTACGAAATTGCATTTTATAGAGTTTTTTTTCCTCATCTGAGCTAGGACATGTTTTTTAGAAAAAAAATTATAGAATCTATAAAGGGCCTTAATTATACTCTACAATATTTGAAAAATAATTTGAGGCCTTCAATTTCTTTCTTGGTTAAAGTGGTGTTTTTTTTTTTCCTTATGTTTACTAGGATAATTGATTTTGAGTCATCTTTTCGTAACCACTTTTCTCATCCAAAACTTGGACTTTTTTGGTGAAAAAAAAAAGATAAAAGAAAAATTACATATGACCTATACTATAACATTTAAACTTTTAAAAAATTGGGGCTATGAGGAGCGCTTTCCTCACTTTAAGTTTAGAGCCGACCCTAACCGTAAGAGCCTGTATAGAACTTGAAAAAGGGAAGAAAAAATTAATGTTTACTATTCTTTAATTGTTTGGTTCTGTAAAAAAAAAAAAAAAAAAAAGGGAAAGAAAAAAGAGAAAGAGATAGATTGATGTAAAAAAACTTCTCCTTTTTTCTTTATTATTCCTTCATTTTCTCTTTCTCTTCTCTTTTCTCTCCTAAGTTCCAAGCAAATTATAAGGGTTCTGATCCCATGCGGAATGTTTAGTTTTGAGTCATAGCTATTAATCTTGGGAGGACACGATCCTGTCACCTCTGCTCCTACTTTGGTGAGAGTGGATATTAAATACTTTCGCAACAGTATCTAATTTACGCAATTATTATTACAAGAAAGTTTGAACACGCGATTATTGAGAGAAGAGCGAGTACTTATTCCAACTACTTAAGCCAACTCGACTACCCTTTCAATGGCTTTAAGTTACAAATTTAATGGATACCTTAATACAGTAAAATAAAAGGTATTGTAATCTTAGACATGTCGCATTCAACTGTCAGGCAAAAAATTATTTTGTAGGTTTAGAATATTATATTAATATGATAACGTGATGTGTTTAATTAATTAAAAAGTAAATACAATTTGTATTTTTAAAAACAGCAAATAATTATACAAAACTATACAAGTGTATCTATGCATGGCCTTATGATCGTCAGCGGCATGCGTGAATATGGTAACTTGGAAAAATCATTTTTCAGGCACGAGTCAAAAGGGAAATTGCGTCTAAGGGTGGAAAATTATTTTTTATTTTGTTTATTTGTATAATTATATTTTTGGCCTTTTGTTGCAGAGAACTTTAAAGAAGTCATTTTCCAAGAGAGCGCTGCGTGCCAAAAACACACAGGGATTACGTGACGTGTGTGAAATGTAGAAGCATTTGAAAAAATGGAGTCAACAACTCAAAAGAAGCATGGAACACAAGGTTCATGCAAGGGTTGGTGAGGTCATGGGTGGGTTTAGCTTTAGTTTTTTTTTTTTTCTAATTAAAAAGGTGCGAAAAAGGCAATCTAGTCAATTTATTTGGGAGTGACCATGGCATTGTAATCTTGTAATCTGTTACGTAATGTTCAGTTTGAATCATATATAGTTAGTGGTCTTGGAGAGGGCAAGTTCATTATCGCAGTCTCACCGAAATTCAAACGGAAGTTAAGTTCTTTTTCAATAGTATCTGATTCACTCAACTATCAGTATGCTTATCCCAGTTGTTTAAAACTTATTGTGATCAAGAGACTGTGTGAATGATGTTAGCAATCCTCAAAGGGTTAATACTATCCACATTAATTTTTATTGGGGGATAAGCAGTTGTAGCCTATTTATGGCAATATTAATTAAAAAGGAACTAATTAAAAATTTTTTTTTGGAGCAAATAAATGAAGCCAACAAAGTCATTTGTGTTATCTGTTTCCATAACAATTTGTGTCAAATATTTTTTTTTTGCTACAGGTAGATTGACTTTTTCATCATACAAGACACTACACATATAAATTATCTAAATTTCATGAATTATATGAATAATAATTTATCACAAAGAAATAGCAGCACAAAAGAGGCGACTAGTCTCGTGCATTGCGTGTTCCCTTATAATCAATATATCAAAGCATAATTACCTTGGACAGTGGCTTAAGCATGTATAGAAACATAAAATGGGCAAGTCTGCTATTTGGCAGCTGAGAAAAATTGAAAAATAAACAAAAAAAAAAAGGTAATACTATACATATAGAGAATTATACAAAATTTTAAGATAAAATGATCTGATTGAATTAGGGTTTTTCATTTTGAAACAAAAATACCCTTCAAAATTAGTTCTTAATTGCAAAATTGCCACTGCAATCACATTCCGTTCAGTTTTTTTTTTTTTGTTTAAATGTTTCTCTACAATGTTTAAAAACAAACATATTTGTATTTAACAACATATATATATTTTGTTATATGAGAATTTTCCAAACCTATATATGAGAATTTTCCAAACCAAAAAAGAAAAGTAGACAAAGAGAGCCATTTTTTTATGTCATTGCATGAGTCAAAGTTAATCAAAGTAATGTCTAAAGTTCGAGATTTCACAGTTGCTTCATTTACCACTTTTCATATGATGGATCGCTTACACTCAAAGTAATGTCTAATTCTAATTAAAAAAATAAAAAAAGTAATGTCTGAGAAAATAATTAATTAAAAATTGAGAAAAAATGATAAATATTTAACAAAAATATATTTTCAGTTACTTATAAAAAATAATATGTAAAAATAAATTTATTTCCATCTTATTTTTTTCTTCTCTTGACAAGAAAATGAGACAAAAATAGCATGAGAATTTCCACTCATTGATCCGACGGCTGAGATTCAATCACGTGCGGATGTTCTCACATCGACGGATCAGATTACCCACAAACCTTCATAAACCTGGCCGTCGAGAACTCTCACGTGCTTGGGCAACACTCGCACGTGTCTGGGTTCTCATTCGCCGTTCTCGACTCTCATCAAACCAAAAACAACACATCAGTCGTCTCTCCTCTGCATCAAATCCCACAACTTAGGTCTAGAGAGAGAAACACAAAAACCACTCTCTTTCTAGGGTTCTTCACTGTGATCGATCACTATGTACAGAACCGCAGCTTCACGGCTGAGGGCTCTCAAGGTCAGTCCTCCCCATAAACCTAGTTCGGAATATATATGTATACATTTATTTATGAATATAAATATATGTTACCTGTATAGGTTTGTTTGATTGTGCATACTACTTTGCTTCGATACTCATTGGAGTTCTAATGGTTGAAGCCTATTTGGTTGCCTTTCTGTTTAGTTTGTAGATCTGATTGCGAATTTGTGATTCATTGGTGATATAAATGCTTGTTCAAATGAGTTATCTATTGTACATCGAGGTGGTGTTTGGTTGTTGAGAAAATGTTGAAAATGAAAAGATTCAATTTTTTTATTCCCTGTATGGGGAACAATAAATTCTACTTATAATTAGCTCCCTTGAGTTCTTCACATTCACTTTTAAGGATTAAAAATACCAATGCTCAAAAGTCATGACATTTGTTTTTGTCTTCTTTATGGTTAGTTGATTGGCAATGAAACAGAGTGTGGTGAGAATTGTAGGAATCTAAATGATTGGGGTGTCTTACACACGTGTTCTATTGATGTAGCAATATGGACTTACTTGTACCTCTGGGAAATGGCTTTATTTTGCAAGAATCATGTTTATGTGACCATTTTGAAAAACTAATTTTTTATGGATAAGGTAGCCGTTGCTGGTTATTTTTACCCTAATGTTGTTTATGAGATTAGAATTTAAGTATTATCACTTAACTTGTAATTTAGGGGTAGAGCAATTTTATTTTTCTCTCATTTAGGAATTTGTTGGTAGACTGATAAAGTGGAAATGTGTTTTGTTTTGATGGTCATCTGTGAGAAAAGGGTCGTGCGGGGCCTGCTGGCAATTGGTTACTAACCAGGTATGCAAGTTCAAGTGCTGTGGCTACAAAGTCATCTTCTTCGGTGGGTTTCTTTAGCTGGCTGACGGGGGAGAGATCTAGTTCACTCCCCCCTCTGCAAGTCGCACTTCAAGGAGTTACCCTTCCACCTCCATTGCCTGACTATGTTGAACCTGGTAAGACCAGGATAACAACACTCCCCAATGGTGTCAAAATAGCCTCAGAAATGTCTGCGGTATGTGTCAATCATGCATGCTTTGGTTTGATCCTTCCACATGTTATCTGTTGTAACAAATTTGTTGTATTGGTTGATTGGACAGAATCCTGCTGCCTCAATTGGATTGTATGTTGATTGCGGCTCAATCTATGAGACACCAGGCTCATTTGGGGCCACGCACCTCTTGGAACGTATGGCTTTTAAGAGCACAACAAACCGGAGTCACTTGCGCATTGTCCGCGAAGTGGAAGCAATTGGTGGCAATGTGACAGCCTCAGCTTCTCGGGAGCAGATGGGGTACACCTATGATGCTCTCAAGACTTATGTTCCTGAAATGGTAGAACTGCTCGTTGACTGTGTGAGGAATCCTGTCTTCCTAGATTGGGAGGTGACTGAGCAGGTAAATTTTGTTCATCTTGCCATACATCTTTCTCACCATTTCAGATGTTATGCTTGTATTGAAATTTAATTCTACCTTCAACAGCTTCTGAAGGTGAAAGCTGAGATTGCAGAAGCATCTAACAATCCACTAGGCCTACTTTTGGAGGCAATTCACTCTGCCGGTTATTCCGGTGCATTGGCAAATCCTCTTTTGGCTCCTGAGTCTGCAATAAACAGTTTGAATAGTACAGTTTTGGAGGAATTTGTGGCTGTGAGTTGGAGAAAACTTTACATTTATTTTCCACATTTTTTTATATAATTTTTTTAAGTCAATTGTCACCACAATCAATTTCTTCTTTATAAGTTGGTTGCCTTTTCTGGGTGTTTTCCATTTGTTAAATTTGTTTTCTTTTGACAATTTCAGGAAAACTATACAGCTCCTCGAATGGTCCTTGCAGCTTCTGGTGTTGAACATGAGGAGCTATTAAAGATTGCGGAACCACTTTTCTCTGACTTACCCAGTGTACCTCGTCCTGAGGAGCCAAAGTCTGTCTATGTTGGAGGTGATTATCGTTGTCAAGCTGATTCAGGGGTATGCATGATAGATGTTTATATGTGTTGTTGCATACACTTCATCTTTTAGGATTTTTTAGTTTTGACTCTTGACATAATTCACTGGGACTCATGTTCATATAGTTTTGCTAGTTCTGACTTTTCTGACTTAATTCTCTTGTTTTCCTGTACGTCCAGAAAACTCATTTTGCCCTTGCCTTTGAAGCTCCTGGTGGCTGGCTTAAGGAGAAGGAAGCTATGGCTTTAACTGTTCTTCAGGTATTGAATACCGTTATAGCCTTATAGGGTTTCTTCTACTGTGATCTACCTTGCTGCAAATCTTTTCTCCCCCAATAACGAGCTGATACTATTGCAAGTCTTCTCGTTAAATTTATTTGCAACTTTGTTTTCCCTTGCGTTCTTGGTACTGGGATCCCAACTTTGGAAGCAATAATAAATAACAGTATTTCTTGTAGATGCTTATGGGAGGTGGTGGATCTTTCTCAGCTGGGGGTCCTGGAAAAGGGATGTACTCACGGCTATGTAAGTGCACATAACCGAAACTTGTCATCCAATGGGTCTATTATTGAGCTTGAGATAGTAAACAATGCATGTCTGTATACATACTCATATCACAGTTCATAATTTCATGGCACACTGATGTAGTCAGGTGTTCTAATCTTAATCATTTGTCATTTTCTAGTCCCAGTCATTCCAATCTTTCTCTGCTTTATCATTGTGTACTAGTTTTCTGAATCCAATTTTGTTCCTGGATTTCTAACTCTGGGATGCATATGTTTGCTGGCTTGATGAGCAGATCTTCGTGTCTTGAATGAGTATCCGCAAATTCAGGCATTTTCTGCATTCAACAGCATTTATAACCATACTGGCATATTTGGAATTCAAGCTACCACTGTAAGCCACTTCTTTGCTCTTTCATATGATACCTATCACTAATGTTTTAATAAGGTGTTTAATGGCTACCCGTATGAGTTTTTTAAACATGTTGAGATAAAATTTGAATGCTGCATTCCAATACACAATGTTGAGGGCTTCATTTAACATGCATAGAAACTGCAATGATCATCCTATTCTTGTTTACATTGTAGATAATTTGGAGAGAATATGAAGCAACTTACAGTAGTATTAATTTATTAGCACTTATGAAGAAATTTCAAAATCTATCAATTTCTCTTAGCCAAATGAGAGTTTTACCATGGGCTCTGTAGGATCCTGCTTTTACTCTACTGATCCACTGGAATTATTTGAATCATTTGATTTGTACCTTGTATAAAATTAAATTATTAAAGCTGATCAACATGCTGCATTTGATTTTTACTCTTCTTCAAAACTGAGGGTACTTGCATTTTTTGGTTCAGAGCTCTGATTTTGTATCAAAGGCCATTGATATAGCTGTTAAAGAGCTTATTGCAGTTGCCACGCCTGGAGAAGGTCTGCTGTCATACCTTTATTTGTTTGTGACCTTTCTCTTCTTTGGTTTTTGGGATTCCATATCCTAATGGTTTTTAGATTGTTTATACGAGTTCTCCAGTTGTACACTGAAATGAAAATAATAATTGAATAAAAAACAGCAATTTCATCTTAACTAGAGCCTTAGTACTTGTTCATGCCTTGCCCATCCCGCCTCCCCCTTATATTTTTCATCCTTTCCTTTTTGCTGTCTGCCAGTTGACCAGGTACAGCTAGATCGTGCCAAACAGTCCACAAAGTCTGCCATTCTTATGAACCTAGAATCCAGAGTAAGCAACTTATTTCCTGCTTTCGATGATCTTTAATTGTTTTTGCTATGGACTCTTGTTTTTCTCCATTAGGCATGCTTATCTAATAGGTTTACTATTGAGGTGTATCTCACAGATGGTTGCATCAGAAGATATTGGTAGACAAATTTTGACTTATGGAGAGAGGTAATGCTTGAGGCTTTAATTCTCTGTAGTGACTTGTGGATTGGGTTTTCCTAGCAGTATGTGTCTATGCGCAATGATTTTTATTGTGTTTTTATGAGCATAATTATGGTATCTACGGGAGTATGTTGGCAGGTAGTTTTCAGGAAGTAAAATATGAGCAGAATTTGTTTAAGGATTCTATTGTGGACCTACATGCTACTATCTGTGTGGATTGATGATATATGCGCTTTCTGGCCTGCTAATTGGTGGAAAGATACCACATTGTCTGTCATTTGAGCTGTGTAATTAAACCCATATACTTTGTCAGAACCTCAAGAAATAATCCCTGAAGGACGTTCCTGAGAGCATGAGAATGCATTGCTGTTTTTTTCTCATTATTTCGTAGTATATTTCCATTCAAAAGTTTATTCGAGGATAGGTATACCTCACAGAATGGGGTGTTACTAAAATTTCTTCACTACATTTTTCCAAACTGTATCTAGTGGTATTATAAGTTGGTTTTAGATTCCAAAGATGGAACAGATTGCTGGCCTCTTTAGGTGATATTTGCATTAATAAAGATTTTGGCATTCAGACATCGTAGAGCAACAGAAACTTTTAAGTTTAAAATTTCAGTGTGTAAGAGTGATCAAGTATCTTTTCTTTGATTCTATGATTGATTTGGACAATGGACACATTCTCTATCTTTTGTGTCCTGTTTTAGGTTCTTGTTAGATACCAGTGGTGATAATATTAAGTACGCTTTGCAAAGGGATAACTGAACCCCACAGTTCATTGACAATGGAGCCTTACATTGGTCATGAAATTTGAGCCTCCATTACTTGTGCTGGATTGATAGTGTAATGCATTTTGTCTGTGTGTGATGTCAATCCAGTTCTTGCAAATCTCTATAGCCTTCCAGTTCATTCAATGGATCCATCATGGATGAATGGGTAGACTCGGGGGCTATGCCACTGGTGGTTGTGACAACTGCCCAAAATTTATCTACACCTGACCCTAGATTTTTTTCCTTCCTTGCTGATGATTAGGTTAACATGATTTAGTTTCAGTATGACCTCTGGTAGATTAACCGAGGATGGGGCCAATTCCAGTCTTGGTTTTTTATCGGCATTATTTGTACTTCTACAGTAGATTGATATTAAATTTGTTTTCTGGGGAAAAAAAGAAACAACAGAATACTAGTCTTGTGTCCTCTTTTGTCTTACTGAAAGTTTTCGTAATTTTGTATTATTAGGAAACCTGTGGAGCATTTCTTGAAGGCTGTGGATGAAGTTTCAGCGAAGGATATTGCTTCCATTGCTCAAAAGCTGATTTCTTCCCCACTCACAATGGCATCTTATGGAGACGGTAAATTCCCTGTTTCATGAGAGTCCTAACTATGAATTTCATCAGCATTTTGTGGTGAAGTTTTCCTAATTTTTTTAAATCATTTTCTGCCAGTAATTTATGTCCCAAGCTATGACACAGTCAGCAGCAAGTTCCGTTCAAAATGAAATTGCTTCACACTGTAGCGGCACCTACCTATTTTCCTTGATTCTTGGGCATTGCAAAGCTTTGGGTTGTCTTACAACCAATACTCTGGAAAATAAGATGAAAGTTTATTAGGTTTGAAATAATCTGGTGACCTTGGCAGACGGCATTTTGTCTTTCAATTTCTTCTTATATGCCTTGTATTCTCCAGTGGCAGGGTTTTATCTGATTCTGACAAATGGGTTTTTGTTTGACACAGTAATTGTTAATTTACATTTTGTACGGAGAAGCATTGAAAATTATGTTTCTACTTTCCGTTACATGAAACATATTCTTCCTTTCATTTCATTCATTTTTTGTCTTAGTTTTTTGTTTTTCTGGCAAATACCTGAAGTATATCGACACTGATTAGTAATTCCAGCATATCTAAAAGCCAGATCTGGAAACTGCTTGGGTGGTGTCTCTTGGGAAAATAATGTGAAAACTGTGTTTGGACATTTCTTTTGAATTGGAATGGTTGGCTTGAACTGTGACATTTGAACTATGAGTTGATTACTTAAGACACAGCCATTGAGGAAAACTGGAAATTTTCTTCCTGTTACCTAGTATGGTCATTCTTAGATTTTGTTCTAATGATAAAGTTGAAGCACTTTACATCATATCTGAGATTTGATCTAGATTCCATGCCATTCAAGATGGATTTCTTTTGTGAAATGCTAAAGCAGAGTATGAACAGAGCCATTCAATAGTTTGTTTTTCAGTTGGCAGTTCAGTTATGCATTGGCAAGCCTGTTGATCAGAGGGGTTTAACAAACAAGTGCTTGACTTCAATACTCCAAGATTTCAATGGCATTAGGAAGAAATGGTGTTGAGTTTGGATGGAAACAATTGCCAAATAACAGGCCTAGACTCGAGAGGAGAGGATGGAGTGAATAAGAAGCAAGGGCTAGAATTAGATGAACCTAACATGAATTTTACTTCCAAGCATTAGAGGGGGTCATACCCAACTCACATGACACAAACCTACACAAATCCTAACTTCTAAGCTACCCACTTACCCATTTGAAACATTTCAACTTGGCTAAATGGTTATCTTTCCTCATCTCTCTCTCTCTCTCTCTCTCTCTCTCACACACACATTTCAATTTGGCTAAATGGTTATCTTTCCTCATCTCTCTCTCTCTCTCTCTCCCATTTTTCATTTTTGTCTGCCATCAGTTCCCTATGGACTCCATCAACAGTATGAAACTCAAATTCTGTTCTTACAAAGTTATTATACAAAACCCTCCATAGTGATATTTTTTAAATTGTAAAATAAAATAGTGGGTTTTTTGGTTTGAAATGAAAGGAAAACAAACAGGACATTTATCTATGCGGAAATTCAGTATAAAATTTTTTTTGTTGAACATTGTTCCAGTTGAAAAATAAATTACAATGTGAAAATTAAGCTTAAAGAATCAATTTAAATATCAATGCAAAACATGTGCATAGTATAAAAGAAAAGTTCTGTTGGTATGCTATTTATTCTGATCAAATACAAAAAGAAACCACATGTCTGTGAAGTATAAATTCTTGGGATACTCTTACTATCTGGCAAATCTAACACAGGTCCCATGACATAAAACATGTGGGCTGATGGCCACATTCCTCAAAAGCAATTTCCAGGGCTTCATGGGATTTTTGTCCTCGTGTGTCTCCTTAACTTTATTTCATTGAATGCTAAGGTAAATTTCCAGGGGGCCTTCTGAAGTCTAATCCATGTATATTTATATATACAAATATGTATGTTTGTATGTATATATAATAACAGAGTTCTTCCTTTATGGGTACAGCTTGAATAAATGCATCAACAAAATGCAATTCATTCCAAAACTCTAATGACATAGAAGAATACCTTGCTACTCTGCAAAACAATCTTGGGATATATATACCAAGATTGTTTTGCAGAGTAGCAAGGTATTCTTCTATATATATATATATAGATATATTCTTTTTTCATTGCAAAGCAGAATATGTTCTATTATGATCTATTTTGACTAGTATTATCAATCCAATAAACTGGGAGTTTTCACCTAGAAATAAACTGTCTAGAACTACAAGATGAGTATAGACACATTCATGTGGAGAATCAAGATCATAAAAACAATGTTACGATATGTGGGTTCCACCAGAGGATTGGTCAAGAGTTTTGGATAGTCTCAACCCAATCTGATTCTCTCATATTCCTTCGGACAAAGAGAGAAATCTAATCAAAAGGATGTTTACAAGTTCAATGGTCTTTTGGCCATCTGATTCTTTTTTTTTTTTCTTTCTATGATTCATTTCATGTTTCACATGGATGGTCCTCTCCTAGGATATTATCCTCTACAGGGAATGATATCAAGCTATTCTTTCTACCCTGAAGAAAAAAAATATCAAGGACACATGAGCAATCATGGCCATCTGTTAAATCTATAAACATTACTCAGGAACCTTCATCATTCATTCTTGACTATTCAAAAAGGATGCTATAAACGTGAATGCTTAACCATCATCTGATGGGATTCCTTTTGGGATATAAGATCTTCAAGGTGGACCCACATGGTGGGGATGGGGTCCATGTCCTTCATGTGCACTGCATACGATTGTATGAATGGAAAGTACATTAGATGTTCCTCAGTTAAGAAAATACAAAGGCCGAAGACCTAAAGAGATACTTGAATTACCTACATATATACAGGTATAGATATATAGATGAATGCATCCAAAAATTGAGAAATACATAATTTTTTGTCGTGAATTTGGCTTTTAGATGAACTAATTTAAATGGGTGCTTCTTGTTGAAGTCTTGTTGATTTTTATATGATAGATAGATACAAGATTTAATTACAAGGGGGGTGGTGGTGGTCCATCAAGTACCACTAGTTCTTTGCCTTGCATGTCAAGCAACCTTGCATTCTCTTTCTCAACTGTGCAACATTCATGGCAATAGAATCATGATCACCACTCCAGCTCAAAACCCATGTGAATTCCTATCATCTTTTTCTCTTCTGTTTTCCTATTTTTCACACCCTCCTCTCTCTCTCTCTCTCTCTCTCTCTCTCTCTCTCTATAGCGTATTTATATATATCCACAAGGAAAACAATGAATACAGGTGAAGAAAATTAGAAATATTGCTGCTCGTTTCAGATTATCAGACTGTAAGAATTTCCTGATTTCGTATTCTTTACTCAAAGCTAATTTAGTACTGCCACGTAGGCTGTGAAGTTTGTATTTTTCTCTAGACAAGATGTTGATCATATGCAACTTTATTGATTTTGATATCAACTTTTACTATGAAAATACAAACAATATAGTTATATAACATATATAATATGATTAGTTTCAATAAATTAAGTGTAATATACAGATGGGTATTGCTGTGCTTTTGAGTATGTGCCTTGGTAACAGCTGTGATTCTGTGAAGGCTATTTCTTAGCTTTTGCTTTACTAGTCAAGAGACTCAAAACAAAGGTGTGGGAGGACTTAAGCCTTTAGAGGAAGGGAAAAAAAAAAAAACCCCAACTCAGTTTCTTTCTATCCTGTTATCGTTATCTCTCCCTCTCTCTCTCTCTCTCTCTCTCTCTCTCTGACCTTACTTTCTCTCTCTAAAAACCGCCTACATGAGCTGCTTAAATTAGCAAAGAGTACTTAAAGGGGGTATATAGGGTATGAGACACCTTTTTCTTTATCTCACTGGCTTCAGTTAAAGTGGAGGGAATTCTGGTGTTTTCCATGGTTAAAGCAGGTTTTATAGCTCAAACCCCTACCATGACAGTTTCTTCGTTTCCTTTCTCTCCTCTTCTTGCTCCACCTCTTCTCTCCTCTCTCCCCTCTCCTCTTCTCTTCTATCTCTTGGCCTTACCAGTTTTCTTAGTCATGTATATTTCCAGTACTTCTGGGGAATCTATCATTTGGGTTTTGTTCAATTTCTTGTTTTTGATTGAATTTTCCAAACAAAAGATATAGCCTTGATTCAAAAATATTCTTGTTTATATATCTCTTTCAAGTTTATATTACTTTCATGTTCTTCTTGTTGATGCATATCTGCAAATCAGAAAAATTCTCAATATTTTATATTAGAGTTTCATGATTTTATGTCCATACTCACATACCCATCAATTTATTATTGTTCTTCTTTCTTAGTTGACAGAACATCCAATCGATCTCTATCAGAATTTTGACTCTTGTAGAAGGCTATTGCTTGATATCAAAGTCCCAACCGTAGAGAGCTAAATTGGGGCTTGAGAAGAGAATTTTAATAAAAGAAAGAGAATTTCATGGAAGATTTTTGATAACAAAGCTAGCCATGAATAAAAGCCAGTTGGGTTCTATCAGTAGCTCTGATCTCATTGATGCAAAGCTTGAGGAGCACCAGTTGTGTGGATCCAAGCAGTGCCCTGGTTGTGGACACAAGCTCGAAGGAAAGCCGGTACGGATTATCTCATAATATTCTTGGCTTCAACAATAAGATTTTCACAAAAGAAGAATCAAACAAGATAAAGAATTATTCTTGCTGTTTAATTTTTTCTGAGTAATCTTGCTTGATTTTTGAACTAAAATCAAATTTGAATTCAAAATATAGTTTCTTTTTTCTTTATGTTTTTTCCTTTCTGTTTTTATTTTAGATTTCCTTTTGATTTTTATTGAACTTGAATGGTGTTTGCAGGACTGGGTAGGTCTACCAGCAGGAGTGAAATTCGACCCAACAGACCAAGAATTGATAGAGCATCTTGAAGCAAAGGTAGAGGCTAAAGACTCAAAACCTCACCCTTTGATAGATGAATTCATCCCTACCATTGAAGGAGAAGATGGGATTTGTTACACCCATCCTGAAAAACTTCCAGGTCAGAAATTACTCTCTCTCTCTCTCTCTCTAGATAATTTCATGGTTTTCTAGGGTTTGTTTATCATCTTCTGTTGTTTGTTATGACTTTAAAGAATACCGTTTGTCTAGACAGTTTGTTGCACCTAAGTTGACCTAACTTTGATTTTGGTTAAACTTGCACTCTTTATCTCTTTCAGGAGTCACAAGAGATGGCTTGAGTAGGCATTTCTTCCACAGGCCTTCAAAGGCCTACACAACTGGAACAAGAAAGAGAAGGAAAATCCAGACCGAATGCGATTTGCAAAGCGGTGAAACCCGGTGGCACAAGACCGGAAAAACCCGGCCGGTGATGTTAAACGGCAAGCAAAAAGGGTGCAAGAAAATCCTAGTCCTGTACACAAATTTTGGAAAGAACAGAAAACCTGAAAAAACCAACTGGGTTATGCACCAATACCACCTTGGCCAACATGAGGAGGAGAGAGAAGGAGAGCTTGTGGTATCGAAGATATTCTATCAGACTCAGCCGAGGCAATGCAATTGGTCCGACCGGAGCGGAGCCGCCGGAGAAGGAAACGGCGGCGACAGTAATAGCAGGAGAGATAGCGGCGGCGGTGGCAGTGGGAGTTGTTCTTCGAAGGAAGTGATCACTCAGAGTCAGATAGATGAAATGTCTGCAGCTGGGGTTGGTGCTGCAATATCAAGTTACAGTGCCATTGATATTCAACAACTGAAAGCTGACCATTTTAACTATGTCCCATTTAGGAAAAGCTTTGATATTGAGGTATTGAATTCATTCTCGTGTTCATTCATTCATTCAAGTATAACAAATGTGTTGGCTTGTATTGAAGTTAGTAATTAGGTTCAATCCTAATACATCTATGGTCACTCTGAGGGTAATTATCTGTCTAGATAATTCGTGTCGAGACTGGTAGATAGCATTTGTCAGCCTCTGATATAGTTTACCTACTTAGAGGTGGGTTCGAAAGGCTCTACCTTAAACAAGTTCTCCCATGTCATACAAGAAAAAGTTTCTAATGCACATAGATTATATAGCATACATGATGTTACTCTCTTTCTTTTTTTTTTTTCTTCTTCTTCTTCTTATTCTTGTTTTTTGGTCTTGATGGGTTGCTAAGCATTTGGCAATTAGCGTCAATTCAGTCTAAATGTTGAATAACATAGGGGAAAGGGATGAAGAAAAAAAAAAGCTGAAGGGTTGCTTTTCTCATACTTATTGCTTGCACGACACAGCATGAAAACTATTTGGATCTTACTTGACAGTAACTGTCATCTAACCAAACCATCCTTACTACCCACCAAAAGAGAAGGAAAGAAAATTTAAAGCAATATACAAACTGAGAGAGAGAACTAAGAAAGAAAGATAAAGAGCAAAAGGAAAGATAGAAAAGAGAACATAAGGGAAGCTTGAAAATGGACTATAGCTAGCTAGGTAGCAAACTGTTTTCATGGGTGTTAATTTGTTGCAGGTTGGAGTGGGTGAGGCTTCAACTATAGGGGAGGCACCGGCACCAGGCACGTGCGAAGAGCGTGACATCCACGAGCACCAAAGGCCACATCACGTGACCCATGATCATCATCAACAACATCACCATCAACAGCACCAGATTGCTACAACAGCCTTCCACATCACCAGGCCTTCACACCCTATTTCCACCATCATCTCTCCTCTTCCCCTCCATCATAACTCCTCCAATATTATTCTCGACGAGGACTCCTTCCATGTCTCCAGAATAATGCTCCAAAATGAAAATTTCCAGGTAACCAAACAGCCCAACTCCTATTTTCTTCTGAAATCTCCATATCTCATGCTGAGTTTTCACCTTGAGCACATACAATTAAGCTGATGGTGCAACTCAGCTGACTCAGCGACTTGGTCGTCTATATTTCAGTGTCAGCCAAGTAGCAAACAAAGAAATTATATCCTAACTTTGTGCAGACAATGCATGATCATATAGATGATTATGTCTTGTTTTTTGCTCTAAATGACTCTTTATCTTTCAGCAGCAGCAACAACAACATCATAAGCTGGGAGGAAGGTCTGCATCTGGATTGGAAGAAGTCATAATGGGCTGCACATCAACTGATATGAAAGGAGTGAGTATGAACTTTTTGACCCAGAAATTTATGGGCATTATATGTGTCACCAAATCAACTAAACTTACAAGTTAGAATGAAGGAAAGTTAACAAGGGATTAAAAAGGACAGATAAAGGAAAATCTACTTGTTTATTACTATTATTTTAAACTAAAGAGAGCAACTAGAAGCCTTTTCTTTTTCCCTTTATCTCTCTTTTCTATTTTTATGTTTTGGCGATATTGATTTCCATAGATGATAAACAAAACTGTGAAAAAACACCCAAAAAAAATTATTAACTGAACATTAAAGTAGAATTTTACAATTTTCTATAGCAAGAAGTGGGAGTAAACTTTAGAAAAAAGAGTCTTCCCCAGATAGTGATGCTCTTTTCTGTTTTTTTTCTTCTTCTTTTTCTTGATATATCCAGAAAAATAGGAGCATCTTGTAAAGAACCCAAAATGTGAAATGGGAGGCAGTTTGTTCGCAAATTGCGAGCAGAACCTCCTTTATAGTTCTTTTGAAAGAAAAAGAACTAAGAAAACTGAAGCTAGGCTGTCATTGATTTGAACTTCCTGCAATTAAGACCAAAATCCGAAGTTCCCGACGCTAAAAACTAAAGAAAATATGATACCCTTCAAATTAAAATACACGAAGACAATGAATAACATAGTAAGTAAAAAAGTTGTAAAAAAGTAAAGGATAGACAGTGACTCAAAACTCATTAATATCTTTCACCCAAACCCTAACCCTAATCTGCACATGCTTGCGTTGCTATTGCAGGAGTCATCCATCACAAACCCACAAGAGGCAGAATGGTTGAAATACTCCTTCTGGCCTGACCCTGACAATCCGGATCATCATGGGTAGGAGGAAAAAAAAGAAAAAAAAGAAAAGAAAAGAAAAGAAAAAGAATAAACAAAAACCTGGAGAGAGAGACAACATCATTGTCATCATCATTAGTAGTTGAAGCCTCCGTGAAGTTCTTTTCAGCAAGAGGGCCAAGAACCATCTATAGTTTTGCTCTTTATCTCTCTCTCTCTCTCTTTTTCTTGGGGCCTGGCTAAGCCCTGGTGGCTCAACTGAAGTAACTGTACAACAACCCCATGTTGGAAAAGAAAGAAAGAAGAACACAAAAGGAAAAAGAAAGAGAAACAAAGAAAAGAAAAGAGACCAAGAAAGGCTGCTCTCTACTGACAAATAGAAGGGGAAACCAAAGACCCAAAGCAAATCCATCCTGTATGAAAATCATCACCATTATGATTACAATATCATCTTTGTGGCTATTCCTCATATTTGTTTATTTTTAGTTGTTTGTAATAATTTCTTTTATTGTTTTTTTTTACAAGAAAACACCATAGGGTTTGTGCAAATTACATGCAAAAGAAACTATAATTTGTTAAATATGTTGTGGGTAGCAACTTTTCAAATAGAATGTGTATCGGGGCTCGAATGAATTCCCTTTATAGAAATGAAAATATACTAAGGAATTATTAATGTTATTGGTGCTTCTTTCTCCACTGCTTTTGATATATTTGTAAAAATTTGATGGGATAAACATCAGTTAGGCTTGCTAAGTTCTTTCAGTAGTATCAAAGTTTTAAAGTTTGGTGATGTGGTCCATCGGCCCCATCCATATTCTTAGATTGCAACATCAGATCTATTATAGAAGATAGTGACTTGTCGGTGCCCTCATTTTGATTCTTCTTGATCTAAACACATAATAATAATTATGGTATGTCATTTAATGGATAAGATTTGGTAATCATAATGACTTTTCGGCTAAGCTTTTACAGATGATACATCAATAATGGTGTACATCAGTTGTTAATTAAAATTCCATAGGATTAGGTTCCAACTAAAGAACCCATAGTATCACAAATGGGGATAAATTTGTGAAACTGATCATGTTCTGTCCTGGAATTTGTTCAGCTTCATTCGAATCGATGATCTTCATGTGAAGTAGACACTCATCTCATCCATGATATGCTTATATATATATATATATATATATATGTTGTCGTGACATATGGTGGCGCTAGCTCTTGCAAATATTGTTGTTTTTTTGTATTATTGATCAATTATGTTAAGGGTAAAATACACTTTGCACCATTGCATTTTACACTGAATTTCACTTCAGTATATGCACTTTTAATTGTAATAATTAAGCCATTGTATTTTTAATTTGTTGCAACATCATCCTCTTGTAAGTTTTTGTTAGTGAAATTAATTGTCAAAGGCCACATGCATCTTAGTGGCCGTTGTTTAAGGATAAAAATATATTTTCATTCCATTTTGGCACCCAAACGCCTCCAATATCCCTTCACTTGAGCTAATTTAGGGGTATTTTGTAACTCTAATTTTGTTTTGTGCATAAAATGATTGTAAAAAGTTTAAGAATGATCGGTGAGAAAGTACTGTAAAGAAGTTTGAAAACTAAATTATTAGGGTAAAATTACATTAGTTAGTGTGTAAATACATTTTTGTCCTTTAAAAAGGGTCACATAAGGCGCACAAGAGTTTTGATTGTTACTTGTGCAAGAAACAAAAACTTACAGAAGGGTGACGTTGTAATAAATTAAAAATACAGGACTCGAAATGGGATTCGATGTAAAGTGCAAGGGTGCAAAAATGTATTTTACCCTTATGCTACTGCAATATATGTGTTGAATTATGTAATGACTTACATAAGTGAATTATTTGATCGATAATCCTATTCTTACCTTACGTAATGATCATTAAATTAAATCATTTTTACTTCTTGTGAGACCTCAAATATCAGTACCTATTAGGAATGAAAAATGGGATGTTAGGCACAGGGATTGAATGGTCTTCCAAAGGTAGGTAGATTTTTGGCTGAACTTCATATCAATGATTTGATATTTTTTGGAAATGGCGGTTGCTATAATCTTCTAGTGCATCCATTGGCTCTAGCTAGCATAAAGGAAGGAAGAATGGTGGGTTTGGTTAAAATCTCTTTTTGGGAAATTTGGAATCTTCATATATTAGTAACAGAATTCACATTTTAAGTCACTCTATTTGTTTTTCTGTTACTTGTGAGAGCTCTTTATTACTTTGTTCTATTCCAGATGCAAGCTTTTTCGCAGCATTGGAATAGAGATATGCTAAACCGCAAAGAGAGAGAGAGAGAGAGAGAGAGAGAAGTAACGTGCATGCTATCTTTTCTTTTCCATGGGACGTTCATGAAATAAAGCTAAATCCCAACATGGAGGTGAGGCACCTTCATCCTTGTTTCTGAAGGGAATAAAGGCAGAAAAAAAGAATGAGAGGAGACAAGAATAACCTTTAACCCGTGAAATGACCAACATCTCCTACGTCATTGGAACTTAACTTATCTTGTGATCAATGGATTCCGAGAATAGAGATGTTTTCAATGTTAAATCCTTGTCCTATATATATATACATATGTATGTATAGAGTTACTTACGTCTGTTAGAAATCTCTGTGTGAAGTTCATACATGGCAATGTCATGAAGGAACAAAACCGTAGATCTTAGGATAATTTCTTACGATGATTTAGTTTCTTTAATTGGATAATAACAATAATGAAGTGAATAAAAGCAACTGTATATTTTTTTTTATTACATTATACAAGACAGATGCTGTCCAAATGCTTTCTATCAACATCTGCTTTGTTTGTAATTACGTCTTTTTTTTTTCTTTTCCATCATTTTCATATAACATTAATTACCCGAGTTCTTTATTGTTTTTATTGGTCCTATTCTTTTTATGTGTCCTACAAGTTCACCTATTTCGTTTTTCTAATTGGTAGATGTGGTTTTAAAAAACCAATATAGCAAGAAAACAGTCAGATGGAGACATATATAATTGAATGATAATGTAGTGACAAGCACCAATTGATGTTAAGTCAACTTTTAATATGTTTTCATGAACAATGACAATAGTGCCTATATATATGTATGTATATAAACAATGTGAGGGAGATTTGGGTCATTTTATAAAGGGAGAATCCGAGCACTGGGGTGTAGAGATGCTTTGGGTTGTTATTGTGCAAAAACAAACAAAAAAGAAGGAAAATCCTATGAGGAATGTGGATGGGGGGTGACATTGGAGAATTAGGGTTGAGAAAGGGAATTGTCTCTTTCCCACATGCAAAATGAGAAAAGAAATGACATGTCTTGTTCAACCTAAAAAGGTGATATTCAATTCTTCCACTTTTATGGAAGATTTTGGATGCTTTTGAAGGAGGCCAGAGCAGAGTATTTAGCAGAGTTAGGGCTTCTCTCTATGGGTGTAGATTCGGTCCCTTAAAGAAGTTGCAGAAGGAATTGTGTTAGTGCAATGGGGAATATCACAACATGGCTTATACCAACCTTTTTTTTGATGGATTCTTCCAACAAAGGGGACTCAGCTGCTTTCTTTCATGCATATACAAGCCCACCTCTTCATGGTTCAGTGCATGATTCAACTGCTAGAGGCTTATGTCGAGTGTTTCACATACTAGTGGTTCATCTTCAGCCTGTACTTCATGGGTTCTTGGCATTTTTAATGCTGCGTTTGGAACCCAACTTTATCAAGAAAAAAGTAAAAGAAAACGAGAAGGTGAGGTTTTGTTTTTTTTTTTTTCACATTTTTTTTTCATTACCAAATCCTTGATTCACATAGCCTAAAAGTTCCAATAGCTAGAGAGGTTGGAGGTGACTAGAAGTTTGAAATGGTGAGCTGTCTGGTTTCCTCTCTACAGCTCTACTGTGGGTAGTTGGGTTTTCTCACATGGCTCATTCTGCTTTCATTTTATGGTGTTATTAGGGTATCACTTTTATAAATGACCTATGGTCTGCCCCTCATTGGCCACAACAACTGCCTTTGTGAGTTTAGCCTTCTTATGGGTCCCATTGTGGACCTCACAAGGAGTCAAACATGAAGAAGATTATTGTACCACCAGTGTTTGTTCAGTAACCTTTCTGGGGCACTATTAGCAGATGTGCTTAGCCCGAAGTTGGTTTTTGGTTATGACGAGACTGAAGAATTGTGAGTGTTTCTCACGCGGAGAAGTGTACTCGCTATAGGCGAGACTACAGGGCCTTACCTTGGACAGGCTCTCCGATCTCATCCGCAAGGGAAAAAAAAAAAAAGTGTTTACGGTTTGTCAGAGATAGTGTGATGATCTGCATTGGCATGTGTTGAGCCTCACAAGTTTGTATAAAAAATCTTAAGACGAATGAACTCAAATGACAACTTTTTTGCTAGTTCTTTTGAATGAGTTTCTGTGATTATTATGTATGGTATCAAAGTCGATCCGTACACACGACTATACGGGCTCGGGAGCACTGCAAGGCAAGATTTTTGATTGATTATGGACCCCACGAGTCGTAAGGACACGAAGGCTTAAAGAAAAAAGATTGTGATGATCTGTATTAAAGTGTATTGAATCTCATATCAAAAGTTTGCATGAAAAATCTTGAGTATATAAACAGGACTAATGAACCCAAATAACATTCTTGACTAGCCTTTGGATGAGTTCCCATAGTTATTTTAGATAGAGAGTTAATTGAATCTATTGAACTTATTAGTATCATACATGTATAAATTAAATCTGGAGAGGCCTTAAAAAGAGGTTGAGCTCTTGCCCTTACGTGCTAGACCCCGTCTGCAACTTAAAAGCAAAAGCAAGTAGAATTTTCTCTTCTAGCAAAAGTGAAAAATAGGGAAAAGTAAACCAAATTGAATCTGTAAAAAGAACGACAACTTCATGTTAAGCTCTCCTCCAAACTGGGAATAGAATTAGCACCTTCGCCAAATCCATTGTACCCAACTTCTCCTCCTCCAGCAGGCTATGCCTTGGGGCGTTGGTTCTTCTGGGAGAAGAACATTAATGATTACCCATTTGGTAACGTTTTTGTTTTTCTTTTTTGTGTTTGTAGAAGGAAAAAAAAATTAGAACTTAAAATATTTCAGGAAACTTAGAAAACAATTTTCTTTTCAGTTTCTAGGTTGTAGAACTGATTTACTAAATACTGTCTCAGTGAAAATAATTTCTAGAACTAATTTGTCGAATGCAGTCTAGAAAATGGTAAAAGAAAACAGGAACTGAAACGATAACTAAGCTCTGTTTAGTGTCGGTCTCGGTTTCAAATTTGATTCATTTTTCGTGTTCTAGGAACTAAAAAATTTGAGGACTATTTGTGTTTCTTCATTCTCGGAAAAAAAATAGGACCAACAAATACACCACCATTTTCATTTTCGTAAACCAGCTTACCAAATACAATTTGAACATAACAAAACTCAAAACATACATGTGCAGAGAGAGAGAGAGAGAGAGAGAGAGAGAGAACACCAGCCTGCTTTCAACATCTCTCTCTCACGTGGACACTACTTTTCAGCGGAATTTGACTTCGCTTCATCACCAGAAGAAAACTTTTCTATCGAGTTAAATGATTCATTTGTTCCTCCCAACAAATTATTGACTCTCTACTCTCTCGTTCCAACCATTGTCATCACCGTCTGGGTCGGTAGTTGATGTGGATACCAGCGATAAACTTCCCAAAGGTGCTTCTTGGGGGACCGGTTTCCATGTCAGTGATAATGTCTATTTTACAACAGATTCGTGTTGGTGGTTCAACAAAGGAAAATAACTTTCCCTAGTTTGATTTCAATGGACAGAGAGAAAGAAAGGAATACGGTAACTAGAATTTTGAAAACAGTAAAGAACATAATAGGAATGTAAAAAGGAAATTAACTCCCTTACATGTCCATGAATTTGTTTTTTTCCTTTCCTTCTCGTCAAACTAGAACCAAACATAAGAAGAAATGAAAAAATTTTTTTTCCCCTTTCCTCAACTTCCAAGGGTCTCTTAGGGCAATTTCATCCATGCCCAATTAACAAACACGGATAGTCTTCTGCATGATCAGTACTTTTGAAATACCACATGACCTTACTCTACCAGACACAATAGCTGCGTAACTTTACTCAATGCATGATCAGTACTTTTGAAATACCACATGACCTTACTCTACCAGACACAATAACTGCGTAACCTTACTCAACCGGACAATGCCTGTTAGTCACCCTGTTGCTCCATTACGAGCATTTTTTCTAATAGAGTAAGGTCTGCGAAATCAGGGAATAACTTCTACATGAATACACTTCCTGAGCTCACTCAGTTTACCTCAGCATACTTCATGCAAAAAATAGAGCTGCTGCTTTCATCCATCAAATTGCAAACTGGAAACAAAGACAACCTCCTGAGAACTTAGCACTTTTACTGGAAAATGAAAATCCACCCAGACGATGATCTATGTGCATCTACAGGCAGTTTCCGTGTTTTTTGGAGCCTTGAAATGGCCTGCAAACAATTATTCCTGTCCAGATCGCTAACTCAACCAGTGGGGTTAGTCGAGTGGTTGGGCACTCCATCCCAAAGTGGGTGTCTCAAGTGGAGGTAAAAGATCCCGAATTCGAGTCTCAGCACTTCGGAAACAACTCCATGGGCCAGCGATTATACCACCGAAAATGAGTAAGAGTAGGACATCTAAGATTTTGAAGGAGTGTCATAATATTTTCATTATTACTAGAATATCTTCCAGTAAAATGCTCACAGATAGCCAAAATCAGTGTATAAACTGACTGTTCAGTAATAGTAACATGGTTAGGATCATTAGGGGTAGGAGTAGGTTCCTGTTTAATGGCATCCAAAATTTCAGATCTAGAATTCCTCATAGGAAAAGAAAATATACTCAGGATGTCTCCACGAGTCAACCCTCTAAAAAGTATATTAAAAAATCTTCTCATAAAAAGAAAACCTCTACTTCTAAAAAAGAAATTAAATGCTGGAAATGTGGTAAATTTGGTCACTATGCCAATAAATGTTTAACAAAAAAGAAGTTAAATGAACTTCAAATTGATGAACAGCAAAAGGATACTTTAGCTAAAGTCTTTCTAAATAGTGAAAGCGAACCCGACGAGGTCTCTACATCTGAAGCCTCTGAGTTGCCTGAGTTAGATCAGGTACAGGAAGATGACATTTCGTCCTCTAGTGATACTGATCCTACGTTACAGGAATCCTGTTCAGGTAATTGTAATTATTATAAAGCCATAGTAGATATGCATGGTTTAAGCATTAATATGCTTACTCAGGATCAGGAAATAATTATAAAAATTTTAGATCAAATTCCTGACACATCTATGAAAGCTCAGATGATTGAAAATTATCTGAAACAGGTTAAGCAACAGGATAATATTCAAAAAATTTCTCATGCTCATAGCATGACTGAAGTCATGAAACGACTCCAGCATCAACAGGACAAACCTGTTACTTTACAATATTTAAAAACTGAGATCAATCAGTTAAAATCTGAGATTAAAACTCTAAAAACTGATAATTACCGTTTAACTTCTAGAGTTAAGAATTTAGAACTAGGACGACAGCTTACTAGTTCTTCTGAATCATCTCCATCTTCTCTTCCCCAATATTTAGCCATGCTTGATCAAGTTACTTCACAAAAGTGGTACATTAAAATCACTCTATTCGTCCATAATGAATTATTGATTGAAAATCTTACTGCTTTAGTTGATAGTGGTGCAGATCTGAACTGTGTTCAAGAAGGGTTAATTCCAACCCAATATTTTGAAAAAACAAAACACTCTTTGACCTCTGCTAGTGGTAATAAATTAGAAATACAATATAAAATCACGGATACTCATATCTGTAATCAAGATGTCTGTATACCATCTACTTTTCTACTTGTTAAAAATTTACAACACCATGTTATACTTGGTACTCCTTTCTTGCATAGTATTATGCCTATTGAAAAAATTGACACAACAGGTATTTATACGAGAATAAATAATCAACAACTAGTTTTTCAGTTTATAACTGATCCTCAAACTAGGTATTTGAATGAAGTTAAAAACATCTTGTTAGCTAAAGAAAATCAAATTAATTTTCTTAAACAAGAAATTTCGATATGGACTATTTCTGAATCTTTAGTCAAAACTAAAGTTCAAGAAAAAATCAAATTAATTGAAAAACAATTTCTAAGTGAAATCTGTAATGATCATCCTAATGCTTTTTGGGATAGAAAACGACATATTGTTTCTCTTCCCTATGAAAATGATTTTTCTGATAAACAAATACCGACAGGGGCTAGACCTTGTCAAATGAATCAAGAATATCTTGATTTATGTAAAGCAGAAATAGCTTCTTTATTGGAGAAAAAACTCATAAGGAAATCCTATTGTCCTTGGAGTTGTACTGGATTTTATGTTAATAAAAATGCTGAAATTGAGAGGGGTGTTCCTCGATTAGTTATAAATTATAAACCTCTCAATAAAGTGTTAAAATGGATTAGGTATCCTATACCTAATAAAAAGGATTTACTTGATCGTCTTCATAAGGCTTTAATATTTTTAAAATTTGACTTAAAATCTGGATACTGGCAAATTCAAGTTAATGAATTTGATAGATATAAAACTGCTTTTACTGTTCCAATAGGACATTATGAATGGAATATTATGCCTTTTGGTTTGAAAAATGCTCCTTTTGAATTCCAGAATATTATGAATGATATTTTCATCCCTTATACTGATTTTATTTTGGTATATATTGATGATATTTTGATATTTTCTCAAAATCTAGATCAACATTTTAAACATCTAGATATTTTTAGAAAAATTTAATTAAAAAATGGATTGGTTATATCTGCTCCTAAAATGAAACTTTTCCAAACTACTGTTAGATTTTTAGGTCATAAAATCCATCAAGGACAAATTGTCCCTATCACACGAAGTATTGAGTTTGCTTCTAAATTTTCTGATGTAATATTAGACAAAACTCAACTGCAACGATTTTTAGGCAGTCTTAATTATATTAATCCCTATTATAAAATCTTGCCAAAGATTCTGCCATCTTATATGACAGATTAAAGAAAGCTCCTTCTCCATGGACGTCAAATCATACTTTGGCAGTTCAAACAATTAAAGCTAAGGTCAAAAATCTTCCATGTTTAACTCTTGCTAATCCTGCATGGTTTAAATTTGTACAAACTGATGCTAGTGATATTGGTTATGGTGGTATTCTTACCCAGGTCATACCTGATACTAAAAAACAAATTTTGATCAGATATGCTTAAGGAAAATGGAATCCTGCTCAATCTAACTATGCTGCTGTCAAGAAAGAACTTCTTTCTATTGTCAAATGTATATCTAAATTTCAAGATGATTTATTAAATAAAAAATTTCTGCTAAAGACAGATTGTCAAGCTGTAAAACATATTTTCAGCAATGATGTTAAACATGATGCATCTAAGCATATCATTGCTAGATGGCAAGCACAACTATCTGTGTTTGACTTTGATATTATGTATATCAAAGGAAAAGATAATTCTCTTCCTGATTTTCTTACTCGTGAATTTTTACAGGAATGAATCCTTATGATCGAGGAAAAGGAAGGGGATCTAACCCCAACCGAGGTCGTGGCAAGGGAAATACCCCCTCCAAAGGTCGTGGTTCTAACCAGGCCTCATCATCTGGAATAAGACCAGATAAAGACCAAGTCACAGTTATCCTATTTATGCCAAGTTGTAACAATTGATTGCACAAGAAGGCCAATCTAGTGGCTCCCAACAAGGTATCTCTAACCTTGAAGCATCATATGCTCAGATGGTAGAAACATCATCCCACTCTCTAACTCCCATTCAGCTTCCCTATACAGATCATATTCTGTATCTGGAACTTATTGATCGTCAATGGGAAAATGATCCATGGTATCTCATGGAAAAATATTTTCATAATTTTACTTATCCTTTTGGAAGCCAAAAATTTCGCATGGCTATGCAAACAATTTTGGAAATCACAGACTTTTGTGATTTTACAAATTTTTATTCCAACATGACCAGTAAAACTGGCCCTATTAATTTTTCCAAATGTTATATTAAAAAGATTATATTTCCACATGAATGGGGACTTCTTCCTCATAATGAAAAACAATTTATTTTACATGATCATCCCCATACCTATAATTATTGGGATTATGTTCAAGCCTTTACTTGGACTTTTTTCTATGAAAACCCAAAAAGAAAACATACTTGGTGGATTAAGATTAATCCACAAATTTATAAAAAAGGCTGGCCTCAATGGTTTTATAATTGGTGGAAAAAATTTGGACCTCTCCATACTATTCTACCTTCTGTTGTCCAAGAACAATTGGGCCTTTGGGCTGTCTATTCGCCCCAAATCAATAAAATGGACCCAGCTCATTATATGGATGGATCCAACCTTCTCCATTTTTTCTGTGAATTCGGTTTACCCTGGATCTGAGCCTGGACTCCTATTGTCAAAAGAGACCCGGATAATTTACCTTGTCTCTATAGACAATTTCATGTTGTTTGGTAGAATAAACTGGACAAAGAACTAGACAAAACTGTAGCAGAGATAGCTGCTGTTGTGAAAGATTATCAACAGGAATCTGAATTCCAAAGATCTCAATCTTATCCTTCTACATCCAAATTGGATGTCATGAAAAATGCATTAAAAATGCAAAATCCCCTTATGAAGGATAAAGATCTAATGTATGAATGTCTCTGCCAACTGAAAGGAGAATTTTTGGCTACATTCAAATCTGATTCTGACTCAAATGAAAAGATGCACTCCCAATCATCTCAACACACCTGTCTAGCAGGAGAATCCCAAGACCCATATGAGGAGGATTCGGATCCTATCCCTACAACTGCAGATCTTTTTGATACCATGCTTGATATTATGGTAAAGAAAAAGACAAGAAGAGCTCGTTCATCTGCCTCTTCAGATAAGAATAAGGACGACAAAAAGTAGCCGTCCCATGTGAAGGAATCTCTTTACATTCAAGACTGTCGCACTTCACGACAAAAGGCATTTTGCCTTTGATGCAAATGGCCAACCGACACCAACTCATCTGGGCTCCACCCCCATTTTGCGTCATTGCTTACTAAAGCATTTTTGTCTTTTGTAAAAAGTTGTTTTCTCTCCGGACTTGTAATTAATTTTTGAAATCCAGAATAGTGTTTTTATTTGTTTTTAAAAGGGGACCCTTCACCTTTGTTGAGGGCACGCATCCATTCTCCCTTCTCTCTCTTGTTAATAAATTTCTCCTTCAAAAAATCTTTGCTTGTCTTGCTTATTTATTTTGGTAGGTTTTATTTGTCTTTCCTTGACAGTTCTTATTTACTGTTTTGTTCAATCATGATATCTCTGTCTCTGTTTTGTTTAATCTTGTTTGATTGTTTAATTGTATCTTTAATTGTTTACCTTACTCTACCAGACACAATAGTTGCGTAACTTTACTCAATGCATGATCAGTACTTTTGAAATACCACATGACCTTACTCTACCAGACACAATAACTGCGTAACTTTACTCAATGCATGATCAGTACTTTTGAAATACCACATGACCTTACTCTACCAGACACAATAGCTGCGTAACTTTACTCAACCGGACAATGCCTGTTAGTCACCCTGTTGCTCCATTACGAGCATTTTTTTTAATAGAGTAAGGTCTGCGAAATCAGGGAATAACTTCTACATGAATATACTTCCTGAGCTCACTCAGTTTACCTCAGCATACTTCATGCAAAAAATAGAGCTGCTGCTTTCATCCATCAAATTGCAAACTGGAAACAAAGACAACCTCCTGAGAACTTAGCACTTTTACTGGAAAATGAAAATCCACCCAGACGATGATCTATGTGCATCTACAGGCAGTTTCCGTGTTTTTTGGAGCCTTGAAATGGCCTGCAAACAATTATTCCTGTCCAGATCGCTAACTCAACCAGTGGAGTTAGTCGAGTGGTTGGGCACTCCATCCCAAAGTGGGTGTCTCAAGTGGAGGTAAAAGATCCCGAATTCGAGTCTCAGCACTTCGGAAACAACTCCATGGGCCAGCGATTTACCTTGCCCATCTGTCGCGACAGTGATTAGTCCCTTGGTTGTCAGCTTTGGGGATACCCTGAGTCAAAGACCTAAAAAAAAAGATAATGTTCCCTTTCAAAATGCATGCAATAATGGCCCGATACCAAGGTGCTCATAAGCAACATGACTTCAAATAGCAGAAACTGATTCAAGAGTAATGTACATGTCGAAACTGCAGGAGGTACGGACGGAAACATCTATTCAAATTCTTCTCTTAATCATTATTCAGTATTTTTCTCTCTTAAACACAAAGACTACCAGAAACGAGGAAATAGATTACGATCCTCTGTTATTTCCATAATGCTCCTCTGTACAAGCAACCACCTAATTACCACGGGTGCCCTTAGCAAGCGCGGGCCTCGGTCAGCTGCCTAGGAACAGGTTTAAAGCCACCAGAAACTTTCAAAGATGCAAAGAGACAGGACAGCCTTGCAATCATGGGGCTAGCCCTTGCCACTCCGGGGATAATTGCCAGCTCCTTGCTGCCATCATCATCACAAGAGCTATGGTACCCTTCCAAATCTGCTTTTGTAATCAAAACTGCATCCCCAGAGGGAGAATGTGAAGTAGAAGCCAATCTGCGCTGCTTGTATTCTTGGACTGCCTGGTTATCAAACACCATTGATGTCAACCAATGAACAAGGCCAAATGATCCATCACTGATATGGTTGTTAATGGACGAAAACATTAGTTTTATAAGACGAGTTAGATTGTAAGAAGAAATTGGGCCTTAAGGTAAGGGACCCCATCTTGTTCCAAAGGACAAGGAAATCCTTACAAAAGTTCTTGGGAAAATCTTATCCCCAAAATATATCCGTAGACAAATTCTTAATTCCTTTCTAGATTATCTTGTTTCACCTTTTCTTGATCAGTTTCACAAGTGGGGAAAGAATTCCACATTGCAGACCTATTAAATTTTCTTTGTTTTCACATTTAAATAAATGGATGACCTTATTACTTACCTTCCACTGTGAGGGAGCCAAAAGTACTCGAGGTCTTTTAGAACGCACATATTCCAAGGCAGCAGCAGGAGACATGTGCTTATACTCCACCTGTACAGTGTGAAAACATTAACTCATTTCTAGATTGTCCAGATGATCTAACAGGAATCAGAACACATAGAGCAACCAAACAGGTAAATTGAAAGCAAAAAGAAGAAGAAGAAGAAGAAAACCTAAGAGGAACTTATTCAGCAACAGATTAATAAATTTGCAGGCAAAAGAACATTACCAGATAGCAAAGCACAATGGTCGTGCTCCTTCCCCGCCCAGCTTTACAGTGGACATAAGTAGTCCTACCATAACATGCATTCTCTGCATCCAAAAATGAAGAAATTACACATCACCAAGTGAGAATTTATGGACAAACCACTAGCAGAAGTGTTTAAAGAAGCTTCACTTACTATGAATGAAATCGACAGCCCGATTAATATCCACAAAAGAAGGAGCAAAGAGATAATCTCTGGTGGGAATGACCAAATGATCTATCCCAAGGGCCTAAAAACAATAAGACAATGATTATGTGAACGTAAAAATGCGAACCAGAAAAGCCTGAATATTAGGCTCATATAATCCGTCCTTTCAACAAAAAAATCTACTGTGAAAACTATTGTCTAAAAAGAAAAAAGAAAGCCTTGCTACACAAATTTACTGCAATAGCCTTCAAGTACTCATAGGAGATATTTGCTCCTTGCACGAAATGGACATGGGATATTGGGAAGCTAAAATTCAATTTGAAAAACCTACCCTCGCTTTTTTCAAAATTTATTGTTTTCTTAAAAACGCAGACAATTGACAGCAAAAGAAACCAGCTGGTCATGCCTGCGCCCTCTCCAACAAAATCCTGACAAAGAGGGGAACTCTTCTTACCACCCTACCAAGAGTAGGATGATCGATTTTCTAGTAAACGTCTCAAGCCACTCCATGGCAAATTTAAATTAGAAAAACTGCATGTCATTTTCGAGACATAGAAAATAATGGTACAAGGGAAAAGTCAAATATTATTATCCAAATCCGGCGGAAGTAAAGATACTTACAGATTCACAAAGAAGGGCAAAGTCAAATATCATATGTATTTGCAAAGAAAATTAGCATATTAACTGTCAGCCCTGATGTCACGAATCCAAATTTTCAGACATTGAAGTCCAAGAATGCAAATGTATCTCTACAAATGTTACTATGTAATGGAAAATAACCACAAAAACAAGCATGAGGATGTGAAGAAATCACTCACATGGTACAAGGATGTTGGAACCAAAGTTTCATAAGGTTCATTAAGGGTGATGACACCACCAACACCAAGCTGCTTCAATCGTGGAACATCCTTAGGGAATGGAACCGCCCCCAGCAGAAGATACTGATCGGAAATCACAATAGAAATACACCATTAATAAACTAATCAAGTTCCCTTCGGGTATCAATAAGCTCACATTCCATCTGCGTAAATGAAATATAAAGTAGTTGCATTGGTTAAAGTTTTAGGGAGATCGTAATTTTCTCCAACCCAGATAACTAGAATTCTAATTTTCCTTCATTTTTTCCAGTAACTAAAATGCAAAGGAGCACAAAACATATCCAAATTGGGTCACATCCTATTTTCTCAGCAACCAAATGGAGCATGTAGAACAATTTCAAAAGGCCAATAAACCACCAACCATTAAAACAAGATAAAATTCTTTTTTCCTTTCTTTTGTAATCCTTCATTTTCCCAACAACCAAACAGATGAAACAAAAACAACTCCAGAAACAGCTACATAACCGCAACAATCCCAGGAAGCGCACAGATATAAGCACATGAACAAACAAACACGAAAAAACAGATTCAGCCACGTACACATGTATATGCACATATATACATATATAAAGGGAGGGACTTGGAACCAAAACCTGACCAATTTCGTCCCACCATCTGAACTCAGCTTGAACCTTGTTCCGGAAAACATTGTACAGAAGGGTCGGGTAGAACAGGATCCGAGCCCCGGCACCGACTAGCGCTCTCTTCGCGTCGACGAGAACAATCTGTCTTTCAGAAACCAGGTCTTGACTGCAACTTCTTCCATCAGATTCAACCTCGTCCAACTCTTCGATCTTCATGTCACCGATCGCAACCAAAATTCAAACAAAACCAAAATCCTAACACCGATTATGATCAAAACAATCGAGAAATCTCTAAACGCTAACGAATCGCTATTTGAATGGTACACAAAACCCTAGCTGAGGTGCGGAATCGAAATGGTTACAGAATTGAGTGAAAAACGCATCGATCGGAAGCGGGAAAAGGCGGGTTCGAGTGTACGGAAACGGAAACCCAGCATCTTTTGGTGATTATTCGAAGAAAAATGGGCAATTTGGTACTGTTTTCTCATCAGAGCTCCTGAGAAAGTCTGATACTTTGATACGTTCCAATAAGAGAGTAGAGTCAAAAGAGTGGAACAGGGAAAGGTGAGGATTGTTTGCCGCTGAAGTTGAGGTTAATTACGAAATGACCTAGTTAAGTGAGTGTTATTATGGGCATGAGGTTTATCATTTTCCATGGACACTCATGCATCTGAAGCTTAAAGAAGTGGTTGTGCCCTACCATCTCATGACAATATTTTACTTAGAATTTTGCAAAAAAAAAAAGATAATAATAATTGTGTGTTTAGGAACTCAATTTAAAACAATAATTTGGCTATACACGACAAACAGTTGGAGCCAAGGATCGAAATTTCGTTTCGAGGGGTCATTTCGGTTGGTTCGAAAATAAAAACGTTTCAAAAATATTTTAAAAGTGATAAATATTAAAATAGTAAAATATAATCTTTTGTATAAAAATTATACACCTTTTATAAAAATTTTAAATTCGGGTTAATACAACTTATTGTTTAACTATATAGCATTGTGTTTTGGTGTATTTTTTATATTTCAGTGTGTTTTAGTTGTAATAATAGTGTTTCGTTATGCTACTAGTATTTCGTTTCAGTCTCTTAGGAAACGGAAACGTTTCGGCCGTTTCGGTGGAAACAAATAGAAATTTTATTCCTTGGTTGGAGCGTAACCTTCGACGTACTTGCAACTCAATGGCCAAGTTTGGAATATGGAATCCCGACACAGCTCGTTTAGTACAATTTTTTTGTTAATTTTTTTTTAATTTGTAAGTAAAAAAATTAAATTTTTTAAAATTTTTTAACTTTATTTTAATTAAAGATAAGTTAAAAAAAGCAAAAACAGAAAAGTTAAAATTTCAAAAAATTTGATTTTGTTTTTGCTTATAAGTTTCAAAAAAACTAAGTGAAAAGCCGATGAGTCCGTTTGGTACCTGTTTTTAGTTTTTTTTATTTATAATAAAAAAATTTAATTTTGTTTTTGCTTTTACAAGTTGAAAATATGTAAAAAGCAAAAAAATTAAAAACAATTCCTTGCTTATAAGTCAAAAAAAAGAAATAGACCAAAAAGTTCTACTAAATGAGCCCTAAATTAACTCTTGTTCTCGGCTGTTTATATATATATTTCGACTAACACAACTTGATATTGTAACGATTTTCTTAAATGTATGTTCTACAGGTATGAGAAATGCTAACACTCAAACCTGGTTTTACTACTTTATACTCCACACATTTTATCACTAAAATAGGTTGATGAACATTTATAAGTTGGGACTTTCATTTTTATACTCAAACCATTCATTCTTTTACCATTATATCCTTACAATAAAGTATTTTTTTTTTGGGGACTGGTTGGCTTGTCCATAAAGAGGGATTCATGCCAAGCTACAAAAGAGTACAGAAAAGGGTTCACAATACATGTAAAATATAAATGAAATGGCTGTTGATTTTATTAGGAAACCAACAAAAATAGTTTGGATGTGAAAGCAAAACAGTATAGGAAAAGGAAAATTGCCAAAAAAAATCATCATGTCAGCAATACCATGTACTTTTATCTGATACAATTTTGTTTTAGGTGGAGAATCTAGTGGAGGTATTGGATTTTCATGAAGCAAATACAACTAGTTTCACATAGAGAGAGAATCTAGTGGAGGTATTGGATTTTCATGAAGCAAATACAACTAGTTTCACATAGAGAGAGAATCTAGTGGAGGTAATTGAGAATGAAGAAATGATTTTGATTCATTGATGGAGGATCTAATACCAAACTCAAATCACTTTATAATCAAAGAGATACATAAATTAGATAACATCTAAACCTATTAAACAAGAGAAAATATGCATCATGCCCAACTACAAAAGAGTACAGAAAAGGGTTCACAATACATGTAAAATATAAATGAAATGGCTGTTGATTTTATGAGCAAACCAACAAAAATAGTTTGGATGTGAAAGCACAAAAGTATAGGAAAAGGAAAATTGCAAAAAAAATCATCATGTCAGCAATACCATGTACTTTTATCTGATACAATTTAGTTTTAGGTGGAGAATCTAGTGGAGGTAATTGAGAATGAAGAAATGATTTTGATTCATTGATGGAGGATCCAATACCAAACTCAATCACTTTATAATCAAAGAAATACATAAATTAGATAGCATCTAAACCTATTAAACACAAGAGAAAATATGCATCATGCATGGGCAAGGCTAGGGGGCCTAGCCACTCTGATCTTAAAAATAAAAATAAAAACATTTAGGAACTTAACTTCTCATCTCTATTCTCCCCCGTTCTTGACCTCTAAGAAGGAATCCTGATTTTGTAACTGCCATCACGAGGTATGATTTTAGGCCATGTTTGTTTGAGAGATAAAAAATAATTTAATGGCCCTACAAAACTTATGTTTAACAACTAAAATAAAATTATAGATTATAAAATGGGAGATATGCAATACTATGGGGAGGTGATATTACATATTCCCTCCCTTGAGATAAGATGAAACTTTTATTTTTACCCTTTTATATTATTATTATTATTATAATAGGTTAATATAATATTATATAAGTACATTATAATATTATATTATATTAATATTAATTTTATAATAAATAAAATGATAATATAACAATTTAAAATTAATTATCTCACTCTTTATCCCATCTTAACCAAACATAATATGAGTAACCTCTCATCACATCATGTTATTACTTATCACTCATTATCACTTTTCTAATATCATAACATTACTTATTCTTTATTTTTTTTATTCTGTAAACAAACGGAACCTTAGGACACTATGGTTTGAATGATCCCAGAGGGATATGTGAGCTTTGATAATGAAGGTAAAAGACCATTGGGTTTGTTTCACAAACAATAACTTTATTTCTCATGATAACTTCATTTGGGGACATATTTGGAAAGAACCCTTTGAAGTTAAACCCACATTCCAATGGTTATTGAGAGTTATGTGAATACTTCAGTTGAAACAGTTGCCATCTCCTGCCTCCTATCTCCTTGTAACTTAATGCAGAAATGACAATATGACTGGAGTGGTTGGTTGGTCATGCAATGTCAATAGATATGATATGAAATGCAAATGCACATATACATGTAAATGCATTTGCATAAATACATATATACATGATAGATGATGAGATTTAATTAAAGTTTTAATCCCAAGTTTAGCCCTCTACCAAAGCATCAATGCATTGATAATTTCAAACTATACGCACAACATAAGACTAAGGAAACTTCCGTCCTGCGAAATCTAGAGAGTATAGTTATCAGAAACCTTATCCACTCACATAAAAAAATTATTTTTATATTTTAAACTCGTAATATTTAGGTAATAATAAAAAATTAATGTTGCACCAAAACCCACACTCAACATTAGTTAGTAGATTAGGCTTTACTTAGATAGGCATTGTCTTTTTCTTGGTCGAACGAAAGTCATTGTTGCAGTCTACACAAGGAGGAGGAACCTTCCTCCGTAATTGGTACTGACATTGTGATTCGTGACCACACATTAATTATGGTACAAATTGTAGTAGTGATCCCTTCGGAATATGCTTTGTGCATAAAGACTCTCATGTGCAGTCACTGCATGCAAGAGCAAGGCTACAACAGCACAATTTCAAGCAAGTTTTCTATAACCTCATTTGTTTTTACCCCCAAAATCTCACCCGCTATGGAGGAAAAACTATAAAGTCAGTGTCACGTCACCTTTTTTCCTATTTATACAAGAGGGTTGATATGGACAGACATGATGACCGTCAAACGGCTAGGGGCAGGCGCTGGTGGTAATTCGCGCATGCCTCTAGCATTCACCTCTCTACAAGAGTTCGTTGTTAGGTAAGTTTCGAACGAACAAATCAAACCTACCTACAAAGTAGAGGACTCGTCTCATCGTGGGAGGAGTGACATAATACTTTAAAAAGATTAAAAAAAATTTTTAGTATAAGAGAATTAAGGGTGGACATTGGATAGATAGAATCAGATTTGAGCTAGGCTTACATAAAAAATATTTTTTATTAGATTTCAAATCAAATCTCAAACTCGTCTAATTAAAAAAATTACATTATTAAGTCCGCCCAAATTTGTTCATTTAACATAAAATTTATTTAATATATAATTTTGTTCTCTATAAATAATATTGAATAATATAAAATTTGATTACATGAACATATATAAAATATTAAAATATAAAATATATTAGTTTATATATATTTTAGATTGAGTAGGGTTTTAAAAATAATTTTTAAACCTGTCTATTAAACTAATTAAGCCTATAAAAATTTTTAAGCTTTATAATTTATAGATCAACTTGAATGGACCTATTCAACTTTCGGCCATAACTACCCCTCAAGGAGATCTTAAAATGGCCCTCAATGTAGTGTGTACGATCGAGCTTTAAGCACTAATTCTAGGCCCCTACAGAATATGCTTTGGGCATCAAGACTCTCATGTGCAGTCACTGCATGCAAGAGCAAGACTACAACAGCACAATTTCAAGCAAGTTTTCTATAACCTCATTTGTTTTTTCCCCCAAAATCTCACCCACTATGGAGGATAAACTATACAGTCAGTGTCACGTCACCCTTTTTTTTTATTTTTTCAAGAGGGTTAATATGGACGAACGCAACGACAGTCAGACGGTTAGGGGCAGGCGCGGGCAGTAATTCGGGCATACCTCTAGCATTCAACTCTTTACAAGAGTTTCTTGTTAGGTGGGTTTCGATCAAATCAATCAAATTTACTTACAAAGCAGAGGATTTATCTCATTGTGAACGGAGTCACATGATACTCTAAAAATATTAAAAAAAAAATCTGGTGTAAGGAGATTAGTGGTAGACATTAGGCGGGTAGGACTAGGCATGAGCTGGGCTTACATAAATATTTGTTTTTATCAAATTTAAAACCAAATCTCAAACTCGTCTAATTAAAAAAATTACATTTCTAAGTCCGTCTAAATCTGCTGATTTAACATAAAATTTGTTTAATATATAATTTTATTTTCTATAAATAATATTGAATAACATAAAGTTTGATTACATATGCATATATAAAATATATTATTTTATATATATTTTAGGTCGAGCAAGGTTTCAAAAATAATTTTTAAATTTATTTATTAAACTAATTGAGTCTATAAAAAATTTCAAGCTCTATAATTTATAAATAGATCAATTGGGCTTTCGGCCATGACCACCCCTCAAGGAGATCTTAAAATGGTCCCAAACTTGATCGTCATCGTCCAGGAATCAATGTAGTGTGTACGATCGAGCTTTAAGCACTAATTCTAGGCCAGGCCCTACGAATCTAAACACTAAACCCTCGTTGTATAATTACTAATCTGGTTGGGCAGGCCAGCGGACCAATTGCTTCAATCTATGGCTAGCATGGTTAAACAACCAATCCAATTTGGTGGTGTGATTGATTACCGCAGGTTGAGAAGCCATTGTCTAACATGTATTTCGTGCAATGGATTGAAGAAAATGAAGGAAATTAGAAATAAATGCTATACACTTTTTTTTTTATTTTATGCAGTCAAAAATATTTAATTCAACTTACATACAGCTCAACTAATTTTTCGATCCAGTCAAAGACTAGTCATCTATATCAAAACTAAAGAAATCACCCCGAAAAGCTGTGCTGCCGCTGAGTATTGACAACATTTGAGTAAAATGTTGGCACAAGTGTCAGGAAAGAAATTACCAGAGTTTATTTCAATTTTACCGGTGTTTATCAAACACTAGAAAATCTAGTTTTTGTTGTAGTGAGAGAGAGAGAGAGAGAGAATTTAGACTACCCATAATTCGGCCCCTTAACTCGTGGATCAAAACAATGGATTAACCTCAAATGAAAAATAGTTTAGTGATCAGGTAGCACTGAGAATTCGGTGATAATCTCTATCAAATAGTGATACGTGACGAGTAAATACATCAACAACTTAAGGTTAAGGAGTAATGAAGAGATTTTTAAAATAATATTCTATCAGATTTTGTCGAGTGGTATTTTTTTTTTAAAGTTTCTCCACTACATTACTAACTCAGTTGTTGATGTATTCACCCACCACATATCATTATTTAATAAAATTATCATTGAATATTCAATACTACTTGACTATTAGACTTTTTTCCATCAGAGATGATGCCCAAACTTGTCCGTGGATCAAACTCAGAGATTAAAATTATACCTAAACCTAAACCTAACACACACTACTCGTGCGATATCAATACCATATTACCAACCCACAGTCGTGAGACAGCACCCTCTCCCTTATGATTTATGACCCAACAAAACCCAAAGGACAATCTGCTGGTTGCCATAACTGCTAATAAAACCCATGGAGCAATGCAGGGGCGACCCATCAATAACAACCACCACAACAAAAAGCAGTCCAGCATCTTTGTTGACTGACAAGAAATTGAGCAATTTACACCCATGAAGTAATTTTTCATAAAGAGGTCGCTTAAAAAAAACCTATAGATAATGGCGAGTGGCATTATAAGTGGCGATTAAGAGCTCGTTTAGTATAACTTTTTGTTAATTTTTTTTGACTTTTAAGCAAAAAAGCTAATTTTTTTTGAATTTTTTCTTATCTAAGCTTATAAAATTTGACTTTTTTACTTATAAGTCAAAAAAATCAATTTGAAAAAAAGTCAAAATAAGCTTCACCAAGCTAATCTTAAGACCATGACAGTCTCTTTCGTTTGATCCATAGTGCTCTCGCCAGGGGAACTCACGTATCTACGTGGAACTTGCACTGCAGTATCCCCGAGTCACATAGCAGTACCTCCAGTTGGCTCTAATATCACTTGTTACAGGTCGCTTTCACCCCCAAAAAGACTATTCTCATTTAGAGTTTTCTACACTTACTTACATGCTAAGTATTAGCCAGAACATATCTGATGTGAGACTCAATACACGCCTGTGCCACCGTGACACCATGGAAGCTGGTTGCTACCCAATAAAAGGTTGATCTTGAATGCTATTGCTTCATGGAAATCTTTTTCCCAAAAGCTTTCACATTCTTAGCATGCAGACATAGAAACATTGAATTTAACTACTAACCAGCGGCAAAACAGGCCTTCAGGCCCACAAAGCTCTTTTGCAATCATTCACAGGTACAGAAATTCCATGGGAGCAGAATAAAGATTTACAGACAAAAAAAAAAATCCAATTTTCCAAAATTGGGTTAGGTGAAGGTAAACTTACCATATGATGAAGCAGTAAAAACACTGCAATAAATGCTTGGGGCATGGAATATGGCTTCTGCTTCCTTATTCTTGAAACCAAACAGTAAGCATTTTGTTATAGGCAATAGGGTGACCATTTCCACACTCCTCATTAATTGTCATTTGTATTTTTCGTCAAGTCTTAGAAGTACGAAGGATTACTTTTTCTTGGGGCCAAACTATAAGCACCAAGACGGTTGCCAATAAATAAATAAATAAACAACGAAAATTATTTTTCTCCTACCAAGGCCTTAAATTTTTTTACATCTCTAATAATATAAATATCGAATTATCTATGCATGAAAATATAGCACTTGATGTTTCTTCCTCCATGAAAGATAATTCGGTGTCCATTCAATCAGTAAAACACGGATTTGGACTCTCTACATTCCATTAATGAATGAATTAGATGAAGTCTTATCAGATATCTTATAAAAAATATGTCGTTTTATATTAAAATTTATTTTCTTATATATATAAACACAAAATTATTAATTATCAGATAAACAATTATTTTGTCCTTTCAATTTTGTCTCATATTTTAATGTCATCCTTCAACTTTGATTTATTCTATTTAAGTCTTTTAACTTTAAAAAAAAAATTGATGTAGTCTAACATTTTAAAATAAATTAAAAATTAATTGCACTCGTAAGTCCATCCCAATTTGTATAAATAGATGACCGTAAATCCAAAATAAAATTTAACACAGCCTCAGTTTTAGAGAAGATTCTGTCAACTTTAACATACAATAGCTTTTACTTTTACGTGCTTACTTTTTTTCTAAGATTATATGTACAAAAACTAGTCATGATTTTGATAATGGAATAGCGTACGATCATCCAATGGTAGATCACAAATAAAAATCTTACCATTGAGGCAACTTAAAAATAGAAATAGTTAAATTTTTTATGTGTATAATTTTTTTTGAAGTTTTCAGTAAATCAATTTGTATCATACACTCATCATATATAGGAATAGTTAAAAATAGAGCTCTAAAAGAAAACAACTTAACCCAACAACCTCATCCAAGTTGACCAAATAGTATTTTTAGAGAATTAAGGGGGGCCTGTCATATATGATATAAGTATGTATTTACATAATTTGAACTAATCAACAAATTTTTAAAATGTGAAATTACGTTATATGATATGACTTTCACAATAATTTTAGCATTTATAAAAATTTTTACTTAAATATACAAATACTCGAATCATAATAAAAATTACATGTAGGTGGTCGTCATTTGAGATAATTTTTCAATCACCCCAAAAACCTTTCCGTCTGTCCCCGGTTCTATGGTCATTGAAAACTGCAAATTCACTTATTTTTAGGTAATTACCCAACAGTTTTTCCACCATGAACAGTTTCATCAATCACAAGTCAACATTTTTGTAGGCTACATTATTTATGATAAACCCAAAAGTATAAACAGAAAAATTATAGAGCAAAACAATATATTATATAAAATCAATGGAAGGGCATTGGAAACCAATAAACCCCACCATCTTGTCTCTTGTGCTGCAAGTTTGGAAACTTTATTTGGAGTCTGTGACATCCTTACAGGCAAAACCCAGCAAATAGGCATATCTTGATGCTTCACCTGAAAATGGAGAAGAGCTGGCTTCTGGCTTTTCTCCTCCTCCAAATGGTTGCAACAGAAGCTGCCCTTGATGTGGGAGGTGGTGTTGGCATTGGCATTGGTGGTGGTGGTGGTGGAATTGGGGTTGGGGGTGGTGGAGGTGTTTGGATTGGTGGTGGAATCAACAGCCCAAACCCAACTGGGTCCTCAGTTTCAAAGCTCAACAAGGCTTATTCTGCTCTCCAGGCATGGAAATCTGCAATCAAAGATGACCCATTGAGGATTTTGGACACTTGGGTTGGCTCAGATGTGTGTGCTTACAAAGGAGTCTTCTGTGCAGATCCTCCAGATGAATTGGGTGACCCAACAGGGCCAGTTATTGCAGGCATAGATCTCAACCATGCAAATCTCCAAGGCACTCTTGTGGAAGAACTCTCTCTCCTCACAGATATGTCTCTTCTTCACCTCAACAGCAACAGATTCACGGGCACAGTTCCTTACACTTTCAAAGATCTCTCATCTCTCACTGAGTTAGACCTCAGTAACAACCACTTTTCTGGCCCTTTCCCAACTGCAACTCTTCTCATTCCAGACCTAATTTACTTAGACCTCAGGTTCAACTTCTTCTCAGGTCCTATTCCTGATGATCTCTTCAACAAAAAACTTGATGCAATTTTTCTCAACAACAACCAGTTTGATAACCAAATTCCTTCAAATTTGGGGAATTCCCCAGCTTCTGTGATAAATTTGGCTAACAACAGGTTTTCTGGTAGCATCCCATTTAGTTTTGGCTACATCGGTCCAAGCTTGAAGGAGATTTTGTTCCTCAACAACCAGCTGACAGGCTGCATTCCTGAGGGAGTTGGGCTGTGGCAAGACTTGCAAGTTTTGGATTTGAGCTTCAATTCACTGATGGGTCACTTGCCAGACACAATATCTTGTTTGACAGAGGTTGAAGTCTTCAATTTGGGGCACAACAAGCTATCAGGGGTTTTGCCAGACATGGTTTGCTCACTGAGGAGCCTTGTGAATTTGACTGTTGCTTACAATTTCTTTACTGGGTTCAGCCAAGAATGTGCCAAGTTGTTCTTTAGGAATGTGGGTTTTGATTTCTCTTCCAATTGTATTCCTGGTAGGGTTATGCAGAGACCTGAACCACAGTGCTCTGTGATCCCTAGACTTGGCTTGAATTGTCTTAGAATTCCTGTAGTAAAGCCTCTTCTTTGTGGGGCATTGGTTTCAGCTCAAGAAACTAGTCCTAGCCCTTCATCTCCATGAAAGAGAGAGAGAGAGAGAGAGAGAGAAAGAGACAGAGAGTACAGTGACCAGTGCTGTAAAACAGATGGGTAATGGCTGTCTGTCATTAACAGAGAGAAGTTATGACTCAGAGCTTCCAATTTTTATTACATCTGTCTTGTATGGATAAGACATGTCCAGAAAGCAATTGAAATGGATTTTATTAGTCTGCTTAATTCTTTTCTTGAATCTATTACTTTAATCATATCTTCACTACCAAATAGATAGTAGAAAGAAATGAATATTTAACAAATTCAGAGTCACATGCTAATATATGGAGAAATCCTGACCCTTCAAGAGCCTTATCTGTATGAACCTTCATGATGAAGGATTTGTGAGGATAAACCAACATAGCATAGTTGCAAACAAAATCTCACATGTGAACAGAGAGCTGAATTGCATTTTTCCCTTGTGATATTCTGTGCCCCATGAAGCTTCAACCTCACAGTTGATATTAAGTCATTTTTGGCAATAAGGTCCATGCAATGGTATGATTGTGACTTTGCTCACAAACTGTGTAAATCAGGCAAAGAGTTAGGCAGCTGGCGTGGTATCAAACGAGAAACGTTTACATCAAGACGTGACACGTTGAGAGATAATAAAACCCAAGAATGTTGGGCCCGTTTGGTTTTTATTTTTTATTTTTTTAAAAATAAAAAACATAAAAAAACACACTAAAATAGGTATGTTTTCTGATTTTAAAACATTGGTCTGGTACTGTTAGCAAGACGATAACTTATAAATGCAATCATCAGACTATAAAAAACAAAAAACAAAAACAAAAACACATCTGTGATACACAACAAAAAATAAAAACTGACAACATTTTCAAACAGAATCAAGATCAGTGACAAAAAAAACCTGAAAGAGAAAAAAATGAAAGGTATTACTGCTGTATCGCGTGACCTTTGCACGCTAATTATTGTTAAATTACTAGTATTTGTTCAATTTTTAGGGGTAACTAAACAAAAAAAAATATTTTTGCGTAATGCCTATTAATTTTCTTTGCCCAATCAAACAAATGAAACGAATTTGGCTTCTTTCTTAATTTTTCATTTCCTTTACTTTTTCCTCAGACAGATCGTGTAACCAAACGAAGCCTTAAAGAATAGGGCCGACTGAGTTGATGCCATGGCAATCACTGATACACAGAGATTGAACAAGATAAAACTCCATAGGCAGACATGAATAAGCCATTGAATTATTGAAAAGAATCATGGACAAGCAACACTGAGCCAAGAACATCCAAACAGAGCAATCATTCAGTACAGCAATATCAGGATACACAATTGCCAATTTTACTTTCTTTTTTTTTTTTTCAGGCAATGTAATACATTGGATTTGGTAGTTTAAAAGATCGTTTGGCCACTGCAAAGCCAAACAAATCACTCCATTGATCCCCAGAGCTCCCATGGATCGTATAACCTTCATCTTCTAGCTCCTTTCTCTTCTCGGATTTGTACACAATGGCTGGTTTGCCTAAATCTGAATGTCCCCTGTTTCATCCACCAAAACTTACTCATCACTACATTCATGATGTTGAAGCCATATTTTGGTAAAAAGGCTAGTTAGTTTGGTTTCACTTAGGCTATGTTACCATCTTGGATCTTTAGAGGGAAAGGGCAAAAAGAGGTAAAGAAAATGAGGTGAAAGAATCTAAAAAAAAAAAAATTCTGTTATTGGGTTGGGATAGGAAATTCAGAAGAAAATGAATCTGCATAAGTGATTTCATTTCCCTTTCAATTACTTTTCTTTGACTATCCAAGATCCAAACATAGCATAAAAATTGTACAATTGTAAATTTTTTGCATACCTCAATAGAAGCCTTTTCCAGTTGCGGTACCCAGAATACAGAAGATTTTTCTCTGTGATGTTTCTTTGAGGCTCACTCCGGCCTGTTAACAGAAATATCGTGAACCCCAGCTTCTCAAGCTCCTTGTATAGCTTGAAACTTGCTGGTAAGGCGGGGCCCTCAGCCAAATCCACCCATTCATCGAAAGAGGTTTCATCAAATATTTCTGATCTATGTTCAAAACAAGATACTCTTGGTAAATTTTATCCACAATATAAACTCAATTAACCAAAGCTGCAGCATGGTATCATCACATGAATATTCAACTGAAGGAAGAATCCACAGAAACAGAACAAGTTTTGAGTTAATCAGGATCAGAGTTGACCACTATAAAATCTCATGCCATAGCTTTGGACTTGAAAAAATTGCATTTCTCAATAGTACACAGCCAAATTGTATATCATGTGAATTTATGGCATGTAAGCTCCATACAAAATATTTCATGTGATGGTAGAATACACAAACAGGGCTAGGGATTCATTTAACATTTGTGAAAAAAAGCAGGGAGTTGTGCTATCGTTATAATTTCTAGTATTATGAGATTTGACTTGGTGAGGCAAAAGGTTTACAGATCAATAATTGTTTAAACTAAACAAACTAAATCATTGAAATATATTTTAAAAATTCAAAAATCAATAATTGCTTGAACCAAACTAAATCATTCAAAATTTTTTTAAAAATCTACTACATTGTTTCACTTCAACATTCCGAAAATCAGAAATTGTGACAATTAACAGTGTTTGAACCATCCACCTAGCCTCAAGGTAAGAAAAATCTCCAGGATTTTTGTCCAAATCTAAGCATATCAAGGCCTTATGGCAACTACTCATATTGGTTACAAATTTTCTTTTTGGCAATTCAACTCCGCTGAGGGTAATGTCCTCTGGGTTTTGGAGTAAAGAACAAGGAGCAAAGGGTTTAATGAGTGGTTTATAAGGTTGAGATTGGAACAAGATCCAAGTAGTATTTAACCACAATAATAATAATAAAGAACACACAAGTTCCAATGAATTAGACATGGAAATTTGAATGTTAAAATATGGAATTCAAGTTCAAAATATTGGACACAAGATTGTGCTTTGAAGGAAAAGGAAATACAATGCTGACAAGCTCCAACTGGATTTCAAGTCCACAACCACAAAGAACTAAATCAAGAATCCTTATCTGCAGCAATGACAGGTTGATGAGAAACTGAATTAGATTGCAAAGAAAAAACCAAACCAGTTCACAACTAAAACTCTGCAGCTCCAGAAAGCATCTCACAAACTTAAAATTTTCAAGTGTAATTTTCTGGTTATTTGCTTGTTACCAAACCAGAAATCATTGAGCAACCCCTCCAATGACTATCCACAACTAGAAGCATTAGTCTATACTCTATAGCTTTATAATGTAAAGCAAGTAATATAGAAACAGGCATGCTTCAGGACCGTTTGTTATAGCTTTTTCGCTTAATTTTTTTTAAGGTTATAGGCAAAAAAGTCAGGTTTTTTTTTTACTTTTTTACTTTTCTGTTTTTGTATTTTTATTTATCTTTAGCTAAAATAAAAACAAAAAAGCTGATTTTTTTGCTTTTAAGGTTAAAAAAACTATACCAAACAGGCCCTCAAGTACAGCTTCTAGTAACACCGTAAATTATCAAAAAAATAAAAAGTTCTATTACTTATTTACTTATACAAATCAAATAAAAATAGTATACTCTCAATTTTCTGATTATTTAGTGCTTTATACCTCTGATGGTGACCACATTATCTGCAAAAAAATAAATTATAGACTGCACATAATTAATTATAGACGGCACATGAAACAGGCACAAAATCATTTGAAAAAAGTTACCAAAACATGCTTTATTTTAAAAAAAAAAAAAATTGAGAACAAATATAATAAATAAATAAATAACAAGACGTCACCAAACATGCCCTTAGATATTATTATTTTTGGAGGGCAATAATGTGAAAATGACAAGCATGGAACTCATATAATAGGACAACTAGCCTTTTACCATGTGACCCACTGCATCTGCATGATAAGCCGTCTTCCATTTTATAATCTTACCTCTACACCAAACAATTCCATAAAACCTACTCCACGTGTTAACGTTTCATTGGGGATGGCAAACGAACAATGACGCAACAGGCCAATCACAAGTGAACAACAAAACATGATGCAGTATTCATCCAATCAATCAGCTCAAGATTTTCCACTCACCCGAACCCGTGGACTGCGTAGTACGGCGCGTTGGTGAGCAACGTCTCATCGATATCGAAAACCCAGGCGTCCTTTCCGTCGCCGGCGACCTCCACCGTCTTAGCGAACGCCAGCGATACGTCGGCGACGACCTCCGAGTCGGACCGGTACCGGTCACCGGTCATGTACTCCTTCACGTGCTGTGCACACCTCGCCGGAATCTGACTCCACATTCCGGCATCATTGGTCTCGATGGAGAACCTCCAGCTGTCGCAGTACAAGCCATCGTCACTCCGGACACTCCATCCGTCAGAGATCCGGTCGGCGATGGCGGAGCTGTGGTTTTCTGGCGTGGTTTGGATGACCGATTGGGAAAAGGATTTGGATATGAGGCTGAGGATTAGAGTTACGACGACGTATCGGCAAACGTCCATCGCCGGAAAACCAAGAAAGTACTCCCTGTGTAAGAGCTTTCTGGTTTTCCGGTTCCCAAGATGAGAAAGCCAACCGAAAAGAAGAAATTTGGGATAACGTTGTATATGTATGTAATATGTATGTACGCATGTATGTATGGTGTATATATATGTTTCCATGATTCGAGCCATCAGCCCTGACTTGCTCAAGTTAGGCTTAAAAATTTATTTAGCATTAAATATGTTTAAATTTAATTTATTTATTTTTAAATTATCCAAATGAGTTTTAAAAGAGACAATTATGACTCACAGGAGTTTGACTAGGTTGGGTTAGGAAGTTTATCAAGTCGATTTTAAGCTAAAATTAAAAAATTAAAGAATTTTAAAATGTATGTATTTTTGAGTAAATTTTGAATAAAATTTTAATTAATAAAATTAATTTGTAGTAATTTTATTCATTTTCCAACTCTCTTTTTACGTGGCATATTGTGTATTTAATATGGGATAATGACATAATGGGATGCATGTGTGGCACAAGTATACGGCATGTGAATATGTGATGATGCGTGTTAGGTATGGTTAAATAGTTAAGGAAATTAATGTTGACAATTAAGTCTTTTTATTTTATTATTTCGGACATCAAAGCATGAGCATTGGATTACTAGAATTCATCATAAGGATTAATTGGCTCTCAGAGGAGTGCTATTTGCACCCGCTGCTGTCTAACATAGTTAATGGACCGCCGTTACCTTAAGCAGATTCTACCAATAATTGGTAGGGTTCATCTGAGGTGGCGGCTGTCCATTGGCTTTGTTGGGCAGCTGCGAGTGCAAATAACATTTCACTTTACTCTAATTGTAGGTAAATTGTCCCATAAAATTCAAAGACATTTAGAAATAGATATATCGCATTTATATAATATGTCTGCTTTTCTTGAAGGTATTTCATGGTAAAAAAATCGTGGTAATTATTCGGGGGATGATAAGAAATCATGGTGCTAGTGCTTCATGGGACAATATTGTGATTGAATGATAATAAATGCCAATTTCAATGTGTGTCTCTTCAAATACAATTAGCCATTTAAGTTAGTCATGCATTTTGTCTTGTAGATGAGATACAAATCAAAACCAAAATAGTCATGTGGCATGCAAATGTGTTAATGAAATAGAATTAGTCAATGCATATTGATATTCACCTTACTTGGACGCATAGTTGTCAATATTGTACCGGTCGTCACACCACTTTTGTTATTGATACGGTACGTACCGACACCGATATATTACCGAATACCGTATCAAATTTATTGGATTAATATTTTATACATATAAAATTGTATATTTATTTACGATATATTATTTTTCAAAATGTTGGCATTGTTTATATAAAGTATTATTTAACACTAAATTATTTTTACACAATATAAACATGTAATCTAATCCGAGTAGGTATTTAAAAATATTTAAAAGACATATTACTTGTCTAGTATTTACTATTTATTAAAATAATAGACATTTATAATAAAAAAAATTATTTTAGAAAAAATTACACAAAATTCGGTATATACCGATACCACCCGGTGCAGACCGGTATTACCAGGTACAGTCGAGATGAACCAATATTTGCCGGTATTGTCCAGTATTTTAACTGGTGTGAAACATACCCTTCTTTGCACCATTTTATAGTCGGTGTAGTGCGTACTGGCCGGTGCAGTGCGAGATATACAACTATGCTTGGACAGAAAAACTTTTTCAATGGGGTTAATTACATATTTAGGAGTGTTTGAAACTCAACTTATTTAATAACATATAGCTTATGCTTATGACTTTTTGAAATTGTATTTGAATGATGATAAAAAAATAACTTACATCTAACACAATTTTTCACAAAAATCATTTGAAAAAGTGATTTTTTAAGACTAACTTATAACTTATAATTTAGTCACCCAAACACTCCCTTACATTAACACTCCTTAAAGTAATTGAATTGTATGATTTTGCCCTTTTTTGGTATTTTGAGAAGAGTGATCAGGTTGACCCAGGGGTAGAGCCCTTGCCACCCTGTTCATACATTCTGGGTTTAATCCGGCCTCCCCTCCACAGTTCCGTAGATAGTATTTATTTATTTTTTTTGAATTCATCAAAAGAGATTACAAAGAGGACGGAAGTCAATAAGGAAATATGAGAAAGAAGGGTTCGAACTCCTGACCTCTACTCTAACCAATTAGACTAACCCTAATTGGTAGTACATTGTGCCTCATATAAACGGACCAAAAAAAAGAAAAAAAAATCTGAAGTGTGAAATACTTAGATTAAAGAACTAGAAATGATGTGGAGGCACCAACCTAATTGCTAATCAAAAGAGCATAATACTAGAAAGAATATAACCTTTAGCGAAGAATGCAATGAAAGATGAGATGCAATTTGGTTAGCAACCCACCCAAAAAAATCAGACAAGAGTAAAGCAAAAGTCATAATACAAGAACTAGACAAATACAAACAAAACAATTGCTTGTTTCTCTCTCTGTACAGTTCCAATCAGTCATTTACAAAACTTAATACATAGAACAATCATGTACTACAGTCTCTTAAGAGAAAATTCTCACTGACAGAACCCACAAACTGACCAAAGAATCAAAACCAGCAACAAAGACTGTGACATACAAGAAAAAAAATTTTTGAAGATAATCAATCAAGATTAGATTCACAGACTAAATCATAGGTCACACTCTCATTTGAGAAAAACCTTACTATAATTTTGTGTGGAAAAAATCAGGGAGAAAGAATTGTGGGGGAGATGGAAATGTCTTCCATGCTCAAACCAGAATTCCAGCTACTTGGTTATCACTGCATATGAAGAGAAAATTTGGAAGAGAGAGTTTCAACTAGTGTTTAGGGGCTAAATGTTCAGTAGGACAGTTCTATGAACGATTGCAGTTGGGATATCGACACCTGCAAGGACGGGTCTTAGGAATATATAGTCCAATATATACGATCCTAAGGCAAGATGTACCCGAGCAAAACAGATACGACCTGAACTTTTTGTTTTTCGTTTTTAAGGGAAGGACTCTCGTTCATCTTGGCAAAATTCATTCTTAAGCTTATGCGAAAAAAGCCGACAAGAATCCATGCTGAGATCAATGGCAGCTGAAAGCGCGATAAACAGGGCAGCATCGGCCATGCAGGTTACGTGCTGCAACCCCACTTGAACCATAGGCTTGCTCACCTTTCCTTCACCTTCCACAGTCGAACTCATCACAAATCCTTGAACCCGCGACAATGAGCTCAATCCAGAATCTTTCAATCTGCTGTCAATGCAAAATTGCCCACCCTTGTTAATACTTAGGGTGCCTTCAGCAATGGGAGTTCCACTAGTCAGGCCAGTGTCTGGAACAAGCTCAAATTTGTAGCCCAAGCCATCGATAGGTCCTCTCTCTCGCCAGGCCTCGAGGCGGCCCCAAGGCTTCCAGCTACTGACAGAGAAGCCGTGGGGGCGGAGGATGAGCCATGCGCCGGGGTTTGATCGAGAGACACGATCAGAGCCGGGAGAAGGCACGAAGGGAGTGATCATGGAGGCTGCTGCAACCGAGGAGCCAGAGAGGTCGTGGATCATAATCATCCACCCCTTTCGCTCCCTTCTGGGTTTTTCTCTTTCGCCAGAATAGGTTCTCAGCCATCTTCTAGTATTGTTGGTAGCAAAATCTGATGGGAGAGATCTGCTTTTGCAGAACAAAAAACAAAGGGAAAACATAAATAAACACATCAATAACACAACAAAATATATTAGTTCAAAACCAGCACATGAAGGGGATTCCATGGTAGTTGAGCAAGACAGTTGTGGGGATTTGATATTCTCTCTTTTGACTTCATTATTAAGACAAGTTCCTAGACATTTTTGCTAAAAAACTTGTAGTTGCAACCTAGAAACCAATTTGCTAAAACTAAGGAAGAAGTTCAGGACTTATTGTGGATGAATGCATCCTGTACAAGTTGAGATTCTCTTTGTTTTTCCAAAAACCAAAAATTTGCCATTCATGATGAGATGGCTTCTAAAGTAGACTGGAGTTTTTGGTGTTCTAATCAAAATAAACATAGGACCCATTCATGATGAGATGACTTCTAAAAAAGGCAAACCAATGAGGTTCCCACCGGTACTATAAATCTGGAAAGGGTATATAAACTATCTTATCTCGTGTTCAAAAAGATTATTTCTGTGTTTCAAAATCGCCTAGGTCGTAATAAAGTAACCTTCCTATTGTGCCAAGACCTTCGCTAATATCACTATTTAGCCCATAATTATTTTGCTAAACTATCGTAACCAAGGATCTGTGCAAGTAGAATTGATTGAGCAATGAGAAATCTCACTTCATGGTTACTTTCATGAGCAAAATTCAAGAACCCTAATATCTTTTGTTCTTCATAATTGTCTCAGCAACAAAATACAGTATAACAAGGAACAATCTTTGAAAATTTTGTGAACTCTGAAACTGAATCTAGCTCCAAACCAGGTAAAATTTTCAATTGCTCCCGCAAGAGAATGCCAATGGTGGGAATGTAGTGCAAGTTGTGAAAAATACATTAGCTGCATGTAACACACGTATAGTTTCACTATACTATGTTTGTTTGGATCTCGAAATTGTAGAAGAAAAAAAATTAAAAAAAATTAAGTGAAAAAAGTAAATTCTTGTATTTTTTGTTTCTGGTTGGATAAGAAAATTTCGAAGAAAAGAATTGGGACTTTTAAAAAAATTATTTTTGTGTCTGATTACTGGCAGAAAAATGAATTTGAGAGCAAGAACCGTTTTCCTTTCTTTTTATTTGGTCGGTCTACTTTCCTATTTTCCTTCGTAGGCCTAAATATCTTTTCCTTGATGTTGATTGTATTTTTGGAAGAAACTAAACCAAGCAAGGAATTGAAACAGATTAGAAGGATAAAGTGTGGTGCCCAAAATTATGTGGCCGTGCCCAAAAAAAAAAAATATAACCCATGTGCGTACTTTAGCAGAGACCGCATCCCGAGGCGCACATTAGAACCAGATGTCATAAATAGTAAAAATGAGCCAGGTGGCAATGAAACCTCACCGTGATCTGGCGTTCCGGTCGGCGCTAAACTTGCAACTGAAGACCGGCTGCCGGATGTTCCCCTGAATCTGGAAAACCACCGGACTACACTCCGGTTCGCCCCCGAACTGGAAGACGAACCGGGGGTCCGGTTCAGCACGAACAGTCAAGTGCAGCCGCGCCGTGGGCTTGTCCGGTTCACTCCCGAGCTTCATCCAACCGTTCTGAAACACGGTGGCCCTCGAGTCGGCGCCGTCGAGGTTAACGCCGACGTCGACGCGCCCCAGGAGCTTTCCGCAGGTGACCCAGCACGTGCGACCCATGCGCCCCGTGTAGACCGAAATGCGGACAGTAACTGGCTTACCAGAGAGACGGCGGAGTGCGGCAGCGTCGAGGTCGAATCCGGCGGAAGTAGCGGATTCCGGCGGAGAAGTATCGCTCACGGAGGCGGAGCAGAGCGGGAGCAGCGCAGTCTGGGAAGGAAAATTCTTGATCCGAAGAGTACAATAACACGGCGTCGTCGAAGGGTAGACCCCTGAACCGGCCGGTTTAGTAGCCAACGGGAGTTTCAGAGCAAGCGACTCAACAATCAGCCGAACGAACGGACATGGATCCATTGCCGTCGTCGTCCTCCTCTCCTAAATTCTCTCTCTCTATATCTATATATCTATAGCCTTCTCACTCTACAATTGTACAGCAGGAAGAAGAGAGACTTGAGAATGGTCGCCTGTTAAGAAGAGTAGCTTCGGAAACATCTATATTTCATGGAATATACTGATGTGGGCTGAAAGCTATTTTAACGTGCACTCTCTCTCTAGTTTCTCTCTCTACTTTCCATCTTCTGTTAGTTAAGTGAGAAAATTCTCTCTCGCGGGAAACTCGCCACGAGAAAATATACACCATATCTACGTATATCTATATGCATGCTGTGTGGAAAGTGGCGATAGTTTGGCGAGAAATTTGGGGTTTTGGGTGGCGCCACTAACCCACTTGTGGGTCCCACAACAGCTGGATTGGAGCTGTCACCACGTTGTCATTTGTAAAACCCAGCTAGGATTTGAATGACCTTTAATTCCGAAGACCGGAGTTACCAAACAGGAGGATTGTGACGTGGCTTCGTAGGAGGCTTGCAGTTTTGAATGGCTGTTGAATGACGGCTGTTACCAGAAGGCAATCTTTTAAAAATCGCATCGTTAAGCGAATTAAAAAAAAAAATTCTAAGTTATAGGTCATTAATTTAATTATCGGATCAATTAATTTATTGACCTGTGATGTTATAATTATATTATTAATTTATTTGTTAATAGTGATAAAATGTATTTTATTTATTACAATAGTTTTAATATTTAAAATTTAAAATTTTGAAATTAAAAATTAAAATTTTACCTTAAAAGTTGAACCGTACGGTTCAATTATTGATTTTAGTGACTAAATCGCAGTTCAACCGTGAGTTTGACTAGTTTTGATCGAGTTTTGACCAAAATGTGTTTAGAGGGCTAACCGAACCGTTGTTTAGTCTGATTCTTGATTTTTTTGATTCAACCGACTGGTCCGGTTCGAATTTTAAAACAATGCTATAATGTTTTTATTTTGTTTTTACAATTGGAGGCCAAAAGATAGGGTGAGTCAAATTTTTTGTATAAATTTTTTGAAATAACAATATTTTTTTATATAAATCATCATCTTTCAATTAAAGTATTAGTGTATTTGGATGAGGAGTGTCACATGGCACTTCTACAGTATACTAATTATAAAATAAATCAATCAATTCAAATTCAACTCGTATTTTATTTGTTAAAAGTCTGATCGAAATCGACTTGTTAAAAGCATGGCTATTAATCATGTAGCTGCCAGTTTCTTATCACTATGTCCGCAATAGAATTGGGATTATTCTATAATTCAACTCGAGTTTTACGTGAAGAATTTTACATTTATGAAAATGGAGTTAAGATTTCATTAACATTACCAAAGTATGATAAGACTAGGGTCTTTGGCCCATTAGTCATGATTCCTAACTTGATTTAGACGAGGTCAGGAGTTCAATTCGCAACAGAAGTATAGTGTTTGAGACAAATAATATTAACTTCTCATGTCGAAGTATACCTGTTATTGATTCCTTTTCTACAAAATACTAAAGTATGATAGATCACTAAGGCTCTGTTTGATATCTCAGGAGAGAAGGAAAAACGAAAGGAACTTTCATTTTCCTTGTTTGATTTATAATGTGAAAAGAAAAAAAAAATATACAAGAAAAATAATAGAGAAAAGAGAGAGAGAAAAAAGTGACAGACTAAAATTTGAATTTGAATTTATAGTTGATATATAATGTACGACCCGTGTGATGCAACTTCCAAATCAACCTTTTTTTTTTTTTTTATTTATCTTCTTTACCCTTTACTTTGTTTAGAGTGGTTTTTTGGTATTGTTTTGCTAACAAGATAGTTACAATGTTGCATCACTTCATCCTTTCTCTTGTTTTTAATCCTTTACATTTGTCTCTTTGTGCTATCAACCTAAGCCCTTTTAACTATGTTGCTTTATCTTTTCCAAACATGATTGTTAGTTTGTTGTCTTGTTTAGAACTTTTTCACTGTTCTTGTGTTCTAAGAATCGAAGCACCTTGGTGCTCTTCTAATCTCTATGCTTCAACAAACCCAAATCAAATTTTCTTGGAGGGTGACCTAAGATAAATTTTAGTGTGGAGCCCTCAATTCTATGTGGATGATTGCATAATGTGCGGGAAAAGGATGTTGGCATGCGATTTTTTTTTTTTTGGGACATCAATCACAGCATAAGGGTTGTTGCATTGATACGCTACCATATAATATATATTTATATCATCCACATGCATAAGTATCTATATATAATCAAATATGTCGAGTGTAAAGTTTAAATTATTTTTACAAAGGGATATACTTATAATTAGAATTTAACACAAGTATACCATTGACCTGTTGTATTAAATCAGTATGATAAAATAGTACAATAATTGTAATTAATATTTTCTTTTCTTGTTATGATTGGTATTGTGCTTAAGATGAATTAGTTTTGGACAAGAATTTTCTCTAACTCAAGTTAGAGGAATTCCTCCTGCCTTCTGTATGTGGCAGCATATCAAGCTGCCACGTATTAAAACTGTGTTAGTAATCTATTTATATTCTCTTTAAATTTTAGGCACCAATCATGAGATTAATATATTTGTAAAAAAATATTCAAATACAAATAAACATATAAATATATGGTCAAGGTTGGAGGACATTCTTATCTATTAGTTTATGTTGTGTTTGGATGTCTAACTAGTTCGAGAGAAATTAAATTACTTATACATATACATGTTCTAATAAATAACCAAACAAATAATGGAATTTTTGACAAATAGATATTCATTTTCTTAAACCAATTAAATAAAAAAAATAAATTTGACATCTTTCACTTTATTTGCTCTTCTTGTTTTTTCTCCTTTTTTTTATTTTTATTTTTTTTCTTTCCTTCCACAAATCCAAGTCTCAAGAATAACATTATGAATTATATGTAAATAAAGCATAATAGGACCAATTGGCACAAAACTGGCTCAAGCCTGGCCTGCATGGTCTATGGCAATAGTGTCACTCAGATTGAATAGATTTCCAGTGTTCCAATGTTGTGGTGACCACTTGGACTTTCACTTTCCTCTTTTTAAGAACCTTGTAATTAGGGATGCAGGGCGGGATGGGGGCGGATTTATCCCAACACGTCCCCGCTCCGTTTAGAAAAACTCCTTCCATCCCTGTCCCAAACCCGTGACGGGTTGGGACTCAAAATCCCATCCCGGCCCCGTTTAGGAAAACCCCACCCCGCCTCCGCCCGCCGCGGTTCCATTTAAACATTATATAACAAAAAAAAAAAATTTTAAATCCCACTAACTGCTATACCATACATTAATTAGGCATATACATAAGTAGACATTCTACATCCATCCAAAATTTTATAGTTAAAATTTCACTACCTACATACTTAATATATATAATATTTTTTTGAAATTTTTTTTGCTAAGTAAAAAAAAATAATAATTAGGGTATCAGGGCGGGTTCGAAGTACTGACAGTCTAAATCCGCTCCCGTCTCGAATTCAAGTCGGGTTACCCTCCTACTCCCATAACTCGCTCATATCCCGATTAATTCTTTCCAAACCCGTCTCATTCGGGACGGGCCGGGTTAAATTGCCACCCCTACTTGTAATAAGAGATAGCAATACATAGGGATAATCATGAGTTGGTGGCTAGTCAATTACGAAATGGGGGAGAGGATTTATTACTGAGCCCCATTTGCATGCAGAGAGAGAGAGAGAGAGAGAGAGAGAGCTATGCCATTGTTTTATCAAGTCATTCTAAATGAAAACCATAATATAAAAGCAACCAAAACCACTCTAAAAAACATGTTGTGTTGGGAGTTGATTACATTGAATTGTTGCAATATTAGTGGTCCCTGAAAGTCAATTTAAGCTCGAAGGCACTAACATGCAAATGTCACATGGAGACCACAAGGAAACACATGCCAATGGTCCAAAAATAGCTTAAGATCGAAATACATTGATGTTTAGGCCACATTGACCTGGAAACTACTCTATAATTAACATGTTGTGAAGAGCATCAAAAGCGCTATAAATGCACGTTGATCCTGATCTTGATTTCTTGGTTCCCATATCCAGCAATCGATATCCATGTCTGGAATCATTAACAAGACTACGATCAAACACCGCACAAGATGGTTGTATTTTTGTCCAGAGACCAAACTTGCCTCACCCATATCTGTCTCTATGTCTCCACAGAGAAAGAGATGCCAGGGACCCAGTGAGGTCGGTGGTGGGTTGGTTTCTCAGCTAGGACGAGAATGGGTTCTTAGGATTACCCTTTTCGCTCTCTCTCTCTCTCTCTCTCTCATATCTGTCTTCTATATGTCCTCCACAGAGAGTGGGGACCCAGTGAGGTTGGTGGTGGGGTGGTTTCTCGGGGACTAGAAAGTGGGTCTAACAACTTGGGGATAGCAGCGAAAGAGAAAAAAGAAAGAGGAAAAAATATTTTTCTCCTAACCTGTTCGAAGCATAGGAGAGGAAAAGAAGAGAAAATGAATAAAAAGTAATAAACAGTGATTTTTTCTTTCCTTCTCTTTCCCTCTTCAAATTCCAAGCAGGGTGTCTATGTTTAGTTTTGTAGAGAAAATGAAAGGAAAAAAAAAGTAATTTTTTTTCTCTTACTTTTTTCTCTATTTTTCTTCTTTTTCCTTTATTTTCCCATCCTTCCCAAGTAAAATCAAGCAAGGAAGGAAAAAATTTTAAAAAATTTCCCTCCCCTCCCCGCCCCTCCTCCACCTCAAGTTCCAAACAGGCTGTTGGGGTTTCCTTTTTGCTCTCTCTCTCTCTCGGTCATAACTCATAACATACAAGAATCCAGATAAGCAATGCCAGAATGGTACCACCATGGAGTGGGGTAAAGGGACAGGCCATTAAGACTAAGGTGCGTATGTGAAAGTACCTCCTGATCAACTTGGGGTCGGGGTGGAGCACCACCACCTGCATGTAGATCCCACCATTTTATCTTTAGATCACTAACAATGACCATTCATTTGCACTGATTTTAATGCAAAGAAAGCAAAAGTTAATAGTACTGATTAAGCATGCTTATGATTGTGACTAAGCACCTGCATGCCATGCAATGATCAATTAAGAGCATGATAATGATGAAAAATTAACCTATCCCCCCCCCCCCCCCCCCCCCCCCCCAAAAAAAAAAAAAAAAAAAAAAAACAAAAAAAAAGAAAAGATTTTGAAGTTGCTTTACAAGAAATGGAAATTGGGAGAGAATGACTAATAGGATCGAGCTGGCAAGCTACTTGCTAGTGGCACCTATTTTGCAAGGCCAACATGTAACGTCATTCTGTATAATTTTTCTTATTGTATATCATTACTTTTACTCAAATGGTCTTTTAAACTTGTTGCCAGCTATATAGTGATACAATTAATCACACGCTATATATAGTGAATGAAAATTCTCCAGAGTGATGGGAAAAAAATAAAGTTTGATCTTATTGAATGAAATCAAAATGGGAATTGGAAATTCTACTTCAAATATTGATGGACACAAACATAATAACCATTTTAATCTGTGAATGATATAACGGGCATGAGTGAATTTCGTGACAATATTATGTGTGTGCCTTCGTAAAAGCAAGAGACTATCACTAGTCACTAACAAATTTTCAATGTGTAACTAGGATTTTAAGTTTATTATCCACAAAAGATTACAATTTGTTTATTTAATAAAATGTATAATAGATCAAGTATCAATTTATATATAGCTTGATTTGATTCATTAAAATTTGAGATATCAAAAATTTTTCCTCTTTTTTTATGCTAATTAGGGTGGAGCTTTAATATTAGGCCTCCCCTATTAGAGGTGTTCAAAAAACAACCGACCCATCAAACAGACCCGACACAAACTCGAACCGAACTGATCACTCTATAAATAGATAACAGGTGAATTTCACTTAACCCGACTCTATTCGATTTGGGTTTCAGGCCTTCATTTTTCCTTCCAAACCTAGGCTCACTTGACCCCAACTAACTTTTTACACTAACACTCGTGGTTTTCACCTAACCCGACTTGACATTGAGCTAACCCGATCATGCTATGGGTCAAGTGCGGTTCTAATTTTTTTAACCCTATATGATTGGGTCGGGTGACTCTCCAACCCGACCCAACTCGACCCGACCTTTGTTCACCCCTATCCCCTATATAATTAAGCAATTTTATTTCAAAATTTATTTGCCTATCATATCTTGAAATTGGCTCAAGAGAAGTTTCTTTCAAATGAGTGTTGTTTGGTAAAGCATTTATCAGCTCATAACTTCCTCGTATTCAACAAATCATGGTAATGAGGATAAAATAGGAAATTTAAATTCAATAAAACAAAAGTGTAAAAGGAATGAATGAGGTATATATCTTTATTGGGAAAAAAAAAAGGAATATTAAATGACACAATATGTCAATTGAGCAAATCTACCACGACGTCGAAATTATGGCTCTTCTCATAAGCTCTCCTTCTGATTGGTCCACCTAAGCTCCACATCATCATCTTCCTCTCAGTGAGACGGTTTAGGTGGACCAATCAGAAGGAGAGCTCATCTCTGTTCTCTGTTCTTTTAAACTGTCAAATAGGATCGAAGTGTGTAAAAGAACAGAGATGACTCATCCGTGACTCGTCCTTAAACCGTCAAACTTTACTGCATATCCTTTGATTTGTGTGCAATATCAAACGTAAAAATTAGGGGCTCGTGGTTGATTTTTCCATGTCAATTTAGTTTATGCTATGTTTGTGGGGAAGAAAGGATAATAGATGGGAAGGAAGGCAAAGGAAGATGGGAAAATGGGAAGAAACTATTCAATATTTTGGGAGCACTATGTGGCTCAACGGTATGGGTTTGAGTAGGGAACTCTTACCCTATTTTCGTCCTGTTATGGTGACTCTTTCTCTTATTTTTGTCCATCTCTATTATGTTAATAATTTTTTCAAACACATCATGAGTAAATCAAAAGCTAAAATTGCAGAAATAAAAAGAAAAAAAAACACAATATTCATATTTTAATATAACATATATATATATAATATAAACCGAATGGATTCGGCTCGGGCTGGGTTGGGGTATGACTTGTCTCTAAACCCGATTCTATCCAATTAGAATAACCACATACCTGTCCCAATAATGACAGGATGAGACGAGAATTTGAGATGTCAAGTTATTTTGTTATCCTTATCTCTTTGTAAGAGAAGAAGGATAATGGGAGAAAAAAAAAGCAAAGAAAGGTCAAAAGATCAGGGGAAAGTATTTAGTATTCCTAGAATATATGTGGCTATGCTTTATCCTCTCAAGTGCCATTTTTTTATTTATTTAGTCCAAGAAAGGCCGAAGCCTGGAAAGGACACTGGGGCTCGATGCCTGGATTTTGAACTGAAAAACTAAGTGAACAATCACTGGGCTGTCAATCTTCAAAGGACTTAAGTAGAACGGGCCAATATGGGAACACCATTCGGCCCATATCTAGATATTAATGGGCCCTAAGAGAACACAGGAAATCTCGGCCCAGCGACACCGTAGTGTTTGGCACGTGCGAATGACGGTACGCGTATGATATCGAAGGTTCTGGTGACTCTGGTGAGTACTATTCGCGTGATCAAATTCAAATACAACTTGTTCTCTCGTGACTCTCATTTATATTTCCGTTTTGAAAAATTGAATTAACGGCGCATTATAGCTCCTCCTCCTAGCTTGTCTTTCTGGTTAAGCTATCGTTCTTCAAATCACCAGAGAGATCTAGACGCTGCGTTTTCGCTGAACTGAGCCTCCTCAATGTCTTCTCCTGCAGAGTAATTTCTTCTCTCTCTGTTCATATTCATATATGTATGTGCATATATATATATATATATCTATACATGAGTGTAAATCATTATTCGTATATATTTTTAAATAATCTACGTGTTATTTAACATTGCGAGCTCATGAAGAAGTAGTTTGTAGTTTTGTACCAATTTCTAGTGCGTTTTTTTTTTTTTTTTCTTTTTTTCAAATATGAGCTTCGCTGTGCTCTTCGTCTCGTGGTTGAGTGATTATGTAAACTTTTTTAAGTAAGAAATAGATAAATGTGAGAATACGGTAATATGGAAGATATTTGGGAGATGGTGAAATTTGAAGGAAAATTTTGGACAAGGAAGGGGTAGAGATTAAAAGAACGGGATATATGAGGATATGCATTAACCTAGTGGTTCCATTTTTGTTAAACTGGTATTGATTGAGAATAAAATTGAGATGGAATATGCTTTTCAGTAGAATTAGTTAAACACATCAAACATCAATTTTGAATAATGAATGAATTAAGGGATACTATAGGTTTGTTCATGGACCGATGTATCATGTAGCAATGGGTATACACAAATTAACACCAAAAATTATTGAAATATTGTTCAAAATACACAAATTAACACCAAAAATGTCAGGTGATAGTATATGTGTAGGTGTAAAATTTATCTTATTTTGAACAATATTTCAATAATTTTTGGTGTTAATTTGTGTATCCTTACTCATGATTATGCCGCATTCACTTAAGCTTTGCCTAAGAGGCTAAGAGGGTAATACAGTTGGATAGAGAAAAGATTCTTATTGTAGGGCATTTCAATGACCTTGTGACAAATATGAGAGGGCAGAAATTGTATGGATTTCCATAAAGTACAATGGGAAAAGATGCAACTTAAGACTTCGCAATTTTCTATTTCTTAAGATAATGACCCATGCTTCTGTGTAAAGAATTGGTGTTGCAGGACATTTAAAAGTGATTTAGTCATTAACTATGTAAATGTAAGAAGGGTCAAACACTAGGGGGGTGTTTGGACGTAGCTTATGACTTATGCTTATAACTTTTTTGAAATGTGTTTGGGTGAGTGGCTTAAAAAAGCTACTTATGTCTAATCACGTTTTTCAAAAAAAGTTATTTTTAAATGTAGCTTTTTAAAAGTGGTTTATACCTTATAGCTTATGGCTTACAAGCTAGTTGGCTAAACACCCCCTAGAAGTAGTAATTGTAAGAAATATCAAGTTATGCCAGGATAGGGCCTAACTATAGAGCAAATATTATAAGCATGTGAATGACATGTTAACAAATTAGGTAGTAGAACTTGAAAGGAGAAGAACATACACTACTTAGTTTGAGCAAGGCAAGCCTTAGAAATTGGCATTTGATGGGGGGATCTTTTGGCTCATTGGGTTCCAATAGCATAGAGGATACAAGGCTCTTTACTTAGCACTGGAAAAGCTTTGTTTGTACTGCCTCTTTCACTTCAAGTCTTGAATCATTTCCAAATTTGGTAGAAAAAATCTACAAGCTAGCTTGGCATATATGATTAGCTTGATGCCTTGATTGCCAAGTATTGTTAGCAGACCTTGCTAGTGATTGGATTCTTAGACCCCCATTCAGATGATCTGTAATCTATAGGATAAGATCAGAGATATGTTCATTTGCTGAGGGGCTTTGTGCTTATTGAAAAATGGCAATTGCAAATCAGAAGAGGGAGAATCTTCATGAACTGGCCTCCATGAATTGAAGTTTTATGCATTTAAGATGGTTGTAAAATGAGAGTACATAGATGGTTGTAATGGAAGAGAGTCCTCCTTCCATTGAAATTGTTCTGTAACATATAAATCCCTTTTCCTTTCTGTTTGAATCTTCATATAGAAATTCAGCTTCTTAATTCTCCTCCATAAATTTCATTGAATTGGATTTATTCCATCTGAGAAACATAGTGGTAAATGTGCAAATTCAAACCTCGCTTAGTGCAAAATATGGCCGGCTACAGATCTTGACATATATAGTAAAAGACGAGGCAGATAGAAAATGGCTATAATGAAAGAAAAAAGATGGTATAAGTAATCGACGTTCAGTTGTGGTTAAAGGATAGGAAAAAATTGTCGTTGCTCTTGCTAGGATTAGGGACATGCAACTTAAAAAATTGGATCAATTTAATTGCACTGAAGGTGAAGATTTCAGAAACTTTGGTAAACTAAGAAATGAAACGAGGACAGAGTTGATGTTTAAATGACAATAATTGTTGATAACTGTAGAAGTTAATTATTATTGGAATCGGTAGATTTTTTTTCTTTCAATTTTAACAAAAAACTTCCATTTGGTGTGCAATGTCATGTTCAAAAAGAATACCATTTGCAATAGTCATATGTTAAGCATACTTCTATAATCAAGGCAATTTTTTTTCCTTTTTTGTGTGTGTGTTTGTGTTTGGGGTTTTTTCTTTTTTTTTTTTTTTTTTTTTTTTGGGTTTTTGGATGGGGGGTGGTTGGTTTAGAATACTGTTGTATTTTCTTTTCAACTTTCATGAGTAGAGAAGAAGTTCATAACTCTTTACATGTTTTCCCCCCCTAAATAACTATTTAAATCTAGCAAAATCTAAGACAAAGCCTATCCTGCATGGCTGGATTACTAATAATTTGTGCTTTTAGCTCTTTCTAATCAAGAGTGTGAGGGTTTGCTGATTGCAAACGGATATTTATATAAGTAAATTAGTAAGTGTTGTTAATTACACTCCGGGTTGGCAGCCTTTATACTAGAATACTATTTTATTCAGAGACGAAAGTCTATTTACATGTTTCACCACGTGACTATTTTTAATTTTTTATATAACAAACCAAGGACAAGGCCTATCCCATTGCCCTGATTACTACCTCCATCTATCTTTTATTTTTCTTTTGTTCCATCAACCTTTAGTGTGGGAGTTGCTTGGATACAGAAAGATGTTTGAGCAAGTACGTAGTGTATAAAGGTGTCTGTGTTTAAGAGAGAGAGAAGAGCAACAAGATTAGATGTGATAGCTAGTCTGAATCTTTTGCACATGCACTCACTCACCACCCACACACACACCTAGCAAATTCTTAAGCAATCTACACAGCTGCTTTATTTTGACAATTTATATTTCAAGAGGTCTTTGCATTAAGAATTATATTATTTAGCCTGACCGAGCTAGGCATCTTACAATTATGTTGTTGCTTCATGTTCTGTACTTCTTATGGAACCTGTGCCTGAGTGATGGTTTGTTTTTTTGGAATCAATTTACTTAATATGTATTTATTGCTCTATTTCTGATGAAGCACTTGTCATTGTTTACTCGACTTCTTTTCACCATTCCCAGTGTTTCTTTTTTTCAGATTCTACAATTCGCTTCCACCTATAACCAAGGCTTATGGGACATTGTGTTTGCTCTTCACTACCGCATGTCAGTTTGGACTGTGCCATCCTGCACATATTGCATTGATATATGAACGAGTATTCTATCGTTTGGAGGTACATACTCCATCTCTGTGATTTATTAGTTTTTGGTCAAAAACCATTAGAGGAAGTATCCATCTTGACCATCGCAATTTAAGATGTTTTTGCTTTTAGCATTCTATACTTGAAGCCTCCACTGTTCTACTACTGGATGTGAGCAAACACAAAATATGTGCTCGTTTGAAGTTATCTCCTTTCCCTTTAGACCTTTGATTATCAAGGAAGGGAAAGGCACATCTGAGGTCACTGCTTTTTCCAACAACACAGTCAACTAGTCCTGTTATTGGCTGGAGGGTTGCTAAAATTGAAGCTATGCCTGACAATCTGCTATTGTTTTATCCTGTTTGTAAATTTTTATGGGATGAGGAAAAGGGACTTAGTCACTGACTCCTTTTTATTACATAATGTTTGTTCTTGACCTAAATCAATACATAGATAAACCTTTCCTCCTGTTGATGTGCCCCTAATTAGTTGCTTTGGTAATACATTTTAAGTGTGAACAGCTATTTAGTTTTAGCTTGAGGACCTGGGGATTCAACATTTTGTTGTTCATGTATGATGGTCATTGAATAAACAGTTGCCCAAACCATCATGCTGTGCATGGTAATTTTTCTAGCTTCTATGGCTATTGTTAAGCTTGTTGCAGCCATTACGCAAACTTCTCTCAAATGAGCATACTTCTTTTGATTGGTAGCCTTTGTGAAATCGGGGAAAACAGCTGATTAATGTTCCTTGAAAATAGTTTTTTTCTTCAGTCAAATTTACTTCGAGGATCAAGATGATTTTATACCTTTTGGCCTAATGACTTAATGTGAATGACTCTGGACCATTTCTTTTCCTCTGGAAGCAAATAAAGCTTGGTAAATGTGAAGCCTCAGAGCAAACTGCTGGTTCATTATTAAACCAATTTTCTTAGATAATGTTTGCCGGTTGAAGGTCTGTCCATTTCCATGCCTATTCTTGACAATGTACCTCAATTCCCTCGATGCATTTAAATAACAAACCCTTGGTTCTCCATATTAGCCGTACTCAATAAAACTGGAAATTACCTTTTGATTGGCTTAGATATATTAACTTAGGCTTATTATTATTATTATTATTATTATTATTTATGAATAGACTAGACTCTCTTTCCATACGCACTCACACACAAAAACCTCAAACTTATTTTAAAAATGGTTGTTTGTTTTTCTTTCCATTTCTCATAAGAACTTTTCAGTAACTACTTACTTTCATTTCTAGGTATGGAGGCTGATTACCAGCTTCTTTTTCCTCGGCAAATTCTCTATCAATTTTGCAATTCGCCTTTTAATGATGTAAGTATTCTACAGAAATTCAACCAGTGCTTGAAATATTTATGTTAGCACTGCAACTCCCATGCTTTACCCATTCAAACACCATGAGATCAATTGTGAGCTGAAACAGTTGATGAAGCTTTTGAAGTGCCAACACTCTTCTTATTGCTTCTTGATTTTACAGAGCAAGGCATGGAGTCCAACTGGAGAATGGACCCTTTCAAAGGCGTACAGCAGATTTCTTGTGGATGATGATATTTGGAGCCTTGACATTATTGGTGCGTGGGATTATCATTTTCTCTTTGTTCAGTTTTTGTGATATTGTGATTTAAAGTAAACCTTTTTTTAAGTCTCTCCTGAGAGCTTGATTCATTTTTTGGTTGATTCCCTTATAGCTTAAGCGTCTAACATGGTATTAGAACTTCACTTAGGGAGCTCTTATGTTTGAAGCCTCTCTACTTGTGTTTGTTTCCCGTTTATGTTTTCCGTTTGAATTCTGTTTTGTGTCTATGTGCACCCTGCTCTCTTTGTGCATCTCCTCAAATGCAAAAGGGCTCACATGGGAGGGAGGGTAAAAGAGCAAAGCTCATATGATCTGGTGACTTTTCAGGAGTGAATAAATCTACCTCAAAAAGCTCTCCTGTCCTTTTGTTTTCCTGTTTTCAAGTCTTCTCAAATCAATGATGAAATCTTTGTCAACCTTGAGACTGTCTACTCTCCTTTCATTCTCCTATTTCACTTATCCATGAATTATTGAATGATTTAATCCATTTTTTCCTTTTGTTTTAACCTTTTATCGTCGCCGGCATATTTAGGCATTATCTGCCATCCCCTGGTTCTGGTCCCCCTTCTTGGGAGTGTCACTGGTCTTCATGCTTCTTTATGTCTGGAGTAGAGAATTCCCAAATGCCAATATCAGCATTTATGGTCTTGTGACTCTTAAGGTATGCTGATTTGTATATTAATTGTTTGTAATACCACTAGCAACTTGAGCTCTCTCCCCCTCTCTCAGAATTGCTGACGTGCCCTGTTAATATCTTCCATATTGCAGGCATTTTATTTACCTTGGGCAATGCTTGCTTTAGATGTTATTTTTGGTTCAGAACTTCTGCCAGATCTGTTGGGAATCATTGCTGGACATTTGTATTACTTCCTGACTGTGTTGCATCCACTTGCTAGTGGGAAAAACATACTGAAAACTCCAATGTGGGTGTATCCTTTTGCTTGGTCTCTCTCTCTCTCTCTCTCTCTCTCTCTCTCTCTCTCTCTCTCTCTCTCTATATATATATATATATATATATATATACATATGTATGGTACAACATAGTTTCCTAGGGCATATTGCTATAGAAACTGGGACTGTGCCGGTCTTCAATCCTGGGACATTGTTATGAATCCTTGAATTCATTTCTTTCATTATCTGCTTCTTTTTTTTTTTTTCTTTTTTCGGGTTTAAGTCCATCTGTTATCAGTGGCACACTCACTGGAAGGTAGTTTTTGCTGCTAATTTTCTTAACTTTGCATAGACATAAACTGGTTGCTAGGTGGGGAATTGGAGCTTCTGCAACTAGTCCTGCCCAGCCCGACAGGACTGGTGGTGTGGCTTTCAGAGGGAGATCCTATCGAGTCAGAGGATGATGATGATGTGCTTTACTCTCTCTTTTACAGGAATGGGACATTTGTTGATGTCGCATGTATCTCGCGACATTCTCTAGATTCTAGAGGAAGCTAACAAGAGCCCGTTTATTTGATGATGGCACAGCAACAAAGATCTCAGTTATGGTTACTTACAGTTGGCATTTTGCAGCACAAATCAGATTTTGTTTGTTCTTTAGGCATTTTAGCATATCCAAACGAAATTTCTGTTTTTCTTCTTAGTGTATATGATGATGAAGTTGAATTATAGCTTGGAAGTGCGCTGCTGAAAGTTTTTTTACCGAGTGCGTGCCTAGCACGGCTCGGAGAAAAACATGACGTAAATCCTATATGAAGCATCATCTCTTCAAATAAGTAGAGCTAGATGAATCTGTTTAAATTCATCTTATCATGTTGATGGAAACGCTAATTTGTGGTTAAGGCTGCTAATTTTTCTTGGAAATTTAGACCTTTTGGCTTTATAAATCTCAACTGGACCAGACAGAATGATCTCTACTTTCTATGCTTGCAGAGTTGCATGCCTCTGATGAATGCCTAACAACATATATTCTTCTCCTGTGTCCAGGGCTATAAAGGCATAAAATATATAGATCACTGCAGAGAGGTTTCAGCCTCAAGTTTCCTCGTCTTTTTGTGTTTGGAATTATGGGAAATTGAAAGTGATCATAATCTTGCTTTGACTGTATTCTGGGCTAGTTTTGGTTCTTGTCAACTGCTGTGTTTCTTTTCTGTTGATTGTTGCCAGCACCTAACTATTGGTATGCTTGGTTGGCCTATAATAGATTTTCCTTATTTTGCTCTGTAACCCTCTATATAGTTATATATACAAATATAAATGGCAGCTCGTCATTATAGAGTCTGGGACGGAAAGGTTATGTTCATGTTTCAAATTTGTGACGCTTAGGTCATAATAGGGCAATTTTAATGCATCAAGAAAAAAAAAAAAAAAGTTGGTGTTGGTTGTCATGGACCATGGTAACTGGCCTAAATGGTGTCAGTCCCCCAAGAACCCATAACAGGCCCGACCATGGCTGGTACGTTCGCAATTTGGATTGAAAACCATGGGTCCAAGTAGGGCTGTTAACAGGCCGTTTAAGTTTTGATTTGAACCTTTTAATGATTGAATCTCGACCTATTTAACTTTTTTTTAGGGTTGATCTGAAATGAATTAATCGCGCCAATATTGAGTTAGAAGTAATTACATTTTACTATCTTATCGTTTAAGTCAAAATTAAATGACTCTTTTATATTGTAAAAGTATACACATAACTCTTTTTTGTTTAAATTTATCTGTAAAATAGATAGAAACTATTCGATTTAATGAAAATTTTGTTAGAAGGGTATGTCATTTTATCTCTAAATTAGAACATCAAAAAAAGATTTGGTGAAATAATAAAAAAAAAAAAAACTCTAAAAACAATATTTATTTTGGTATAAAAAGGTTAAATTGTTTTTTTTGTATTTTAATTTTAAAAAATAAAATAATAAAATACTTTTATGACATAATTTTTGTTAAATTTAATAATTTTTTTTTGTATTTCGTATTTGATTTTAATAAAATGTAACTACACCTTGAATTTATGTTAGTGCATATAGATGGTGAACTCATAAAATTAACAAATTTTAAAATGTATTTAACCATAATTTTGTTTACATTTTTTTTAACAGCTTTTAACAACCAGAGTTCTTAAAGTAATTTGGTGGTTTTACAGCCCTAGGTCCGGGTTACGTTTCAGCAATGACTGTAGTGTATTGTCTCTCCTCCATGAATAAAGGCGGACGTGAATGGCGCTAATTCCAATCGAGTGGAACGGACGGGCGAGAGAAGATCGCGATCAATCATCGACGCAACTCCATTTTAGCTCTCTCTCTCTTCTCTCTCTATTTATGTTCCTTTCAAAAGCAGACAAAAACAACCACAAGCCATAAAGCAAAACCACCACGAACCACAGCGACGAAGCTCATCGTAGAGAGAGAAAATGTCGTGGCAAAGTTACGTCGACGAGCACTTGATGTGTGACATCGAAGGCCTGGGCCAACACCTCACCGCTGCCGCCATCATCGGCCACGACGGCAGCGTCTGGGCTCAGAGCGCTTCCTTCCCTCAGGTCTCTCTCTCTCTCTCTCTCTCTCTATATATATATATGTATATGTATTAGCTTGCCATTGTGAGGTTTCGTTTTGTTTAATTGGCTACATTGCGGATTTACTCGATCTGCCTAAATGTACTGCTGTTTTGTGCATTGACCACCTCTGGTTTGATCTGGTTGTTTCATGAATGTATTTATGAGTTGTATGTTTTGATCGGTTGAAACATATGACGTGGTTTGTTTGGCATTGTGTGTGATAGGATTAATCTGTTTATCTCATTCCATGCATTGTTGATCCATAGTACAATGTGATGATCGTATTTGTATAGGCATTTGATTATTTTAAAATGTTGAATTAAATGCAATACAATAATCCGACTTCATTAGCTTTTTGTTTTTAGGATGCGTTTTGATTCGGTTGGGGTACATGATTCAAATGTAGTGGCTTTTCATCCTTTTGATTGGCTCTGTCTAGTTTCATTATAATTTGTTGATTAGTGAAGTTTTGATGTGAATGTGAGATGCTTGTTCAGATCAATTGTAGTCTGATTTTGGGTGGTTCAATTTATGTGAGTTTCTTTCACCAAATGCATGATAAGATATTTACAAAGGATTTGATTGATATCTTGAACTACTCCTTAGAAAATTTGTTCTTTGCTTTTAGCATGGTGGAAAATAGATATTTTTCTATTTTTTTTCTTTTCTTTTCTTGTTGTGGAATTTTGAGAAAATAGGCTGGAGATACTAGTTTCATGCTGCTCATATTTTGTAAGAGCTTTGATAATTGGATATTATTATCTCACAACCTGAGCTTTGCTCATCCTTTTTGTCAGCATGATCACATGCTTCACAAATTCTCAAAGCAAAGATTCTAGTTTTTCCCTCTTGAATATTTGTACTTATTTTAGGTTTGTTCCAGAGAGAAGGATTTATTGTTGGAAGCCATTATCGTATATACCCCTACTCAAGAAAATAATTCCTACAGCCGTGAACGGGCCCTTTGATTCTTTTGCTTTATTGACACATCCTAAGACCAGTCTAATCTTTGTGAAAAATAAAACGGATGACATGTTCAGAAATCTTACTAATAGTATGCTCTGTATCTACCAGCATTAAACAATGCTCGATCTGGGATGAATGGGGCGAGTAGCAATTTTATGTTTCTGGAAACTGACTCCCAACCGAAAGAGGGAAAAACAGAGACCATTTTCTTTCTTGTGGGCTGTTAGAACTAGTAGGAGGGAAAAGGAGAAACAGAGAGTTCTCTATTGAATGATTTATATATATACATCTTGGTCCTATTTATAACACAACAAAGGATATGGAGAAGACATTCCTAACCAATGTGGGATTGGATATACTATTACACTAAACTAACATATTACACTAATATCCCCTCTCAAACTCAAGATGGTTAGGCTGAAGTCAACTTGAGTTTGGAAACCAAATCTTGAAAGTGGCCAGGAAGATGGATTTTGGTGAATATATCAGCAGTCTGATCGGCAGAAGAGATAGAGTGAAAATGAATAGTACTGCGAACCAAATGCTGATGAATGAAATGACAATTAATCTCAATATGTTTGGTGCGGTCATGAGAGACGCTATTATAAGCAATGAGAATAGCACTTCGATTGTTGCAAAAGATGGTAGTAGCAGTAGAGTGTACAATCCTGAGATCTTCGAGCAATCAGCGAAGCCAAAGAAGTTCCTTGACAGTATTGACAAGAGCACGATATTCGGCTTATGTGCTAGATCAAGCAGGAAGAGTCTGCTTCTGACTACGCCATGAAATAAGGGAGTCACCCAAGAAGAAGGAGAAATCAGTAGTGGACAGACGGTCGGTTGGATCACCGGCACAATCAGCATCAGAGTAAGCACGAAGTTGAAGGAAGGAAAGAACAGAATAATGGAGGCCATGAAAGAGAGTACCCTTGACATAACGAAGGACACGAAAAACAGCAGCATAATAGGTAGATTGTGGAGTAAACAAGAACTGACTGACAAGATGAACTGCGTATAAAATGTCTAGATGAGTAACGATGAGATAGACAAGACTGCCGATCAACTGACGATAAAGAGTAGCATCGGAGAGAGGGACGCCATCTAGAGGAGTGAGACGAGTATTGAGCTCTAGAGGAATGGAGACAGTCTTACTGTCAGTGAGACCTACACGAGCTAGAAGATCCGAAGCATACTTAGCTTGAGATAAATAGTAGTCATCAGAATGTGAAGAAATCTCAAGGCCCAAGAAGTAACTGAGAAGTCTTAAGTCTTTCATTTCAAAATACTTGTTAAGAAAGAATTTAAGATCAGCAATGCTACCAAGATCATCACTAGTAATGATCATATCATTCACATCTAGGAGAAGAAGAATAGTGCCCTGGGAAGTCATGCGAAGGAATAAGGCTGAATCATAGGGACTAGAGGAAAATCTAAAATCACCAATTATGGTACTGAATTTGGCAAACCAAGCACGAGGAGCTTGTTTGAGGCCATGGAGAGCACAACGAAGCTTACACACTTGATGAGTAAGAGGAGAATAACCAGGAGGAGGCTGCATGTAAACTTCTTTAATGAAATCACCATTGAAAAAGGCATTTTTTACATCCATTTCAAAGAGGGCCCATAGACGGACAACAACAATAACAAGTAAACTACAAACAAAAGTGAGTCGTGCAACCGGAGCAAAAGTTTTTTCATAGTCAATGCCATATTCCTGGGTGAAGCTCTTGGCTACTAGGCCAGCCTTATGGCATTCAATAGAACCATTAGATCGGGTTTTAATTTTGGAAACCCATTTGCAACCAATTGGAGTTGTGCCTGGAGGGAAATCAATCATATCCCAAGTGTGAGTTTTATTTAAGGTCTGTAACTCATCAGCCATTACTTATTGCCAAACAGAGTTAGAACTGGCCTCACGATAAGAGCGAGGTTCATGGTGAGAAAGAATGGCGTAAGAGTAGTGATAGTCATGAAGATAGACATGAATATTTTTTTACTCAAGTAGAATGGCAAAAAGGAGGGTCAGTCGGGAAATCATCAGAGACAGAAGATGTAGCAGAAGGCCCAATGGGAGAAAGACTGAGGAGACAGGGGCAGGAGTAGGTGCAGGATCAGCAGTCGAGACAGGCACTGGAGATAGAGTCGCAACAGACAGCTCAAACGAGACCGGATCACAATCGTTAGGGAACAAGTCGATGGAGGGATCAATGAAGAATGAGGGAGAAGATGAAGACGAGAGATGGAAAGAGGATAATAAGGAAGATAACATTTTATGTTCCTAAAAGATGACATGATGCGAAATCCAAAGTCTTTTGGATAAGAGGTCCCAACATCGATAGCCTTTATGCTCAATGCCATACCTTAAGAAGCAACAAAGGCGAGTCTGGGATTTGAGCTTATTGCTCTCATGAGGTTGGATGAGGACAAAGGAGGCATATCCAAAAACACGAAAAGAACTGTAGGCAGGAACACGACCATATAAACGTTCATAAGAAGATTGGTTACCAATAATCGTAAATGGAACATGATTGATAGTATAAATAGCAGTAAGAACAGCTTCTCCCCAGAATCGTTTAGGACAAAATGAGACAATGAAAAGAGCACGGACGGAATCAAGAAAATGATGATATTTACGTTCGGCTCGACCATTCTATTGGGATGTGCCAGGACAAGAACGATGAAGGAGAGTGCCTTGTTGGCAGGAAAGTGAGAAAAGTATAGTCCCCATGGCATATCAGAGTAATGAAAAAATTGGACGAGAGAATTGAGTTTGAATACTTTAGTAAAATCAAGTTATGTTTGAGGCAAGTTGACATTGATTTTGCAAATTAATCTAAGTTTTTAACGAGAAAAGATATCTAAAAATAACAAAATACTTAGATCCCCCCCATAGTAACATTAGGACGTAAGTGTCCCCATATATCAGAGTGAATGACCAAAAGGGACAGGGAAATAGAGATACATTAGTAAAAGCCTAGTTGACATGATAAATAATCAATGTTTTCAACAGAGATAGAGCCTAACAGACTACTAGAGACTAGAGGACGTAAGCGTCCTAGAGAGACATGACCAAGACGAGATTGCCATAAGCCCAAGGTGGATACAGCGGAAGTAAAGATAGCAGACTGGATTGGAGAGGTGGACGGCGATAGAAGACGAAGGTGGATGAGCTCAAATAAGCGACTATGCTTACGGTTGATCCCAAGAGTTTGTCCCGTCTATCGATCCTGCACAAGACAACAAGTGGAAGAAAAGGTGATGGTGAGACCAAGATCACATAATTGGCCAACCGAAATGAGGTTAAGAGAAAGCTTAGGGATAAGATAAGTGTATGGAAGAGAAATGTTAGATGTGAAAATGCGTCACATATCACTAACATGCATATGGGAACCATCAGTAGTGTGAATGATAGGAACATTAGATGCAGAGATTTTAGAAGAGAAAATGCTAGGGTCAGATGTCATATGATTACAACAGGCAGAGTCAAAGAACCAAAAAGAAATACCTTAGCCATAGCAGTACAGGGCGGATTACCAGAACTGGAAAGAACCTGCTGGAGAAAAGATTGTAAGTCACTGGTAGTGAAGAAAGATGAGGAGTTGGCAGAGGTGAGTGAATCTTCAGCAGCAACAGCAGCATGAGAGCCAGGTTTGGAGTTATGACTTCGGAATTGATGACCTCTAAACTGAGAATTTCTTAACTGATTAGCCAACTTGGTACATTCATACTGTAAGTGGCCTGGACTAGTCTTGTAGCAATATTTGCAAACGCTCACCGGACAATGTAATAAAACATGGTCAAGGCTGTGACAATACTTGCAGGTGTCCTGAGATGAAGACGTACCAGTCTGAGAAGAATAAGAAGGACCCCGAGGATGATGAGTCACGAGTGCAGTATCAAAATGATGAGTCTTGAAGGTCCCTAGTCGTGTCTCTTCTAAAACTTTTGAAAGAAGCTCAAAAATGGCCTGATCCAAAGTGGGTAAGGGAGTGCGATGTAGAAAAGATGCTCGAACAAGTTCAAACGTATCTGTGAGAGCCATAAAAAATATGATTAGACGTTGTTGATTGCGGTAGGCAGTAAATTTGGCTCTATCAGCAGAGCATTCCCACATAGGATCAAAGTAGGAGAGTTGGTCCCAAATAACATAGATCTGATAGAGGAAGCTACTGATGGATTGACGAGGATCCTGTTGCATGTGGTGAAGGGTACGAAGAAGTTGATACTGGTGAGCGAGACCTACGGTGGTGTAACAGTTGGTAAGAAAATCCCAGACAAATTTAGCAGTGTTAAAACCACCGTACTGAAGAGCAAGAGAAGGAGTGGATGTGTTCCGGAATCAACTGATAATCTGATGATTTTTACTCTCCCATTCTTCAAGAAGATCACGTAATTTATCATCGCTTTTTGTGTCGTCTTTCACAGGTTCCGTGATCTCACTAGTAAGATACCGTCGTAACTTGCGGCCCTTGAGGAAATTGGACATAGCTTGGGACCATGATATATAGTTGTTGCCCTCAAGGAGAAGAGAGATAGGTTGGGCAACCTCAAAACGATTCATGGCTTCGAACCAGTTGAAAATGAGGGCTGGAGTGAACCGGGAGGCGGTTAGACTGGGCTAATGTGAACCGAATGGCGGCTAGTAGCGGCTGCAGTCGGTGGGTTGGCTGCCAGCAGGTTGACGTCAACCGTGACAATCAGAGACACACCGGAGAGGCGTCAAAGGATGGCCGGAGGACTGAGGAGAACCTTTAGAAGTTCTGATGTGGAAGATCTCTCAAATGGCAATCACAGAGCATACTTTCCTTTGGTTCAAAGGAAGAGAAGAACCTTAAGAGTTCTGATGTAGAAGATCCATTGAAGGGCAACCACAGAACATACTTTTCTTTGACTCTGATACCATGTTAGAACTAGTAAGAGGGAGAAAGAGAAAGAGAGAATTCTCTATTGGATGATTTAGATATGTGCATCTTGGTCCTATTTATAACACAACAAAGGATGGGGGAAAGACATTCCTAACCAATGTGAGATTAGATATACTATTACACTAAATTAACATATTACACTAACATGGACAATTGGGATGTTTGTTTCTCGTTGGTAGATTTCTGGTACTGTTTTTATTGGATTGACTTTTCTTCATGCCAACACTAAGTAAAACTCCCATTACAAAAGTGAACTGAAGCATACACGTGCATTTGCCATTGGAAGGATTCATTTATGGTTGTGTCCAACCTTAGTTGTTGATATTGTTTCTTCTGTCTTGTAGTTTATCGCATTCACTGCTGCTCTCTTATGTTTTTATTTGTACGTCTTAATATCTACTCAATTGTGCTGCCATCATGTATTTGTCTCTTTTTTTCCTTTTATGTTAATTGCTAGCTTTTCTTCTGTTCTACTAATGCAGTTTAAGCCTGCGGAGATGACTGGTATCATCAATGATTTTGCTGAACCAGGCCACCTTGCCCCTACAGGGTTATTCCTAGGGGGCATAAAGTACATGGTCATCCAAGGAGAGCCTGGAGCTGTCATCCGTGGAAAGAAGGTGTTATATACGCATCTTAATCTCCTTGTATTTAGAACGTCCTCCAGTATAACTTAAATGAGTGACTCACCTTAACTCAAGAAAGCCTACATCCAAGCACATAATTGTTTAGACATTCTTTTTTGATAATCTGGTCTCTCTCTGTCTCCCTCTACCCCAATTCCCTCACTCAATACTCTCAAGAAAGTCATATTATGTACATTTTGATTTTGTATAGTAGTTTTTGCTTGACTTGCATATATACTTATACATGTACATTCTCTGGCTATATTATATATATTCCTTTACATGAGATACATATAGGGTATGGTTCTATATTTGCTGAATTTGGACGTTATGAACATGTCCACATACAAATTGTGGTCTGATGGGTAACTGGATGGACTTGTGGACCTGTCAATTTACTTGATAAACTATGTGCTGGAAACCTGCAGGTCTTTACCCGGTGCCATTAGCTAAAGAAATGTATTTATTGAATAACATTTATTATAATACAATTTTCTTAGTATTCTTGTTGATTTTCTACTAGTTAACTATTTCTGCAATGACGTGTATACCATGTGATGCTCCGACCCTCTGACTTTACTGTTGAACCAACAGCCTAGCCCTTGAATCAGTTGATCTTCTGGGTCTAATTACTACCTATATTGCTCTTGAGTTTACATTTTAAAGCATGGATATACACCAGTAACACAGACTATTCTTCTTTTGCATTCTGCTTCTCATTGTACTCACAAGACAGCTTTCCCGCCCTATGGATGCATGATATGTCCCAAAGAGCCAGAAGTTAACACTAAATTACCATAGTGGAAGTGGCTAACTATTCTCCCTTGCTTTCTGTGTGTGCGTGTGTTTTACCATAGTAGAAGTGGTTAACAATTCTCCCTTGGTGTGTGTATGTGCGTGTACGTCTACTCCGGGGAAACGGTCTTTTCACTATTAGGCTAGGTGCTTTCCAGACCATGAGAACCAGCTTGGCTTATAGGTGTGTCTTCGAATTTGAATTTCAGCACATACAAACTTTAGAAACAATTACATATTTCTTAACCTTCTAAGTGAGAAATTTTGTTATCCATGTTGGGAACATGAGGCGAATATCTATAAATATGTATAAAATGGCTATCACGCTCCAGCAACCTGCTATTCTTGTGATTCTCCTGTTTTGATGTCTATGAAATAATTAGCAGCGAGCATATTTTTCGAAGTCCAGTAATGGGATATCCAATATCATGCCAAATGTGGAATTAATAACCTTGCTTCTTTCACATTTTATTCTCTGCTATCATTTAGTTCCATTTCCAGCCAGAATGCGACTAAGAATCCCATTTCAATGGTCAGAGATGAACATAATGACTGCATATTTTTACTTTTCACATGATTTGTTTAACAAGGGACTCTTTTGTACTGGTTTTGCAGGGAGCAGGAGGCATCACTATCAAGAAGACTGGGCAAGCTCTCGTCTTTGGTTTATATGAGGAACCTGTAACTCCTGGACAGTGCAACATGGTTGTGGAGAGGCTTGGAGATTACCTCATTGATCAAGGCCTGTAGGCCTAGGTCATGCCATGATCCCAGTGCTTCTTGTCATACAATTTGCTTTCCTTTCTTTTTCCTGCTTCTAAGCATGAATCTTCTTCCTTCCAAAGCCATGGAATGGAATTGGAGTTGTTCCAGACAATAACTGGGAGGACATAAACATCTTTTTGGTGTTTTGAGATTTTCTTCTTGTAAGTTACCATGTTTGAGCACTTGACTTCATTTTGAGTGGGTGTAGGCTGAAAATCACATCCATGTGTTGTGTTGACAATTTTGATGCTGGTGATTTTAATGCATGGCATCAATGGGTTGAGGAGTGGCTTAGCCAAGTTGTTGTGGCACCCCAACCTATTTAGGTTGTGGGTTTCTTTTTTTTTGTTTTTTGATAACGGAGTGTCCAAACCAACTTGCTCGCACCACGAGTAATCTCAAAATTTGTGTAGTCCACCATCCCACACAAACTAGGAAAAACGTGGGTTCAACTCACCCCTTCCCCTCCCCATAGTAACAAAATTCTTTGGTTTTCTCAAAGTTGCTTGAATTTATGCCATTATTTTCATCAAGCAAATGGATTTTGAATTTTTCCTGCATGTGCCAATAATTCTTTATTAGTTTTTTTTGGAACCTCAAAAATAGTACAAATAATTATCGTATTTCTTAGTTTCCTAAATTACCAAATTATGACTCATTTTTTAAGTATAATTTTTTTTAAAATTTAAATATTTCTTAGCTTCCGTTTGATTATCCTATTTCCAGGGATAATGTATTCATGTGCATATTGGAGGAAACTCTACCTGAGTTACTTTTTTAGACCCCTTTTTTACCAGCAAAACAAACACAGTCTAACTCCTAGGAGTTGGTCTGGTGGTCAAAACTTAAGACTTGGGAGTTTGTTCTCTCCAAAGTCTAGATTCAAAATCTCTTAGGTGCTATTAATTCTTTAGAACCATTCCAGAGTTTTGGTCCAGTAATTACTTAGTTTATGTAAAGCATGGGGACTGCACAATTCTCAAAATTAATCAAAATATACGCAAGTTATCCGAACACCCAATTAACCAAAGAAAAAACAAACAAACAAACAAATACGATCTTCGGGGCAACAGGGCCACCTTAAAAACTATTAATTGATATGAACGTGGCTCACCCCGTTTTTTAACATAGGATGGTGGGCAAGTCATGGGCTAAGCTGCCCCATATCAGCCCCAAATAAAGCTCATATAACAACATTGATGGGCTGGAGTTTACAAAAGCGGGCACAAGAGGGTTGGCATATGGTCTTTTCCAAAGATCTGGTCCCAAAACTGGGCTTTGTGCACATGATTAAAATAAATTGAGGCCCACGCACTCCCTGCAACAATAAAGTGGAAAAGGATAGGCATTCATCAACTTGCGTAATTTATTTATCACAAATGCTAGCATCAGTCACGCAGTCGTGCTTATTAAATAGGCATCAGTTGATACATGACACGTCAACCATGTCCTATTCATAGTCAGTCCAACAAGCGCATCTGATGTTAGTACTTCTCTTTATTTATATATACTGTGCTATATACAAAGCATTTGCGTGCACATGTTCGAAAGATTTCAAAACTCCAAAGATAAGAGAGAGAGAGAGAGAGAGAGAGAGAGAGATTTAGAATGTTTGAGAGACAGACTGGTTGTGAATATGGAGAAGTTTGTGAGAGAGAAAGTTTGACATGGTTTTTTTTTTTTTAACTTCAGTAGTTTTTTCAACTATTTCTCAATACCTTAAAAAAAAAAAAAAAAGAAGCTTTTTGTGGAAACAAATTATAAAAAAAAAATGAAAAAAAAACTCTTTGAAAAAATTCAAAAAAAAGAAAGTCATAACAAACGGAGCTGAAAGGAGTTTGTGGGACATAGACTGAGACGGTAAACAAATATTCGTATGAAATGTGATGTAGATGAGAGACATTGAGCAAGTTATTAATTTTAATTTTCTTTAAAACATTTTTTGAAAGAAGAAAATATTAACAGAACTTCTAAAGGGAAAGGCAGCTAACACAAACCTATAACAAAATCTAAAGAAAGAAAGCCACAAAAACACAATGAGAAAATCTATCAAATTTTTAAAGATAGATTGATATTTACAGAAGCTGGTGGACAAGAAGCATTGCAAGTTGACATCCATGGCTATTAACGGGAATATCCAGTCAAAACATCCACCACTCGCGAGGGAGAGGCAGAGAATGTAACTTTAATCAAAAGAGATCGAAAATAAGAAAAGAAGAAGAATAAAGGGTGATTACAAGATTTTCCTAAAAGGAAACCTATGATTAAGAGAGAGAAGTTAGGGTAGAGCCAAGCGGATTTGGATTATCTCTATTTCATGAATTAAAATGAAAATTTTCATTTCATTAATTAAGGTGTTGATACGTTAGCCAACATAAAAATGAAGGGTTCAGATAAGTTAACTTAAAATTTATTTAAAAATAAATAATTTTATAGTTATATATAAAAAAATAAATTTTAATACAAAATGACATAGTTTTAGTAAGACATGTGATAAAATTACATCTAAGTCATTAATTATAAAATGGAGATCTCCATTCTATTTCATGAAATGGAGAGAATTCAAATCTGAGCCAAGCAACTCGAGCGCCACTCATTAAGGATCATTTGATATCGCCACCCATTAAGATCATTTGATATCGCCACTTATTAAGGATCATTTGATATCGATTCGTTATATATACAAGTTAGCTTAAATATATTTTGAAACTCATCAATTTTTTTAAATCGGTTCGATAAGTTTTTATACACTATAAGCTTATATAAAGAATTCACAATTGACTCAACAAAAGCTTGTTTTGAAATATAAATAAATCAAATTTTAACACATTTTAAAATTCGTTAAATTTTATCAAATCAAACTTGAGCAAACTATAACTTAGCTTGACTCAGCTCATTTATAACCTTATTTGTAGTTGTATAAAAACATCTATTAAAGAGGAAGTAGATACAAAAATTTTATTAAAATATGATTACAAGGAGAAGTTACCAAATAGTGGAGAAGATGCTAACATGGGCTGTCGCATTTAGTTGACTACTTTAGTACTTTACTCAACAATTTTAAGTTCAATTTCTTTCAGTGGTGAATTTATATTGTAATTGTTGAGTTTATTATGATAATTATGATAATTGGACAACATCCAGGCTAATATATTTCTAATCATATAATTACTCCTATCATCGATCGGGGAAAAATAGTGGTGAAGATGAAGGACAACATATAATTTGATGTTAGAAAATATATATATATATATATGTTATACACTTTTTTTTTAGCTATAAGAGTAAAATTACTATTTTAAAATATTGAGGTTATTTTTAAAATTTTCGAATGAGTGAATCAGTTGGATTCTAAATCCAAAAACGCCAAAACTAATTTAATTCTTGATTTAGCACAAACCCAAACCAATCCAACTTTAAATCCGTTCGGTACAGTTTTTTGCCAAGCTTTTTTTAATATTACAAATAAAAAAATTAAGTTTTTCTAACTTTTTTATTTTCTTAACTTTATTTTAGCTAAAGATAAACAAAAAAATAAAAATACAAAAGTAAAAAAATAAAAAAAATTGAATTTTTTATTTATAAAGTTAAAAAAAAATTAGGCAAAAAGTCACCAAGCGAGCCAAACACACTTCCATTTCTGAATTTGGGATAGTTTCATTCAGAAAAACTATCAAAAAAGAAAAAAGAGAAGGAAATCACAGATATACAATGATAAATATAGCGAATGTGAGGGACAAATACGGAATTATGTTATTATTACAGACCCACACGCACATCCCTACACACTGCTATATATTAGTGTGATGCTCAGTTCACATATCGTCGCTTCGACGCCATCATCTCTCTCTCTCTCTCTAGTTGAAGACCAGTATAGAGCCCTCTCTCTCTCTCTCTCTCTCTCTCTCTCTCTCTCTCTCTCTCTCTCCGAGGTGAGCAAAAGCGCACACAAACATCTCGTAGACAAAGATCAGTAAAAGCATCGGAAGCAAAAAGCCTAAGCAGCAGCTAAGATGTCGTGGCAGACGTATGTGGACGACCACCTGATGTGCGAAATCGAGGGCAACCACCTCGCCGCCGCCGCCATCATCGGCCACGACGGCAGCGTCTGGGCCCAGAGCACCACCTTCCCTCAGGTTTTGATTTTGCTTTGTTTTCGTTTTTATTTTTTCCTTTTTTGCTTTACTTGTTTTTCGAAACAGTGAGAATGATTTATCTGATTCCTAGAAGTAAATTATGTGATGGGTTTTATGCTAATCTACGGATCTGATTGGATTGAGTTCCTCCCTGGACTTGATGCTGCATTTAATCGAGTAGATGGTTGAATTCAACTATTAAATCTAGGTTCTTTGGTCTGTTTTAGTTTGTACTTCTGCTTTATGTGTTTTCTCTGTTGTTTAGTGGCTTATGCCGATCTGACAGTACTACAATTTATACCCACATGTTTATTGGTCGTTCAATTGAATTGGGTTTCGGATTAGTTGTTAAATTTGTTTTGGTTTTATCTAGTTTCTTTATAATTGAGTTATTTATTTATTTATTTTTTATATAGAATAAAAGTTGTGGTTTCATTGACTTAATTTACTCCAGAATTGTGTTTTGTATTGCTTGCAGTTTTCTATTTTGGATTTGTCTATTGGGGTTGATCAATGTGTTCCCTATTTAAGGGCAAATCTTATCACTAGTAGATTTCGTTTGCATAGAATACTCATAGTTATCTACACGTGTGTGTGTCTTGATATTGGCATTATGTTTTTAGATGGTTTTGAACATAGAGCCTTCTCATTTGTGTATGTTTGTGTAGTTCAAGCCTGAAGAAATAATTGGCATTATGAATGATTTTAATGAGCCGGGTACTCTTGCTCCAACTGGATTATACCTTGGTGGAACAAAATACATGGTGATCCAAGGAGAACCAGGCGCTGTCATTCGAGGGAAGAAGGTGATGAACTCACATCTGATCATGGTTTCATTCTGCTTTTGAATAATTTATGCACATGTGAGACAGAGCTAAGAGAGCATGTTCAGTGCAGTTAAATAGATTCTTTGCCTATGGTCTATCTGTAATTTAAACTATCTTTTCTATTGTGCAAAGGTCAAAAAGTACACCATTTTTAGATATATGCTGCTTTCTTATGCATTCTTCCCCAATCCAGAATAGCCATTAGCTACACCGTATATGGCAGAAAGGTTGATTTCACATACTAAATATAGTTTTGGTGAGTCTCCATGGCTCTGGCTATGCCCTTCATTGGATTCATGATGGTTTTGTCACACGCACGTGGAGACACGCCTTCAGCCAAGGTTGATGTTCGAAAATCCAAGTCAAAAGTTCTAGAGTTGATTTCAAGTCGTTTAGGAAAGATTTAATATCACGAGTCCCGGTTGTGTTTCAACTGGAAGCAAGATTAAAACAAGAAATCTGTGCACATCGAACTATGAATTGTGATTTACATGCCTGCTTATAATTGAAGATTGATTGTCACAACGTGCTTCTCTTACTAATTGTTTAGTGAGAAGATTGGGGATCATGTTTGAATTACCATTATCAAAATAGAAGCTCAAGTCTCCAATTCCTGTGGTTTAACATGTTTGGAACCCTTGAGCTTTTGTTTTTATAATAGTTTCTTCCTAATGATTGTACCTTGACGCTTAGTTATGCTTATTTCAGGGACCTGGTGGTGTCACTGTTAAAAAGACAACTCAGGCATTGATCATTGGTATCTATGATGAGCCCATGACACCAGGCCAGTGCAACATGATTGTTGAAAGGCTTGGCGACTATCTCATTGATCAGGGTCTTTAATTGCTTTGGTACGTTTTGTTTTGTACTGCAATTCTTTTTGCCCTCTTTACAGGGTTGCATCTAATCACCTACTCGGTTGAAATGGTTGCAGTGAAATAATATTGTGAGTACTTGAAGTTGTGCAAAATCCTTCTGGCAGAAAAGTATTTGGGCTTGAGAAGTGCTAGATATGATATTTTTTTTCCTGAGTTAAAACTGTCTTGTCTTTGTTGTCTCCTTATAAGGAGTTCACAATGGTTTCTAAGTGATGCACTTATATACTATGGAGTGTTTTTCCTTCAATGGATACAAATTTGATTGGTATCTCTAATAAGTAAAATATGTGGTTTGTGTAATCATTGCGTGTCAATTCTTTGTTTTTTCCAAATATATTTGTTATTTATTTGGGGGTTGGCTGTATGACTTATTGTATTGTACATGTTTTACCTAAGCCATCCTCATCTTGCTATTCAGCTTCATACAATGGCTTGAAGATTTTCAAATTGCTGTCTATGTTAGTGTTATTCATAACTTTTTTCGTAGTAGCAAGGCTGGGATGGCAGTGGTAATCCTGGTATTTGTGGTGGCAACTATGTTGCTCATGGTGTGGTGTGGCTCTCAAATTGTTGAGGCTGATGGGGGCAGGGTTGGCACAGGCAGCTGTGAAACTAGGAGCCTGTTTGGAACTTGGGGGAGGGGAAGGAAGAGAAGGAAAATTTTTAAAATTCCCACTCCCTTTTCCCTTCCTTTTTTTGATTTTATCTAAGAATAGAAAGGTCCCTTTTTTGATTTTACCTAAGAATAGAAAGGGAAGGGAAAGGGGAGGAAAATTTTTTAAATCACTCTCTCTCTCTCTCATTTTCTTTATAAAACCACACAAGGAAGAGAATCCTTTTCTTTCATTTTCTCTTTCCTTTCCTTTCCCTTCACTTCACTTCCATTCCCCAACTTCCAAACAGGCTCTAGTGTGATTGTGCAAATTTTCAATCTCTTTGAGAAGATACTGTGCAGAAGACAACAAACCAGACTGAACTGAGTAGTTAAACAATGGTTGCCATAATTGTCACGTTTCTGAACCTGTGTGCTTGGATTGGGAATTGGCATTTGGTAGCAGAATTCAAACAGAAGAAGTCATCCCTGCTTTAGGCTTTGGATAATGTTTGTTGAGCCAATGGTTTAGAATTTCTTTCGTAGAAAAAAAACTTTTCTCAAACCCGGGTGGTAGATTCAACCAACCTAGAAAAAGCCTTCTAGAATTCATATTGGTAAACGATGGTTATTTTTTATTTTTTATTTTTTATACAAAACCAAGGTGATTTGGAACCTTACTTTTCAAACCCGGTTGGGTTTCAACTTTTTTACTATGGTCTTATAGTAAACGTGTTTTGAAAACACGATCTCGTATTCTTTTAAAACACAATTTCAGAAAATTATTTGAGTTTAACATATATGTTGAAATGCTTGACTTCAGAAAATAAATTTCCAAACCCATCAGATTTATCAACAAAGAAAAACTCGAAAAATTGTTGGTTCAACCCAATTTGTTTCGTTTTCAAGTGTAAATTCTACTTGTTTGCACGGCAAAGCTTGCCTTCTCATAATTGTTGTCATTTACGACAAATGCCATATTATCCCAGATATAAGGCAGTTTAGTATTAGTTTTTCGTCTAATTTTTTTAAAATTTATAAGTAAAAAGGTCAAAATTTTTTATTTTTTTATTTTTTTTAACTTATCTTTAACTAAAGTAAAATAAAAAAAATTAAAAAATTAAAAAACAATTGACTTTTTAAAAAATGCTTGGCAAAAAAATATACCAAACGAGTCCATAATCTATGATAACCAACTCTTTCACTAAGATATCTCCAGTAATTTTTGACAAACAACGAAAGAGATAGTTATCATCTTAAATTGACCATAGTTATTATAAATTGCAAATCGTGACATTTGTGATAACTAATTTTTCACAAAAGCATCTTTATTTTTTAAAAAATTCCTATTCAATGGTCAGATTTTTTTTGTGTTTTTTATACAAGACTCGGATTGCTGGGTGCCGATGCTGAGAAAACCTATATCCATTTCATATATAGTACATATCTCAACTCACTGAAAATGAACTGCAATCATTTCAAGGATCTTGTGTTCTTGATTGCCTCCAGTAATGATCAATACTCAAACAAAAATGCATCTCCAAAGATATTACCAACATGGACCTCGATATAGCTGCAAATCCATGGCAGAACTGGGTTTCAACTCAAGCTGCCCATCCATGGCACAAGTTTTTTATTAGGATTTTTAGAGTGATGCTAGATGCAATACAACATTTCAATAAAGTGAAGAAGAGAATTGATTATTGAACTTTTTCTGCTTTAATAACTAGATGTAATCTGAAAACAGGAGATTGGCTACCTATAACCATTCCGTTATGTGAAAATCAATTAGAAGCTATGTCTACTATGAACACTCTGTAGTCTCTGAATAATTGCAATATAGCCCGCTTTGTAAATATAAATGTTGGACTGACCACACCATCGTGATAATGGAAAGGCATTAATAAAAGAACTTGGAAAGGCATTAATTAAAGAACTTGGTTGCACTCAAAGGAAAGCTATATGAAAGTACAACAGTAATTGCACTAAAGTCATATCCACAGGATATGCATTTCAAAATGTATTCCAAGTAATTTAATATTCATTAATTTACTTGACATGCAATTATAATTGTACTTCCATGTAGTGTTTCCTAAGTGCAACCAAAGCTTTCAAAATTTTCATAATATTTTTCCATTATCACAATGTAATCCTACCCAACATCCATACTCACCAAGCCGACTGCGTTGCAATTATCCAGACATTGGAGGATGTTCATAGTAGACATAACTTACATTTGGTCTTCCGCCTTCATAGAACCTAATGATTACATGTAACCAATCTCCTTTTCTTAGATTATACCAACTTGTTAATGCATAAAAAGTTCCATAATCAATTCTCTTCTTCACTTCATATATGCAGATAAGAATCAATAAATAAGCACCTATTATCCCATTGAGGGAATACTAGTCTTGCAATCCATCTGTCTAACTACGCACCTACTAATATTATACAAAACTAGAGGAAATGTCCCCTTTTGTCATGCATCCTTGAGACTCAAGAAAAATGGAAGGCAGGCCAAAAGCAGGCAACTAGAAATCCATGGAGAGAATCCCTTTTGAACAGACGAAGAAGCTGAAGGCGCTGCTGGGGAATTACTTGCAGCAGTCTTGTTGCTCCTGTAAAATTTAAAAAACCAAGTCCAGCATTATGAATACGAAACTAAACAATAAAAATATCCATACTTCAATATGAATGGTAATGTTCTCTGAGATGGAAAACATACCCGGTCGTCATATACAAGCAGTTGTCATAGCCTGCACAACAAAAAATACACGAATCGTTTAGTTGGTCCCCAAGAAAATATTCTGAAAAAGACGGGTAAAGAGGTACGATTCACCATGCTAATTCTCGAGCATGTTTCAAAGTTAAATCTCCATGTACTTACTTGGATTCTTATTTGTTCTAACCCCGGCCCCTCCAAAACTGCAAGCAATATCGGTAGCTCCATTTTGGTGGTAATAACTGTTGAACGCGAAAGAGGCATGTGAATCTAGATTATCTGGCTCAAAACAGGGCTGGCTAGGCTGAATAGCCGAACAGTCCACATTCCCGGGGCCACAAGCCCAATCTAAGGCACTTTGTAAGTCAACTTCAGAAGCTGTAGATGAAGCAATACACCATGTTCCATTTGAACTACTCACATTACCACCTGTAGACATATCAACAGAACCTTTTCCAGTGAAATCAAGGTTATAAACACTTGTTTGGTCTGGATAAAACAGCCCCCAGTTCCTCTCAGATTCCAAACCAGGTTTCCTGTTCTCATTGAACAATGAAAAAATATATATATCTAGCTCCTCTCCCGGTTTTGCTGGAGTACCCGTGCCATTGATGACCTGGCGAATCAGATTCGTGTTGTAAGTCTGAGCATTATCTGGAGTCGCGGCTTTCTCTTTGGCAGATCCTTTGGAAGGCCAGCCTGTCTCGGTTACCATAATCTTGATTGTTCTGAAGTTTAGAGCCATCAGTGCATAATAAAGAGCATCAATTTGCGCATCAAACATATTAGTGTAGAGCAAACCAGTATTTGGATCAATAACCTCTGAGGATGACTTGAATAGAGCATAATCTAGAGACACATTACTAGAAGAATCTCTATAAGCATAGTAAGGATATACATCAACCATGAATGGTGAATGGTTCTCAGCAAGAAACTCCAACATAGGTTTCAAAAAGAATGCGTGGCTGCTGTTAAAAGCCCCTGCGGAAGGTGGAAAGGATCGAGACAAAACACCAAGAGAATGGGTACTTGACACTTTAATCTTCCTTTGCAAACCAGCTTTTCTCAGAGCTGTGAAAACATTTTGCATGGCAGGCACTACGAGGGCGGAAACATTATTGGAGGCTTCGGTAACTTCGGCACCAACAGTTATGTGTGAGATCTTTGTGGCCGGATAGTAGGGAAGGACGCTGTTCTTTAACCAGGTGTCAGCATTGGATTGGAACTGGGAGAACGGCAACAAATCCAAATTGGAAATCCCAATCATGAGCTCAACTCCAGTGTTTGCAAAGGCCTTGAGAACCTGGATATTGGAGTCATATATCCTCACATACTTAATGTTGTGAAGTTGAACCAGCTGTGCTACCTTATCCGGTGTGGGGAGGTCATCGGCATTTCTTCCATAGCAAACTCCAATTGTGCTTGCCCTGCAGATGTCTGCACATAAATTGAAGAAATCCAAACCCCTAAATCAAGCTTTTACAACTTCAAGAATTATATTCGGTCATATATACTCCTATATGTAAGCAAAGAATAATATTAACATCATAATGAGAGAGAGATATGACAACAAACAGGTTGTTTTACATGCCCCCAGAGCAATGAACCATGTTAAAAAATGTGGAAGATATTGCTCTTCCCCTTCTGCAAGAATAACCATATATACTAACTAGAAAACACATTATATCCAAAAGAGAAATGGCAGTTAGGCAATATTTAGTAAATACAATCCAAGAAGCCAAGTTCGTGCAGTGTAAATAGCTCCACCTCTAGATACTGAATTGAACAGTAATCCAAAAAAGATTGATAACATCTCTGGCCAATTGAAATTCTGAATTAGATATCTATTGCCATCATCTGTTCTTATAAATACACTTTGACAACACCCCAACATGATAAATATACACTTACCCAAAAAAAAACATTATAATCATATATTATAGCTCAAAGTTTAAGTATGCACTTATAGTGAAGCAGACTGTTCAAGTATTAAGCAACTGATTTAGGCTGCAATATGAATATTTTGGAAGAAATGTTTTGACACAAGTTTTTGTCACTATATAATGAAATTTGACCATGGAAACAAATTGTGCCAACCACGGCAGTCTGTTACATTCTATGCTTTAATAATGAACTAAAATAAACCCTTTTCAGAAATTTGATTCACCCTTTTCAAGATTGCACTTTTGTCACCCGCTTTCGAATCTTAGATAATGAAGTTTGAAGCCATAAACTCAGGGTTCAAGTTCATCTCATTAAGGTAGACAAATTGTCACAGCCTGTTTGGAACTTGAGGAAGGAAAGAGAAAGAAAGAGAAAGGAAACGGGAGAGAAATTGTAGGGAAAGTTATTTGAATTTTCTTTCCCTTCCTTTCCTCAAGTTCCAAACAGGCTGTGAATTTCAGCTCTTCAAGGCATGCAACCCTTTCATTAAGATTGTAATTATGGTAGCAACATCATAGTTATCCACTTGAAGACTTGGTAGCTCTTCAAGGCAGAGACTAACAATACCAAATTCATTACAAACACCCCCCCTCCCCACCCACAAAACAAAACAAAAAACAAAAAAAAAAAAAAAAAAACAACCTACCACACACAACTCATGAATGTGTCTGTTCATGCAATTAGTAAGCAATTCATAAACGACAACAGCTAGTTTCGGATTCAATTAACCAACCTTTCAATTTCAAACTGCTATCTAAACTAGAAGCTATCTCTCTAAAAGCCAAGATAAAAGTATATCGAAGTCAGAAATATCTACAAATTATAGTAAGATGAGAATTGTTGAGGCTTTGACAAACAAGACATGCAAACCATCCACATGAACTTAATGGATTGGCCCATAGGTGTACAATATACCATATAGCTCTGCAATCTACAATCTCACTCAATGCGCTTTGCTCTCCAATATGTTTAGGTCCTACCTTACTGATAAGCATGTAAATGCAACTACTATTCTACTAAACTTAGGATTAAAGTACTCTTTAGAATTCAAACGTGGCATTTACTAATGCACAGAACATTCATGAATAAATGCTGCTTCAGCATTAACATCACTCACAACTACACACATTTAGCCATGTATGTATTTGTGTACGTGCTGAATGTACAATGAAAGGAAGGAAAAAGAAAACCCAGAAAGAAACAAAGTCGAAGAGGGGAACAAAGTACCAAAAACCAGCGATTTTAGACACAAAACAAAGCAGAAGCTAATAAAAAGCACTAAAAATGTGTTCCATACTCTGTTCAACAAATGATACACTTTGCAAATACTATTCACCCTTCAAAAATTCGATGCCAATAATACCAACAAATAAGGATCTAATCGGAGGCAAAAAGTGAATCGATCAAAACAAAATAACAACTACATGCTCGCACTCAAATTCAGACATATAGATGTACGTAAATATTTGTGTATATTGTACAAAGAGAGATGAGGAATGAGGAATGTAGCACAAACCCAGAAGCATTAGGAGCAACGAAGTCGCAAATATGAGCCTGAACCCTCTCGCCATTGCTCTCTGCCTCCTCTTCTCCTACTTGCTCTTACTTCACTCACTAATCTTTATAACGTTCTTTCCCAACAACGTCTCTCTCTCTCTCTCTCTCTCTCTCTCTCTCTCCACACCACTCTCTTTATCTTCAGTAAACAGTACTCTCTCCCTATCTCTCTCTAAGCTTGAGTAAAAACGGTATCGGAGCTCTTTATCTTCGGTAAACAGTACTCTCTCTCTATCTCTCTCTAATGGGTAAAAACGTTATCGGAGCTCCATAGAGTGGCTAGAGAGAGAGAGAGCTCATAGAGTGGCTAGAGAGAGAGAGAGAGAGTACGGTACAGAAAGGTAATGGTGTCTTGTCTGTGACAGAGTGGTGTCAGCGATGTACGGGGCGGACTTCAGATTGTCTTGTGAAATGTAGTTTAATTGATGTCTCGATTCCGCAACTGATAGCAAAGCATGTCTGTTGCGCAATCACCAACATTAATATATTATGAAAACAAATCCTGAATTACCCAAAAACAAAATATTTTAAAGCCATACTTAAAAAATCCTCTGTTTTTTTGCCTATTTTTGGGGTCCGGAATCCGGATACCGTTGCTTTTTGGAATTTGGGCCCACTCTCTCTCTCTCTCTCTCTCTCTTTCTCTCTTGGTAAAATGTTTTTAGTTTTATTTTACCCCAAGATTTTTGTAGATTACCTTTGAGATTTTGTGTGTTTATTTGTAGTATTTATCTCAATCCAGCATTGAAAAGGAATCTATTCTTTTGCAGGTATTTATTAGGCAACTCATTTATAAAATTTTGATGAGGTTCATAAATTTGAATTTAAATTCTCTTTATTTTATAAATTAGATTAGAGATTTTTATTTTATAATAAATAATTGAGATGTAATCTTATCACATATTTTATTAAAATTATTTTATTTTGTATTAAAATTTATTTTTTATATATAATTATAAAATTATTTATTTTTAAATAAATTTTACGTTAACTCGTCTGAACCTTTTATTATTATGCTGGTTGACGTGTCAACACCTCAATCAATATAATAAAGATTTCTATTTCAATTCATTAAATGGAAAGAATCCAAATCTCATAAAGTCCGTAGTTATAAGAGAGCTCAATAGCTGCTTTTGATGAACACTGCATGATATTTTGCAATTGCACTCACATGCGATTAATTTAAAATTATTTATTGGTCTTTTATTTGTGAATCACTTTATCATTGGTCCAAAATAATTCAATAAACAAGTGCGTATTTAAACTGAATAGATACTAATAGTTGAGACACATGTTGGTAAGGTTGTATCTGTCTATATATATTAAAAGTCTCTCTCTCAAAGGATTTTGTAGGTCCTGAGAATGATTTTGACTGTAACTCATCAGCACACTCAGTGCAATGGGGACAAATTAGGTTCTAAAAATAGTGCCTTTAGACACACCTCAAAATCTCTGAAATTGTTTCAATAGTTACTCTTAGAGATGGCAATAGATTGAGACGAGACAAGGATTGGGATCTCTATCCCCGCCTCCATTTAAAAAATCTATCTCCATTTATGCTTGGATAGAAGCGGGGACCTTCATTTCCACCTCCACGGGTACAAGGTTGCATCCACCCCCTCCTCCATCCCTGCCTCCACCACTACCTTGAGCCTAAACCCAAGTTCAATCTCAAGTTTTTTTCACCATTTAATTTGTTTAGAAATGACTAATTTTCAAAGTCTAAGCGTTAATTTCATGATTGATAACTACTGATATTACTGCCTTGCCTATTACATATATTGTTGTGATAAATGTTGATGGCAAAAAATTTAAACCCTTGATGTATCATTGGAGTTTAATTGCAGATCATGTTTTGTCACTCGACATTCAAAAAGGTACAGATTTAAAAAAGTAAAACAAATATAAAAATAATCTATATAAAAAATAAAAAAAAAATTAAAGCGGGGGAACGGGGTAGAGGCGGGGCAGGGCTCTCTGCTTCCGTACCTACATAGATTTTTATTTTAACCTTCATTCTTATTTTAATTCCTCCATACCCTCCCCAAATAAAACGAATTCGATCAGGTCTCTATTTTCTTTCGATCCACTACTATTCTTAGTTACTCTAAATTTTGGGTATGGTTGTGATTCACCTTGTCTAGGGAATATTGTGCCAGGACCCACCAATGGTTGATGGGTTGGCGCTTAGGCTTAAACTTGGGCTAGCCTCATGGGAGACCCAATGTAGACCATTTTCAAGTTAGGCCCAAAGGCAACATAACCATGGTAAGTTGACAAGGTGGAACAAAGTTTAGCATAATTAATACAAAAGAAGACCCTGTTAATCTTTTAACTCGTGCAACGAAGAGTGGGTGAGGCAAAAGGCCTGTTGGTGATCGAGGTGCTCTCATGAGACAATGGTTTCATTCTCGCCAGTACTTCCCCTTCTCCAATATGTCCTGCATAACCAAAAAAAAAGTATGTAGAATGGATTCAAAATGCAAATTACATGTTATCCACGATTTTAAGATTAGAAGTAAAGAGTTTAAAGGTAAAGTTAAAATTTGTCATATTTAAGACTCACTCTCATATCATGGAAATCATTAACATTAGTACATTACTACCCCTTATGGGTGCATAGCTCTCATTTGCCATGTTTGTCATCAAAGCCGTTTCTTTGCAGTGGCAAATCCCAATCATCATAACAGAATTAGTGGAACGTAATTATGATTTTTAATTTTTCTAATTGAATAAGCTATTTCTAGTAATTTGTTAATTACCATACTATTAAAAATTTGACCCCTCATCCCAAAACTATTTGCACTAAAATTTTATCCCTTACAAAGGTAAAGGGTCGGACTGATCTCTAGTGGATTTGAGCCCTCCACTATGCCCACATATTTACTATTAAAATGAATTAAATTACTCGGGTTGGGTTTGTGTTGAGTTCGTTTAAGATTGACTCGTTATGTAAGTAAATCAAAGGGATAATTACATATAACCTCCCTGTGGTTTGAGCCAAAAACAAGTAACCCCCCTGTGGTATAAAATCGAACACATAACCCTCTTCTCATTTGCATCCATCTGCCAATTGGACGGTCCGTTACGATTTTAGTAAAAAGACCAAAAGACCCCTTTTGTATTAAGCTTGTGAGACCGAGCGTTGTCTGGACTCACGAAGTGAGTGAGAATTTGGGGGAAAAAGCGAGGGCTCCAATGATGAGCCAAAAAATCGCAAGTTGATATCAAAGGCGGTAATATTCTCTTGTGGTACACAGCCGAAGAAAGTGAAAATCGTTACAGGTAAACAACATTTCATCCAGATATTCTAATTTTTTGATGGCTATGTTTACATTTGTCATTGTTTGGTTTAATTTTTTCGCTATTTGAGATACTTTGCATGAGATCTCACTTTGTTTTCACGATTACAACATCAATGATTTTGTATTGTGTTTTTTTGTTGGTTTGTGAAGTATTATTATGATTGGGGTTACTAAAGCATCAAAAAAATTAGGGCTTTTTTTGTTCTTTTGTTCTTTTGTTCTTTTCCTTTTTATCTCAAACTGTATATTATACAGAGACTTGTGTGACCTTTGGAGTTTTGGTCCTCATTGATTATTATTACTTTCGTGTATATTTTCTGCAATGGATGGGAGAACACTACTGAGAAATAGAAGTGAGAGAAGTTGTGGTCCCAATTGTTATGACTTTTGGTTGTTTTGTGTAACGGGTGGGGGATAAGGCTGCCCCATGTGAACTTATTTATATGCTCATGTTTATTGTTATCATTTAACTTGGTTGACCCACATTGATTTGTTTACTCTATTTTTGCATGATTTGAGATGAGTTATTTTTCTGACTTTGTAGTTATTGAAGGGAAGTTTTCTATAGAGTTGCATCATGGAGGTTATTTTATAATGCCACCAAATATAGACCCATTACAAGTTGTGGAAGCTAGAAATGATTTTCTAGAAGTTGATGTAGAGGGTACAAATAGGCAGTCACATGTTGCACCAGAAGATGAAAGTGATTTTCCAGAAGTTAATTTAGAAAATGGAGAGGGACAACCACAAGGTGATGGTGATGATGCCCACAGTGACTCCAAATATGAGGGTGTAAATTCTAATGGTGACTTTGATCCTAGTTAGTTAAAGGAAGGCATAGAGGGAGTTGATGATGATGATATATTTACTGAAAAGAATAAAGAACATAAGGGTAATAACAATGAAGCAGATAGTATTAGGAAAATGAGAAAGATCCTGATTGTAAGTGGTATAGTGATATAGATGATGATGATCTACACACTTTGTATGGATCATCAGAGGATGAAGTAATACCCACTTATCCTGATTTCAATGAAGATGTTGATATGGTGAAACCTACTCTTAAAGTTGGAATGAAATTTACCTCTACACAAATTTTTAGAAAAGCTTTAGTGGAATGGCAAGTCCAACAAGGCTATGATTTGAAGTTCATAAGGAATGAAAATGCAAAAATCACTGCAGTTTGCAAAAGAGGTTGTGGCTTCAGGATTCATGCATCTCCTATGCAAGGAGAAAAGACTTTTCAAATAAAATCATTACAGCTTGTTCACCACTGTGGAAGAAGCTATGACAATCATCTTGTAACTTCAAAGTATTTGTCTAATAAATACTTGGTGAAACTTAGGGATAATCCTGATTGGAAGATCTTAGCTATGCGAAAGAAAGTAAGGAGAAATATATTAGTTGTTGTCAGCAGTAGCCAAATTTATAGAGCTAAGAGAAAAGCCAAAGAAACAGTTGAAGGGGATCACAGGAAGCAATATGCTAGGCTTTGGGACTATTGTGAGACAGTTAAAAAGTATAATCCAAATAGTTGCTTCAAGATAATGGTGGAAAGACCAACTTTAGAACTCCCACTAATGTTCCAAAGGATATGTTTCAGATATAAAGCTCAAAAGCATGGCTTTCTTAGCGGATGTAGACCAATTATTGGCTTAGATGGTTGTCATTTAAGGGGAGCCTACACTGGTCAGATTCTTGCTACAATAGGTAGAGATGGAAATGATAACATGTTCCCACTTGCATTAGCTATGATAGAAGCAAAGTTGAAAAAAACATGGATGTGGTTTTTAACAGAGTTATTGTCTGACATTGGGAGTGCAGAGGATAATGGATGGGCTTTTATTTCAGATAGACAAAAAGGTTTGGTAGAAACATTTACAGACATGTTGCCTAATGTGGAGCATAGGTATTGTATGAGACACATGTACTCCAACTTCAGAGAAAAGTTCAAAGGGAAAAAATTAAAAGACTTGTTCTGGAAAGTAGCATCTGTAAGCACTTTAAAAGAGTTTAATGTGCACATGAAGAAATTGGAAGAGCTGGATCCGAAGAATAAGTCCCATCTATGGATGAAAAGAGTAAATCCTGGATGTTGGGCAAGATCTCATTTCAGTCCTAGGGCCAAATGAGATATACTAGTTAATAATATGAGTGAGTCCTTCAATAGTTACATAATGGAGGCAAGGGACAAGCCCATAATCACTATGCTTGAATGCATATGGAGGAAATTCATGACCAGAATTCAGATAAAGAAGCAAGGCATGGAAAAGTATCCTGGTCTAATATGTCCATCAATTCAAGAGAAGTTGGAGATAAACAAAGTGGACAGTGGAAATTGCTTTCCTAGTTTTGCTAGGGAGTTGAAGTTTGAGGTTGATTGTCATGACAACACACACATTGTGGACTTAGCAAAGCATACTTGTAGTTGTAGGCTTTAGGATTTATCAGGTATTCCATGCAGGCATGCAATAAGTTGCATATATTTGAATAGGCAAAGACCAGAGGATTATGTTCATCAATATTATAGCAAAGAAGTTTATCTACCAGTTTACAGCTCGATGATACATCCAGTTCCTGGGGAGCATGATTGGATTCAGACTGGCATGGATGCTATTGCACCTCCTTTCTATAGGAAACAAACTGGTAGACCCAAAAAATTGAGAAGGAGAAGTGCCGATGAGCCAAACAATCCATATAAGGTGAGTAGGAGGAATAAGGGAGTGGCTTGCGCCAAGTGTTTGTAGTTAGGGCATAATCAAAGATCTTGCAAAGGTCCTGTACATTATAAATCCAAACTATGCAAGGGTAAAGCTTCACATTCTCAGGTATGATATGTGATATTTTTCCATATGTTGATTACTCATCTTGCTTTGTTCATTAACCACTTGTATTGGCAGGGTGTACATAACCATAAAAAGAAATCAGTGGATAAAACTCAAGTATCAACTAAAGATTCAGGATGGTTCTTTTAGCCAACCATATAAGGTAATAGCAAGTTGACTAAGTCCATGCTAACTTTGAATATACTTTAATAAGTGCTTTTTATTACAGGTTTCTAGTCATGGAACTTGTTCAATGACTGCCACACAGTCATCCAAAATGTCTTTCAACCAACCAAGCATGTCTTTCAACCAATGTCTACCTCCATTGCCCAAGGTGGTTTTTTTACTTTAAGTGCATAGTTTGAGAATCAATATGTATTTATTGATATCTTTGAAATATAAACTGTCAATATGCAGGCAAGAGACAAAATTCCATGTTTTGGTGGAAAAGTTGGTCAACAAGCACAAGGCATATCAACTACTACTAAGATAAGTAAACGGCAAACCATGCCTGCAGCCTCCCTTGGTTGTGAAGGAATAGGAAGAGGTGCCACTTTCTGGAAGGGAAGTGCAAGACGTGGTTTGAATCCATTGGCAAGGGGTGGAAGCAATCCATTGGCAAGAGGTAAAACAAAAGAATGAAATATATAAGTTTATGTTTTTGGTACATTTATTGTTATGTTGAAACAATATGTGTTTTGGAAATGCTTTAGGTTGTGAACATTATGACTTTTTGGGGAGATTTGGAACAATAGGACCTTTTTGTGTAAGTTAGAATAATACGAATTTTTGGTATGCTTTGGATTATCAAGCATTATGGTTTATATTAATGAATGGTTCTTATGGTTAATTTTAGTGAATGATTTGTTGTTGGCGAATAGATGCTTGCACAGGTTTAAGTTATGGTTTAACTCAATTGCACAAGTTATGGTTTATCTTAATTCAATAGGTTATGGTTTATCTCAATTCAATAGGTTATGGTTTATCTTAATTGTAGGTTTTCAACTCACCACTGGGATAGAAATATTGGATACAACGACAAAGAGAGACAACATTTTCATTACATCTAGTTTTACATCCACCAAACAAAAAATCAAGCAAGACAACCACCTAACATCATTTGCTATCCAAAATAACACCCATTTAGGTTACACCCAACCAACAAACTTCCATGCAAATCCACACAAAATAGCCATCCAAGTTGCAATCAAAGCACGATGATAAAAAATCTCTCTTCCACGCCTAACAGCAACTTCCCTCTCCAAATGCTTCAGTTTCTAGGATAATCTATGAAGTAATTCTCGAGCTCGGGACATATAGGGGGATCAACCCATTCGAAATACCCACATGTATCTATATTTTCAATCTATTAAACAGATTAACTTTTGTTAGACATTAACCAAAATCACATTTATACTTAAAAAAAAAAAAATTTGTTTATAAATAATTGTGGGGGAATATTCCCCGGCCCAACCCAATGGGTGAGGCCCAATCTACACAAATTAAAGTTGGGGCTACTTGGCGGCCCATATTAGAGTTAGAGGACGGGCCGGCATTGATTGCCGACCTCCTTTCCGTCATGGCCCAAACTGCGGGAGGCAAGCCCGAACCGCTAGAGGTTTTCGAACATTAAATGCAGAGTTGACTTGCATTAAATGCGGGAGCGGCTGCCCACGCGACGTCGACGTGCACGTCCGGTCAGCCAGAATCCCCCGCGACGGTGCACCAGGCCCTGTAAGTAGTCAGGTGGCGTCAATGATGATGCCTACCTAGTAGACCATGAGAGTCTGCTAATAGGCCAAGGCAAAACACACTCCATCAATGACTCTATAAATACCCAAGATATCGGGAGCCCGGTATGGACAGTTAACCCCACGTATTCACAACTCTCATTCGTTTTTATCTCGATAAAACTTGCTAACTTAATCATCGGAGTGTGATCGGCCCACCAAGGGTCGACCCATTCTAACCTTCTTTTCTTGCAGAAAGAGTTTGGGCTCATCCATTCGGGGCTTGAGAGTTCAGCTCAGCCTTTCCGAAAAATCCCACTTACAATTGGCACCGTCTGTGGGAAGGCTTAAAAAAACCAGGAGTCTGAACGACCGAAGAGGCGGAAGAGAGAACCACGATGGGAGAGGTAGCAGAGCCTCCACCAGCAAAGATCAGACCAACTCGGCGCACTGCCAATTTACACCAATAGATCGGCAGTAGAGAAGAACACTGAGGTCGGAGATACGGACGCCTGCTGAAAGTTATCAGGAAGCATCAGATGAAATACAGAGGAATACAGACTATGTCAGGGGCAGGAACCTCCACAGAAACCACTACCAAGACCTCGCCCCATCGCCCTCCAGTGGGCGAGTTCCAAGTGAAGACACACTCCGTGTGGCGGAGAGGGAAATTCGACGGCGCGGCGAAGAGATTACCTACCTCACCTCCTAAGTTCGGATCATGAGGGAAGCATTCTCTGGAAGAAATGGGCATGGGAGAGAAAGGTCCCTTGACAAGGAGCATATTACTAGCGGCGGGAATAATCCAGCGCCGCGGGTAAGAGGGAGCTACACACCTAGTACCGGGCATTGCGACAATAGGCGAACAGATCGATGGAGGGGAAGGAGTGAAACCCCGCCAAATAACCATCCTACTAAAGGAGATTGGCGGAAAGAAGACTAGGATAAATGGTATAACGAAAAGCAGGAGGATAGGAAGCAGCAGACTAAGGAGCGCACGGCCCACAATCTAATGAAAAAGGCCTTGGATCAAATCGCATCCTCACCATTCACAGAAGAGATCGAGTCCCACCCAATTCTTTGAAAATTCACACCACCAAAGTTCACTCTGTACGACGGGAAGACCGATCCGATCAACCACGTTCGGCATTACAAGCAGCTAATGGTGGTATGGTGTGGTGACCAGATGCTGATTTGCCGAATCTTCCCCTCCAGTCTAGGAAGTGTGGCCTTACGATGGTTTGACAAGTTGCCATTTAAGTCCGTTTCTAGTTAGAGGCAACTCACCGAGCTATCTACTGCTCATTTTATAGCAAATAGCCTGCAGCCGAAGGAGGTTGATTTCTTGCTAACCCTATGGAAGGAGGAGGGGGAAGGATTGCGAGCTTACGCACGACGCTACTGGGAGGCTTATAGTGAGATTGACGAGTGCAGCGAGCAATTGGCTATAACCCAGTTCAAGATCGGCCTTCCCAGAAAGCATCGCTTGCGATAGTCCTTGATGAAGAAACCAGGCTTCACAATACAGGAACTGATGCTGAGAATCGAGCGCTATGCGCAATTGGATAAAGACACGCCCCAACCAACATCGGCCAAGGTCAGCGTGGCTACCGAGAAGACAAATCAGAAGGATACCAAGAAACCCAGATCAGAAGATAGCAACCGGGGAAAAAGGGTAACTGAGGAGGTCTATACAGTCTTTAAGGACCCCATCTATAAGATATTGCCCCAAATCCGCGACAAGCCATTTTTTAAGTGGCCACCAAAATTAGGAGGAGACCCAGCAACCCAAGACCAGAAGAGGTTCTGTTCATACCACCGCGAGAAAGGGCATAAGACGGAGCAATGTCGGCATCTCAAAACCCATTTGGAAGATTTGGCCAAGGTTGGCCATCTTGACCAGTTTATTGACCGGGAAAAGACGAAAAAGAAGGCCGAGCAACCGCGGGTGGAGGACACGGCCCAGAAGAAGACAGAGGTAAGGCCGGTCTGGGTAATCAATGTGTTGCACGGTTTGGCTGAGTCAGGAACCGTCGACCCACATAGATACCTGGCCGAGATACAGAAGGCTACACACTTAAGGGAAGTGATGCAGATACAACCACCCGGTAAGAAAACCAAGATCGGCAACTGCCATATGCCCATTACCTTTACTGATGAAGATCTCGAGGGAGTACAGGTTCCCCATAACGACGCGTTGGTGGTAACATTAAGAGTGGCAGACTGTGACGTCAAAAGATGGCTCATTGACCAAGGCAGTTCATCCAAAGTTATGTACTACAGCCTGTTCAAGAAATTGGAACTCAAGGAGTCCGACCTCCAGCCGTCACTCACCCCGTTGATCGGATTCAACTCAAACCCAATTTGGCCCATGGGGAAGGTGACGGTTCTCGTAACTGCCGGTGGAATCACATTGCAAACCGAGTTCCTGGTAATTAATGTGCCCTCCCCCTACAATGCCATCATGGGACGGACCTGGTTACACCTTATGAGGGCCATTCCTTCGTTCTACCACCAATTAATCCGATTTCCAACTCCTGGTGGAGTAGGGGAAATAAGTGGAGATCAAGTAGCTGCCAAACAATGCTTCCTAACAGCATGCGCAACCAAAACAAAGGCTGAGAATGTGCAAATGATGGAGCTACACGAGGACACTCCAACCATCGACGATGTGGGGATAACCCCTGAGAATAAAGCTGTGGAGGACCTGAAGAAGATATACATTGATCAGCAGGAAAATAAGTACATCATCATTGGCACCTCCTTGTCCAAACGAGAGGAACAATCAATGATCAAGTTGTTGACGAGTTTCCTGGAGGTGTTCGCCTGGACCCCTTATGACATGCCGGGGATCGGCGTCGATGTTGCATGTCATCGGCTGAATGTTGACCCAAAGTGCCGGCCTATTGTCTAAAAAGGGAGAAGGGCGACGACCCAACATGCGGACGCTGTTCTGGAAGAAACAGAGAAACTTTTGGAAGTTAAGGCAATTCGGGAGATCAACTATCCAAGTTGGTTATCAAATACAGTGGTCGTTAAAAAGAAGGATGGAAAATGGAGGGTCTGTGTGAACTTTACTGATCTCAACAAAGCATGCCCCAAGGATCCATTCCCCCTCCCCAAAATCAACCAACTCGTGGATACAATCGCTGGCTTCGGGAGGATGAGTTTCTTGGATGCTTACCGAGGATACCACCAGATTCTCCTCCACCCCGACGACCAAGAGAAGACGACCTTCATCACTCTAAGGGTTATTTATTGCTACAAGGTTATGCCCTTTGGTCTGAAGAACACTGGAGCCACATATTAGCGATTGGTCACCAAGATGTTCAAGACGCAGCTCGGCAGAACTGTCGAGATCTACATCGATGACATGGTAATAAAAAGTAAACTGAGTGACTCTCATCTGGCAGATCTAAAAGCGGTACTCTACATCCCGAAGGAGTACAAAATGAGGCTAAATGCTTCAAAATGTGTCTTCGGTGTCAGCTCGGGTAAATTTCTGGGGTTCTTGGTCACGCATCGGGGCATTGAAGTGGACCCACGACAGATCAGTGCGATCCAAAGCATTCAGGCCCCGAAAAATGCCAAAGAGGTGCAGAAACTGATAGGAATGGCCGCAACACTCAACAGGTTCATCAACTGTTCATCAGACAGATGCCGACCGTTCTTTTAACTTCTCAAAAAACAAGAACGGTTCAAATGGACCCCGAAATGTGACTCCGCCCTTACCAATCTAAAGAAATACTTGACCCAACCACCCTTGCTCTCCACCCTGCTCCAGCACAAGGAACTCTTCCTCTACCTAGCAGTATCGGACCATGCAGTCAGCGCCGTGCTATTCAGGCAAAAGACTGGCAAAAATTGCCAGTCTACTATATCAGCAAAACCCTTCTCAGAGCAGAAAGCAAGTACCTACCCCTTGAGAAGTTGGCGCTAGCACTAGTAATAGTATCCCGCAAGTTGGTGCATTACTTCAGAGCTGACACCATCAATGTCCTCACAAACCACTAGCTCAAACCTCTTCTAAAAAGGGCCGATTTCTCTAGAAGACTGGCAAAATGGATCGTGGAGTTAGGGGAGTTTGATATCAAGTTTCAACCCAGATCGGCCGTAAAAGGGCAGGTTCTTGCAGATTTTGTTGCCGAATTCTTTGTTGAGCTACCGGTAGAGATGGAACAAACCCCAGCAACTGCCCCACCACACAATGAACTCCCTCTGGATCTTTAGGAAACAACTGATCATTGGCAACTCTACGTTGATGAAGCTTCCAATGACCAGGGGGCAGGATCGGGCATAGTACTCATTACACCAGACAGTCTAACCATTGAACAAGCCATCAAGCTCGAGTTCACTGCCTCCAATAATGAGTCTGAATATGAGGCCTTGCTCGTCAAAATAAGCCGAGCCATCGAATTTTGAATTCATGAGATCGTCATTTATTCAGACTCTCTGCTCGTTGTCAACCAAATTACGAGAAAGTACGCAGTAAAAAATGACAGAATGACACAGTACCTAGCTAAAGCCAAGGAACTGCTTGGCCAATTCAAAAGCTACAAGCTTCGACAGATAAGCCGGGACAACAACTCACATGCAGATGCTTTGGCAACCTTGGCCACAGCTTTGAAGGCTGGGTCAAAAAGGACGATAAATGTGGAAACCCTCGCCAGGCCCAACATCTTTCAGGAGGAAGAGGAAGCCCTAACTGCAGAACGGCTGGGACTATCCTGGATGGACCCAATTATCTCCTACCTTGACAAAGATGAGCTACCAGAAGACAAGACTAAAGCTCAACGAATCAAACATACATCTTTCAGATATTGGCTGTCGTCAAGTAAGGAGCTTTACAGACGTTCCTTTACGGGTCCATACTTGCACTGCGTCCATCCGGACCAAGTACAGGGCGTTTTGTTCGAAATCCACAAGAGGATATGTAGAAGCCATGTAAATGGAAGATCGGTAGCACACCGAGCCATCTCACAGGGATATTGGTGGCCTTACATGTAGAAAGATGCAGCCCAGTACGTCCTAAAATGCGACAAGTGTCAGAGGTATTCCCCCATCATCCACCAACCAGCCGAAGATCTCGCAACCATCACCAGTCCGTGGCCTTTCACTCAGTGGGGACTGGACATAGTCGGGCCTTTGTCCCGAGCACCGGGTAACAAAAGGTTCCTCATCGTGGCGACTGGCTACTTTACCAAATGGGTAGAGGCAGAACCTTTGTCAACTATCAGGGAAGTCGACGCCAAACGGTTCGTATGAAAGAGCATAGTCACGAGATTCGGGGTACCCCGTGCTGTTGTTTCAGATAACGACACCCAGTTCGATGGTAACATGTTTAGATCGTTTTGCGAAGGACTGGGGATCAGAAACTATTACTCAACACTAGCCTATCCCCAATGCAACGGGCAAGCCGAGATTTCAAACAAAACAATGCTTAATGGAGTCAAAAAACGACTGGAAAAGGCCAAAGGGAAGTGGACGGAGGAGTTGCCCAGCGGTCTGTGGTCTTATAGAACAACCCTAAGGAGGTCCACCGGCCAAACCCCGTTCTCTCTAGCATACGGGGTGGAAGCAGTCATTCCTTTGGAGGTTAGACTACTAACTATCAGAATGGCAGCCTTCAACACGGGCCTCAACGACCAGACGCTGGCGAAGGACCTGGATCTAGTTGAAGAAAGAAGGGAAGCTGCCTTAATCAAACTTACGGAGTATCAGCGACAGTTAAAACGCTCCTACAACAAACGGGTCCGCCCAAGAAACTTTGCTCCAGAAGACCTAGTCTTACGAAAAGTGATGGGGGTAACTAAGAGCGCGACAGATGGCAAGCTCTGCCCAAACTGGGAGGGCCCTTACAAAGTGACGACCCAGGTTGGCGTTGGCGCATACCGATTAGAGACTGTTGAAGAAGGAAGACAGCTGCCTCGACCTTGGAATGCAAGCAATTTGAAGAAATTCTACCAGTAGCAAGGAGTCTCGTATAATGTAACAAATGTATAGAGCTTTTATGAGATCAATGAAAAACGAAGTTGTTCAAAACAAATTTGCTCAAAGCATTCTGCGAATCCACAAAAACCAAGTGTAAAAACTTGGTCCTGTCCAAGTTGGACAGGTTGGCCAAAGAAGGCCACAACAAAAACTAAATGTAAAAATTTAGTCCTATCCAAGTTGGACAGGTTGGCCAAAGAAGGCAACCACAAAAACCAAGTGCAAAAACCAAGTGTAAAAACTTGGTCTTGTCCAAGTTGGACAGTTTGGCCCAAGAAATCCACAAAGAACAAAGTTAAAGTTTGGTGCTGGCCAAGTTAGACAATTCGGCCAAAAAGGGAAGTCACACAAACTTAAAATCCAAAAAAAAAAAAAAAAATTCAAGCTGTGGATAACAAGACGAAACCAAACTTTCATTACAAATGGCGATAATTACAAAACATGTTCTAGAAAAAAGGAAAAGCTACAAAAGATTATGCTGACTTGTCCCTTGGCAAAACAGATGGCTCCCTCGTGCAATCTACGGAATGTTCGGCAGACTTCGATTGCTCAGCAACCGCTTTTTCCTTTTCTGCCTTATCTTTTTCAGCAGCAATCTCCAGAGCAATTTGTCTTTTATGCTCGACATTGGCAATCATCTTCTTCAACTCCACGACACCGTTCTCAGTGGTATCGAAATAGTCCGGGCATAGACGCCAAATGTCGGCAAAGTTGTCAGTGCCGAGGACATGGAGAGTGCCGCTCCAGCCTTGCCAAAATATGGTATGACTTAAATCCGCCATCTCAACGGCTAGTTCATTGGCCGCTCTATCTTCACCTTTCTTCAAAAGCACCTCCTCGTCGACCTTCAGCTTGGCCACTTCGGTTTGGAGTGCTTCGACCTCAGCTTTAGCCTTGTACAGGTCCACGGACTGCACATCAAATTTCTTCTGGAGGTCGGTCACTTCCTTATCCCTCCTTTCAAAGTTCGCCTTCATCAGCAGGAGCTCGACAAATGCATGTTCGGCCTGTTTCTTGAAAGTGATCCGATCCTTATTGGCATTGATCCACTCCTCCTTTAGACAGTCGTGCTCCTCAATGAGTTCCTGATGAACCTCGGCAAGATTCTGGAAGCACATCATCGCCTCCAAGGAGTTCAGACAACCCTACACCAAAAAGAGAAGGTCATGACAAAAATGAGTGTCCAAAAGAATCTTTAATCAGTTAAAAGTCAATGCCGACTTCCCAGCAGTGAGTCATGAAAGGCACCCATAAAGACGGCTGAGTCGCTTACCTCACCTAGCTTGGCCACATCTTTTTTCTGAAGGACGCTCTTGATGACGCCAAAGGCTACCTCGATCTGGTCAATCATCGAATCTGCCGTCATCATAGAATGGCCTAAAATGTCCGGCATGATGGTCACAGTCTCGCCGACCTCGTCCACTGCGCCCTTTCATTTTTGCTTTTTGGGCGCTGAGGGCTGTGCAGCTATCTCAAGCCCCTTTTCTTCTGTTGACGAGTCTTCGGCCTTTGTTGCACGGGAGGGGCTTCCTCCACAGGAGTTATCATCAGCTCGACAGGCGGAGTGTCGGTGGAAGTGGTGGCGGCCAGCTTCAGCGGCTTGCCCGCAGCAGCAAACATTCTCTCCCTCAGACTCATACTGCCCTCCTCGTTTGGGGATGGGGAGGAATCTTGTGTTCTGGCACGAACTTTAACTCGGCAGTCTGAAACCGTGAATGGCGATGAACTTGATGCCGAGCTGTGGGACTTTGATCGCTCTTCGTGTTGTCCTTCGCCGGCAGGCTTTGACGAAGGAGCAACTGCAACTGTCACCCCGTTAGGCTACGGGCCCTTTCGATTGCAATGCCGGTCGAAATCTCCTCGAAATCTCCCTCGGCATTCTCCTTCGCCAATCTCACGAGGATACTCTGGGGAACAGTCATTTCGGCAGTGAAGGTCGAATATCGCAGCCGGTAGGAAAGCAAAATGTGCACAGCCCGAGCGACGTGACTTAATCTCTCCTCGCCGACGTAGTTCAAAGCCTTGTTGAGCTCGTCGAAATTAACCAACCAGTCACGTGCTTTTGACCGCTTCCCCTTCTTTTCTGCAAAAATGCGAGAGTCAGATTTGATGCACATCAAAATTTAAAGGACACACAATATGAGAGGTCGGCATCAAACCTATTTCAACGGGCTCTCTAGAACATCGAATCGTAAGTCTATCCTTCTCAGGAACCTCGCCGAACTCCCAGGGACCGGTTACCCAAACCCTAACGTCATTGACGCCCTTCCCAGAGGAAGACAAACACTTCACTAACTCTAAGGACTTCTCTACGACCCGGAGGTAGACTTTGTAACTACCTCCGACCTTACAAAGCAAGCAGCAGTAGTCCAGTTCGGCGAGGCCCAGGTTCACACCTAGGCGCTGATTTATCTCAAGCATGCCGAAAAAGATTCTATAGACATTCGATGATAACTGGGAGGGCGATACCTTATTTTTTACTATGAACTGGTGGAGAAGAGAATTGAGGGGAAACCTGAGTCCCCCTTCTACGATAACAATGACTGGGAACGGTATCCCCTTTTCGGTCTCACCCATACGGTAGTCCTCGGGATCGACCAACTCTAAGCCGATCTCATCCGAAACGTCAAACCTGGCCCTAAACGCAGCAAGGGCCGACGGACCATCTAGCATTTTATGAAGACGAAATGCCATCAGGGGGCAGCCGTCAAAACACAAAAAATACAATGAAAAGCAAAAGAGTTGCGGGCTCGAAAGACACTTACAGTGGTGGGTGTCGAAACAGCCGACGCACACGCTATTCAAAAGGCAAGAAAAAACCAAGTGTTTTTCAACTGAACAGGGTGTTGCTCTTTTATATGCATCAGTGCCGTCGGTTCGTGGGCAGGAAAACGGAAGTAATCATGACGCTTTGCCGAAACGTCGCATCTGCCGTCGATTCAATGACACCCCTACAATGAATCTTTAAAATCCCTGCCATTCATGTGGTCGGGTGACCGTTACAGCCCTTGGCCGTTTCAGAAGCCAAAACGACACAAAGACTGGGGGCAATTGTGAGAGAATATTCCTCAGCCGAACCCAATGAGTGAGGCCTAATCTACACAAATTAAAGTTGAGGCTGCTTGGCGGCCCAAATTAGAGTTAGAGGACGAGCCGGCCTTGACTGCTGACCTCCTTTCCTCCATGGCCCAAACCACGGGAGGCAAGCCCAAATCGCTAGCGGTTTTCGAACATTAAATGCAGAGTTGACTCGCATTAAATGCGGGAGCGGTTGCACACGAGAAGTCGACGTGCACGTCCGGTCAGCCGGAATCTCCCGTGACAGTGCACCAGGCCCTGCAAGTAGTCAGGCAGCGTTAATGATGATACCTACCCTACAGGCCATGAGAGCCTGCTGATAGGCTAAGTCAAAACACACTCCATCGATTACTCTATAAATACCCAAGATATCGAGAGGCAAGTATGGACAGCTAACCCCTAGTATTCACAACTCTCATTCGTTTTTATCTCGATAAAACTTGCTAACTTAATCATCGGAGTGTAATCAGCCCACCAAGGGTCGACCCATTCTAACCTTCTTTTCTTGCAGAAAGAGTTTGGGCTCATCCATTCGGAGCTTAAGAGTTCGGCCCAGCCTTTCCAAAAAATCCCACTTACAATAACATACCCCAAAACTTCCACAACCCCAAAATCTTCTACCAGTGTTTGTTGGAGTCCAAGAGGTCCTCAAAGGTGACCTCACACCACAGTAACAATATCGCATAATGTTTTGCCCAACATATCTAGAGCTCTGAGATGCCACGAAGAAACCTTGCTTTTCTAGCTCTTGTTTGTGTGCGTTTGATGTGAAACTCTTATTGTGGCTTTATTGCCACTAAAATGGGTATTTTGGTCAATATATAAGCGTGTTTGGGTGGGAAATATGAGCATACCTTCGTATGTCGCCCGTGTGACTCACCCATGGTGAAAGTTAACAGATTCTGTCCAATTGGCGAATGGATCCAAACGAGAGGGGGGTTATGTGTTCTATTTTATACCACAGGGAGATTATTTGTTTTTGGCTCAAACCACAGGGAGGTTGTGTAATTACCCCTAAATCAAATTTAAACATATTTTAAAGTTCTAAATTTTTTGGAAGTCAAACTCGTTAACTTTATATGCACTAAAAAAAAAAATTAAGCTACTCGAACCCGATTAAATTAAATATCATTTGAGATCAACTAGAAAATTAAAATAATTAAAATTTAAACATATTTTAAAATTCATCAAATTTATCAAAGTAAGTTTTAATAATTTACTATTTAACTCAACTGGGCTGGTTTGCCTAATCAAAATTTTAATATAACCGTATAATTAAAAGCATACTATGATTTGATTATTTTATTTTCGCGGTCGACCTCATTTGAATTTATTTACCTTTCCACCCGACTCCGTCGGCTCTTCGCCATTTCCATTAACAAACCTCTATCTCTCTCTCTCTCAGTATAACCTGTTTAGTATATGACTTCAAAACCCTAGAAGACTATTATGAAGAGCAAGAAGCCATTACAGCAACTCAAGCTATCAGTGCCCGCTCAAGAAACCACAATCACCAGCTTCTTGTGAGTGACACTTTTCTGCGATTCACTCTCTGTTTCGTTAAATCTGATCAAGTTCTCATCTTTATCATTGCATGTGAGGTTGGGTTGAGTTGCCTTTTTAATTGATTGTTCCGTCCCCTAATTTTTTGGGTTTGCGATCTTCTTGATTTTGATTTACAGGACTGCGAGCGGCACATTTCATGATGGAGATTTGCTCTTGAACCAAAAAGGCTTGCGGATCATCTCCGAAGAAACTGAATCTCGTGTAAGTTTTGTTTAATGTTTTCATTGAATAGCTTGGCAGTACGAATAGGATCTTCATTTCCTATGTTTTTATAAATGTTTCTGCAACAGTGCAATCATGCAATGTTTTTGTCCGTTTACAATCTGAAATCTCAACAGGGTTTGTTTGTTTACTTGGACAGCAGCCTTCAGAAACTAAGGAGCTTGTTCTCCAATTCTCACTGGAAGACCTTGAGACCATCAAAGTGATTGGGAAGGGTAGTGGTGGAGTTGTTCAACTTGTCCGCCATAAATGGGTTGGAACATTATTTGCCTTGAAGGTAATTATACTTGCAACAATTTCAACTTCTCATCTGTTTATCAAGTGACATGCTATTTACTTCTGCCCAGAGAGTTGATAAGCTAGCGAATGATTACTGTTTTTTCCTGCTTTAATTAGAAGGGGTTTATATTGCAAGAAGCTATGGTATATTGCTCTGATGCATGTTTCTGTAGAAACATTCTTGAAGAGACCCAGGAGATTTTGCCTTGATGAGCATAGGCTTCCTCATCTTTTTTGCCTTGATGCATTAGCATAATGAACTTTCTATTGGCCAGAATTCAGTGGTTGTATAGTAATTCCCAATTGTAAAATTGCAGAATTAATTTCCTATGATTAGCTATATTTGTTGGATGATGTACTTGAAACCTAGGGCTTAAACCTCAAATTTGTCTAGACACATATGCTACTTTTTTTTCTGGTAAGGATATTGAATCAACTTCTCCAATCCAGGATGACATTTTTACATGACAAGGAAGTTCATTGGTCATGTGTCACAGGTTATCCAGATGAACATACAAGAGGAGATACGTAAACAAATTGTGCAGGAACTGAAAATAAATCAAGCATCACAATGTTCACATGTTGTAGTTTGCTACCACTCTTTCTATCGCAACGGAGTTATTTCTCTGGTGTTCGAATACATGGATCGTGGGTCTTTGGCAGATGTAATCAGACAAGTTAAAACGATCCTTGAACCATACCTTGCAGTCGTTTGTAAACAGGTTGCTAGTTTCTCCTGTTCAGATTCAAAGCTGAGATACTAATAGTCCTTTCAACAGGTAGAACAATTTACACATACTAGCTTAACATACGCTGTGTTGCCATTCCAGGTTTTACAGGGTCTTGTGTATTTGCACAACAAAAGACATGTAATTCATAGGGACGTAAAACCATCCAACCTGCTGGTAAACCATAAAGGGGAAGTAAAGATTACAGATTTTGGTGTGAGTGCAATGCTGGCCAGCTCAATGGGTCAACGGGACACATTTGTTGGGACTTACAACTACATGTCGGTAAGTAGAGTTATCATCCTTGTATTTGCAGCAGAACTCAGCTGGTCTAGTTATTTAGGTGATTATCATTTGTTCTCTTCTCTGGAGTTCAAGAATAGTTTGGGTTTTTCCAAATATTTTATGCAAAATAGCATGCAGTGCAGAATTTGAAGAATGATGCTAGTGGTAATGATTTTTCTACGTCCTTTTCAGCCTGAAAGAATTAGTGGAAGCACTTGTGACTATAAGAGTGATATTTGGAGTTTGGGCATGGTAATTCTAGAGTGTGCTATAGGACGTTTTCCTTTCATGCAATCTGAAGAACAGCAAGGTTGGCCAAGCTTTTATGAACTTTTGGAGGCCATTGTGGAAAGCCCACCACCTTCTGCTCCTCCAGATCAGTTCTCCCCGGAATTCTGCTCATTTGTGTCTGCCTGGTAATGACTACAATGTTGTCAGCTTGCATTCATATTATTTTACTGCATTCTGAATAAAACATGTTCTCATCTTCTAGCAATTGCAATTGGGTATTGTCTTTGTTCTTGTTCAAGTTGTTTTCTCCCTACTTTGCTGCCCACAATCCACAGTGGTGCTATGAATGTAGAGAATCTTCAGTTTAGTCATCTGCAGAATTATTTTGTTTAAAGTACCTATGACATTTTTAATTAGCTTGATTTATATTCTCCCTTATAGCAGAACACTTTTGTTGAATTTGGTATATATACACTGACCCTGTATACAAATTGTTTGCCTTGACTGTATTGTTTTTATGCATTTGCAGCATACAAAAGGACCCTGGAGATAGATTGTCAGCTCTGGACCTTCTGGTTAGGATATTGCTTCATAGATTGTAGACTTGTAATGTTTCATCTTTCAGAAACTTGACTGCTGAACCTCATTTGTTGTTGCAGAGTCACCCATTCATCAAGAAGTTTGAAGATAAGGACATTGATCTAAGGACTCTAGTTGGTAGCTTGGAACCTCCTGTAAATTTTCCAAGATAATCCATCTTGTAGTGTCGATTCAAGTGTAAGATGGTTTCCCCTATATGTATCAGTTGACAATTTACTAGAACATCACCTAAAACTGATCACTGGAATCAAGCAAAGGTTTTTTCTCTCATCATTTTTCTATTCCTAAACATATTGAAGTTTGATATGTATATATATATAGCTTAGATTTGTCAAGGGAAATGAAATTAATTTATTGTTCTTTTTCCTTTTTCTTCTTCAAATCCTTGATCCAAATATAGCTTTAGTGTTTTTATTTTTTTTGTTTTCTCGTGTGTGAATTGCTCAATGTTCACACGGTGTGATAAGTATGGATCTGGACAGCTCATTTTGGTCCAAATTTGGGGCTGGTTATGGTATACCTACCCCTCAATTCAGCCATGAAAGCCTATCAATTTTATGTCCATAATTTTCTGTTGTAAATGTGATGGCATGCCCACAGGGATGCTTCTCTGTGTTACCTAGGAAAGTTGAGCTAAAATACCCTGTGGCTAACAGTTTGTGGACATAATTCATTTGTTGTTTCATTCCTTTGCTTCATTGCTTGCCTCCCCCCACCAACTTCTGCACCAAAAATATTCTATTTTGTAAATTGTTGGGCCTCTCTCTATTAACCAATATTAGCAATAATTGTATGCCCTTTTTTCTTTTCTTTTTTAGAATTTTATTATATTTTTATTCTTAATTGGGTGGCATGACGGTTAGGTTGCTCTATTGCTATTCAGGCATCATGGATTTAAAATACAAAAATAACTTCTTCGCATGCAACAGCGACACTATCCTTTATTTTTATTTTGGTGTTCGCCCCTAGCCCTAACACCACACAATGGTTTTTTCTTTTCTTTCCTTTTCCTCTTTTTTTTATTAGGTTGGATTCCCAGTTTTTGTTTCAGGAACTCCATTGAGGAGGCACTAATTTTGTTCTACATTACTAATTTTTGTTTCCACTTGTGTATATAGAATAGAATTGTTGTAATAATCCTTGAAAAGAAAGAGCATCTTAACAGTAAAAGCTCCACTTCTTAAGGCATGCATTGAAGATGAATGTTTGCAATTAAGCCCGAGTGTTGATGGACAGCTTGAGGGTAAATCCTAGTTTTTGATGCAATTACATACAGGTAAACATAATTCTTTTTTGGGTTTTTTCAGAAACCGCATTCAGGCAAGGAAGAGAGGTATTTGTGCAGATTCAGATACAGACAACCTAATAGACAAACAAAGCCAATTTGGAGGTGAACCAGAGCATCCAAATCCCACAACTTGACCTAAGAACAAAGACATGACCCAGCAAAAGCATGATAGTTTCCATAAGCTAAATAATAACACTACTAATATATGTGCTTGTCATCCTCAGAGTCTCTCTCTCTCTCTCTCTCTCTCTCTCTCTCTCTTTTATTGAAGAATCTTTTTTCTGTTATTGAGAGAGCAAGGGAGTGGTTGACATTGGAAGGTATCAGGGCTCATTCTGTGGGTATAGATCAAGCCATTAACAGCTTGTTTGGAACTTGGGAAGACAAGGAAGGGAAGGAGAAAATGAAGAAAAAGTATTTTTCCTTTCTTCGTTGATTTTGTAAAGAAAATAGAAGAAAAGTAGAAGGAAATAAGAGAGAGAAAGGGAGAGTGATTTAGAATTTTTTCTCCCTTTCTCTTTTCTTTCTCTTTTAGGTAGAATCAAATAAGGAAAGGAAAAATTTCTTCTCCTCCCTCTCCCAAGTTCCAAACAGCTAAGAGAGTTTTTTTTTTTCCCTATTTTTTTAATTTTCAAAGGCATCAAAGAGTCAGAGGTTCAACTTGTGGGTATTTTTATTTATTTATTTATGCTTTGAAACTTGTGGGCATTAAACTATTCGTAGAGGCAAAGGTCCATCCTCTCTAGGCCGTGTGGACCATTGGATCAGGATGGATGGTAACTGACATGAGGCTTACCCACAAATGGATGTGGTAATCCATCATAATGTTTCAGTCTATCAATGACTTGATCCCTTATCCTCATTCCCCTGTTTTCAGCCTCTCTACTCCACCGTCCAATTCAATAATCAATGAACATATTAGCCAAATTACTTAATTAATCTATAACAAACTCAGCATTCTCTCACTTGAAAAAGAACTTTGTCCCCCCATGTAAAATTAGTAAACTTTTGACATTAGTGGATTACTAAAATATTAAGAGTTTACATTTTTCTCGGTATCTAAGAGAATATTTCATGGATATATATATATATATATACATATATTACACATTAGATTAATGTCTCGTAAACACCGGCCAATCTCATCTTTTCTATTCATATATAAATGGCTGTCCAAAGAGGTCGTGGTCTGATACGTTGGCGAGTGCTCATTCACTCCAACACTGTAGCGCGGTTTGAATCATGAGAATTAGTCTTTACAGGTTTAAGTCATGAGAATCAGCCTCTACAGAAAAAGTGGGGTGAAGTCTGATTATATAATACGTGTCCTAGACCTTGTTCTAAAGATAGACTTTTCGCTCGGTAAATTAGTTAGATAATTGCGCAAATCAACAGTATGATTCTCTGAATTTGTTAATTATTGCTATCATATAAGATACCAAATGCACCAAGTATTTTCTATAAAGGTAGTGGTTCCAATTTCATATAATTAGATTTTTTATCAAATAACTATAGAGTCCCAACTCAATGACTTGAGACAACAAAATTCTCACTAAATTTGCTTAATATGTGGACAAATTTGAAGTCTTGGGGATGAGCATTGCTAAAGTTTGCAAAACAAGGCTTGGTGGGAGATACCCATGTCCACCAAACAATGTCCTATTAAATTTAGGGGAAGGGTCTGTTAAACCTAGAGATTCCTATTTGGCATGACCTTCATACTTATGTGGAATGCCTTGAAACATTAAAGAAATGGGTATTTGTGTCCTGGCTTTATGGGGCAAAGGTGCCAAAGATTGTGACCTCAGTTTCCTCAAAATGAAAAGGTGGATGACTCAGATATGGATGTCTTCAAAATATAGACCTTATCCCATTTTCCCTGTTGAATGGAAAGCCGGAGGATTTCAAACCATATGAGAGAATGTGATAATGACAAATCCAAGGATAATGCACCATAGAAAAAAGATTAGAATAACACATCAACTAGTCATCACCCTTTCCCATGCTTCATTTATGACCTTATATAATGCATAATATATATATATATATATACATATTTCACCACCCAAGTTTCATCAATAAAATAGCATTTCTTTCCATATATGTATACATATATGCTCCCTCAAATTAGGCCTGCTGGAAACCATATAATACCGAGTTTTCGTCACCTAGACTAGAATCTTCTCCTCCTCTTTCTTCTTCTTCTTCTTCTTCTTTGTTCTTGCAATTCTCCTTCTTGTTGCTTGAATTTGATCATTCCAATGGGTGGAGCAGGTGAAATTTATGAAGGCAAAACCTTGAAAAAAAATGATGGTAATAGTGCCACGAATGAACAATGGGTGATTATAGAGAGTGGGAATGATATATGTGACTCCGAGTCCATTGAATCCTCCTTCGAAGATTCAGCCAATTCTAATGCATCATCTTCTTCATCAGACATGGTAGAGGATGCAACCTCTTCAACATCATCTTCACCACCTTCATATGGACCTCTGTATGAATTATCTGAGCTCATGGCCCAACTCCCAATCAAGTAAGTGATCAATACATATATATATATATATGATATAGTCTTTTTATTCAAGATTCAAAGGTTTGTAGGTTTTAGATTTACTGGACTCAAAAGTGTATATATGTATCTGCAGGAGAGGTCTTTCTAAGTATTATCAAGGCAAGTCTCAGACCTTTGCATCTCTGGCAAGTGTGGAGAGCCTTGAAGATTTGGCTAAGAAAGTGAGACCATGTAGAAGGAAAATTATGAAGTCAAGTAAGAGCTGTGGAGGAGGGTTGGATAATCACATATACAGTCCCAAGGCTACCATATCAAAGAAGAGTTCAAGCATATCTCTTCTCTCTTCACTGGGCAGAAGAGGGACAATGTTGAGTAGTTGTAGGTTTCCTATTCCTGTACAGAAGAACCTCTAATGTGAAAAACTCTTAGAACTTGCAGTTCATTTGTTTGAAATTATTTTATGGATCCTTCATTATTCCAACTGTCTTTGGATGCTGAGAGAGAGAGAGAGAGAGAGAGAGAGAGAGAGAGGGGCTAACAAACATTGATTGTTCTCTATCTGGTCTCAAAAAAATGTGTTATCTGCATAGGATCGGCTACATGCATGAATTCTCTATTGTTCGCTATGTTTGTAGATCTTGGAATTGTGGTGGTAAAGCAATATGAAAGGGAAAAGATAGGAAAACAAAATAAAATAAAAGAAGCTAAATTTAATAATTATTGTTATTTATTGGGTTCGGAAAATAAATGAGTATTTATTAAAACAAATTATTTTTTGTTTGATTACTCATAAAAAATCGAAGTATACTAGTAGTTTCATTTTTCTTTATTTTCTTTTCTCTTTACAAATCCAATTGGCTTAAACATACCATTAGTCTACGATATCACTTACATAATATTGAACCGACCATGATGATGTTGTGCATTTTTTATGGGCAAAATGGAGCTGGTTTCAATTAATAACCAACATAATCATAAAGAAGATTGAAGCACTTACTCCTCTTCCTTGTTATTTCATAAAATACTTATATTGTTATAAAAGTAAAGAATATAAGACGAAAAAAATAACTCAACATAAAAGATAATGGATAGTTCTTCAAGAACTATCAAATATTTATCATATTCATTCTTCTGGAACATTTAAGGGTTGATCTTCTGGACTACCCAAAACTTTATTATTAATATAAAATAAAAATACTAACATGGTATTTACAGATTACCTATAGCGCTCTTCCTTCTATTTTCTCTCTGTTTTTTCCTTTCTATTATTTCTCTCTTCTTTTGGTTGTTCCTAGAATTATCTCTAGGCATCTCTGTCTATAATGAATTAGAGTCGAGGACGCGGGAGGTGGTGGGGAGGGGTTGGGGACAAATGCATTACAGAATTGAGATGGCTAATGTCAACACTAAATGGATGGAGGTCATCCATGACATCACAATGGATAGAGGTCATCCATTATGTCACATTCCGCATTGGATAACCGCAAAACAATACAAAATGTATATTTTTTTGGATATGTTAAAACTGTCTCATTAAAATTTTACTAGGAAAAACTTAGTGGAAAAAAACCATAGCGAAGGAAAAAAAGTGCAGTACTTAACTCCCTTTAAACAATAAGAACTTTGTTTGCTTCATGAAAGATTTTTGAGGTGGTGCATACCAATGCCATGCACAAGCTTATCAAATATTGCAGTTGATAGTGCTTTAGTAAATAAGTCTGTCAAATTATCACTAGATCGTATTTGTTGGACATCAATATCACCACTTTTTTAGAGCTCATGTGTATAGAAGAATTTTGAAGAAATATGCTTCGTTCGGTCACCTTTGATGTAGCCTCCATTAATCTGTGCAATACAAGCTACATTATCCTTGTATAATATTGTTGAGGTATCTTTGACTGTAGATAATCTGTAATTTTCTTGAATGTATTGAATCCTGGATCTTATTCAGATGCACTCTCGGTTTACTTCATGAATTGCAATTATCTTAGAATGATTTGAAGAAGTTGTAGTTAATGTTTGCTTCACCGATTGCTAGGATATAGCAATGTTACCATAAGTAAACACATACCCAGTTTGAGACTTAGCTTTATGAGGATCATAAAGATAACCAGCGTCAACATAACCAATCAATTCAGGTTGTGACTACTTTTAATAGAATAATTCCCTAGCAGTTGCCCCTCGTAGGTAATGCAATATATGTTTAATTCTTTTCTAATGTCTTTGTGTTGGTGTAAAACTATATCGTGTCAATAAATTAACAGAGAATGTTATATCAGGTCTTGTACAATTTCCAAGATACATAAGAGCACCGATTACATTAAGATATGATACTTCAGGACTAAGAAGTTCTTCACTATCTTCTTGAGAACAAAAAAGATCTTTCTGTACATCTAGTGAACGGACAACTATTGGAGAACTTAATGGATGAGTTTTGTCCATGTAAAACTGTTTTAAAACCTTTTCAGCATATGCCGATTGATGGACAAGAATTCCATTTGATAAGTACTCAATCTGTAATCTAAGACAATACTTAGTTCTCCCAAGATCTTTCATTTCAAACTTTTTTTTTAAATAATTAACAACTTTAGTAATCTCTTCAGGAATTCTAATCAGATTCAAATTATCAACATAGACTACAATGATAACAATCCAGATTCTGATTTCTTAATGAAAATGCATGGGCAAATAGTATTGTTCACATATACTTTTTTCAAGTAATATTCACTTAATTATTACATATGTCTGGATTGCTTTAACCCGTATAATGATCTTTGAAGTTTGATTTAACACGAATTTCATGATTTTGAAATATTTGCTTCAGGCATCTTAAATCCTTCGGGAATTCTCATATATATATCATTATCTAATTTACCATATAAGTAGGTAGTCATTACATCCATTAGAGGCATATCTAGTCATCCTGAGACTGATAAATTAAGCAAGAATTTGAATGTAATTGCATCCATTACAGGAGAATAAGTCTCATCATAGTCAATACCAGGTCGTTGCGAGAAACTTTGTGCTACGAGTCGAGCTTTATATCATACTATTTCATTTTTCTCATTTTGCTTTCGTATAAATACCCATTTATATCCAACTGATTTCACATTTTCAGGTGTGTGGATTACATGTTCAAATACTTTACGTTGTGCTAATAAGTATAATTCTGCCTCAATAGCTTATTTCCATTTTGGCCAATCAATTCTACGTCGACATTCGTCGACTATCTGTGATTCAATCTCTTTATTATTTTTGATAATACCAAGAGCTACTTTAAATGAAAATACATTGTCGACAACCATCTTATTTCTATTCCAGCTTTTCCCTATATTCATATAACTTATTGAGATCTCATTATTTTCAGGTATCATATCATTTACAGGAGATATTTTGTTAAGAGGTTTCTCTTTTGGGAATTCTTCTTCAGAAAGTTTAGATATTGTGTTCTCTTCAGGAGCACCAAATTGCTTATGCATTTTTCCTTGTGTCTTCTTTTTTTTTGGGAACACTGTCTTTTACACCGGTAGGCCTCCCATGCTTCAAGCGTGTTTTTGCTGATGTACTAATAGATTGTCCTATAGGGACATCAATACGTGTTGGAGTATTAGCAATTGGTATATGTGATTTTGTCATTTTCTTTGTGTCGGTGAATGCATCAGGTGCAATTATCTATAAATGAATAATTTTGTGAATTTTTTATTCACATTGACTCGTTTGAGGATTTATATAGCATTGACACATTCCAACTAATCTCTTGTTGTTTTTCTAATTTCGTCTTTTCTCCCCCTAATTGTGGGAAGACTGACTCATCAAAATGACAATTCATAAAACTTGTCTTGAACACATCACCTGTTAATGGTTCCAAATATCTAATAATAGATGGAGAATCAAAACCAACATAAATTTCAAGTCTACACTGGGGACCCATTTTAGTACGTTGTGGGGTGAGATAGGTATATATACAGTACAACCAAAAACTCGTAATTGAGAAATACTTGGTTGTTGATCAAAGACAAATTGTAATGGTGAGTATTGATGATATGTAGTTGGTCGGATTCTAACCAATGATGCAGCATGCAATATGGCATGTTCCCCAGCAAAAACAGGTAATTTTGTTTTCATACGTAAAGATCGAGTAATAAACTGAAGTCGTTTTATAAAAGTTTCGACAAGACCATTTTGTGTATGTGTGTGAGCAATTGGGTGTTCAACATCAATTTATATTGACATACAGTAATCATCAAAGGCTTAGGAAGTAAATTCCTTAGCATTATTTAGTCATATAGACTTAATTGGGTAATGTGAAAATTGTGCCCGTAAGCAAATAATTTAAGTAAGAAATTTAGTAAAAGCAATATTACGGGTAGAAAGTAAATAAACATATGACCACTGTGTGAATGCATCTATTAAAACTATAAAATAACGAAATGGTTCACATGGAGGATGTATTGGCCCACAGATATCCCCTTGAATTCTTTGTAAAGAATGATGGAGACTCAAAACCTAGCTTTGAAGGAGATGATTTGACAATTAATTTTCCTTATGAACAGGCAGTATATGTATAATCATTTGATACAAAAATCTTCTGGTTCTTTAACGAATGTCTATGTGAGTTTTTAATAATTCAACGCATCATTGTTGACCCTGAATGACCCAAACGATCATGCCATAATATAAAATTATTTAGGTCAAAGCACTTCTAATGCATCACTACAAGTAATTCTTCTACTTTTATAAAAGTATAATATAATCTAGAAGACAATACAATAAGTTTCTCTGATATAAATTTTTTTTCTAAAATATAAGAAATAATTTAGAGCTGTTCTACATTATCTGCATTCGTTGTCTCAATATGATATCCATTACGACATATATCTTTAAAACTGATCAGATTCCTTGTAAATTTAGTAGAATACAATGCATGGCTTTGTTCCTCTTGGCAATATTACATTGGCCCTTCCAAAGCCTTTAGTTAATTTTGTTGTCACTCCCCAAATCCGGCCTATACGGATTTAAGGTGTATGACCGGCCAGTAACTTAGCTACCCAAGGCCGCATTTCATAACCCGGTTGAATATCCGTGCATTTTTCTTTAAAGGATACATAATTGCGGAATTAACACTTTTATAAATGTAAAGTAAAACGTGTGTCATACATAGCAGAGCGGCGCCTAATTTCCAAAACATAAACATTTCATAAGATGGGCCTGTCAAAGACCACCATAGTTATAACATTATAATATTACAAAATATTAAGTTCTAATCCCTATATCAGTACATAACATAAGGCCCATAAGCCGCAATCCAAATATCCATGTAATGGGCCTCCCTCAAGGCCTCCCAGTTTGGTCACATGAAAACACTTTTAGAAAATGTAAGCTAATACTTAGTGAATAACAATAATATATGAGCATAAAATACTATGGACTAACATTTATATTTCATGTACATGGCAATAGGGGTACCTTTGTGCATATATGACATGAACTTAGAGACATATAAGTGAAATCATAAAATCACATAAGGCATACACTTGTGTATTAAAACATTTCATCATTTCTAAAATATAATGTTAAAGAAGAGAGGCGGGCGTGTTGTAGCAGTAATTATTTGAGCGTGACATGACTTATTATGAGCATAATGTATCATATCTGGTAAGCGTGCAACTTAGCTCGCCACATAATATCAGGCACATCAAGTGTTATCATTCTTAGTAACTTATAAAGTAAAGCTTTGAAAACGTAGTTAACATAAATATCATATTGAAATACTATGACACTGCAAACATAATATCATAGGAGTGAGACATAACGCATAACATGATTTCGTAAGGCTTAACATGACTATCATAAGCATGTCGTGGCATAATATTGTAAGGACATATCATAATATCATAGAAAGAAGAGATATATTGGGGCATTAGTACTTGTGGAAACATACGTAACTTGTCGTGAAGAATTTGAACAAATCATATTTCTCATTCCATAGCACAAGTATGTTACGTCTCTATACCAGAGCTAGGCTCCGCACTAGTCACCTTAAAGGTCATATATAGGGCTCTGTAGGCTAAGATCTTAACCGTGTACAATATTGTCCGCTTTGGCTCTTCATGTCACACATGTGCCTACCTCTCGATTTTAAACGCATTACGAAGGTAACACTTCACCCTGCCTACTCCCTTAAGAGCACTTGAGCTATCTGAGTATGCAGCACAATTCTGTCCGTTCTGGCTCGCACCTGCCTACCCCCTCTCGGGCGCTTGGTCTCAATCGCACGACACACGTAAGGCTCTTTAGGCCAATATTAGATTGTCCACTCTGGGTCGCACCTGCCTACCCCCTTTCTGGGCCCTTGGTCTCAACCGCACGGTACACATAAGGCTCTTTAGGCCAACATTAGATTGTCCACTCTGGCTCGCACCTGCCTACCCCTTTTCTGGGCAATTGGTCTCAGTCGCACGGTAGATATAAAGCTCTTTAGGCTAATATAGTAACCATGAAGGTCACACATAGGCTCCTTAGGCCAACATAAAAGCTAGACTCAGTTATAGTAATCGTAAAGGTCACGCATAAGTTTTTAAGCCAAGGGACGTCTTCTCACATGACGATAGATTATTTCGTATCTCCTACAGTAGAACCATTGTTGCTAGTTTAGGGTCTGCCATGAAAGACCTTACATGTCGATAGTTTATTTCACGTCCCTCATCCTAGGACTATCGGGCTAGATTAAAGTCTCGTTACGAAAAGACCTTGAGTTAGAGTCATACGTTAGGAATCTTACATCTACTTTATGTGAACGTTCTCGTTCATATTGTAGGTAAGGTTCATATGTAATTCAAAGCATGACATTTATACTTAAACATAATCATTGATGCATTGAAACGCATGAAACACATTTATGATATAAAATTGAGCTTAAAACATTTGAAAAATAATAGAGTTTTACTCATGGCATACCATTACTCACCTCTCTCCGATTGAACGGGTGATAAATAAAGCGTCCCTACACAAAATGCACATAGAAGCATAGAAATATCAATACAAGACTCCAAAGCAAAGCAATAACATGTAAACCAAGACTAAGCACATAAGTCCCTCAACCCCGAATCACCAACACCTCACTCTCACCATAGAAGGGCGAGACTAACTCTAGGACAAGGCCCCAACATAAAATGAGAACATAAGGTTAAGGGTGAAGTATAAAACTCGGAACATCGATCCTTTCATCACGTCCCAACCACCCCGAACAAAAGTTTCACACACAAGGCTAGTTCCATATGAAATTAGGCTTAAAGGTCTTTAATTTGGTAGGTCATGGTTTAAAAACACATTTCGGGTGAAGAAGTTAAGTCTCACGAAAAATAGGGTGACACTTTGGAAAAATAAGGTTTTCAACATAGTTTTAGGTCAACTTTAAAATTCCATATCTCCCAATCTATAATGAATTAGAGAACCCACTTTATATGGATACAAAGGTCTATGAGACTACTTTTCAATGCTTCAAACAGAGCATCATTCTGAGTTTTTTTAGAAAAAGTTATGCCCATTTTACTAAACAGTGCTGGAGCTGTCAGACACTAGCATCAATAAGAGCATCCTGACGACCCGAGGCTGACATTTCCCAAAAATACCATCGTCAGGATGCAAAATGTTGCATCCTGACGACCCAAGGGCTTGATATCTCAAAAGCACCATCGTCAAGACGCACAATGTTACGTCCTGACGACCTGTGGCTACTCCAAGCTTCAAAATTGATCGTCAGGACGCTAATATGCCCTGTCCTAACGATCCCTGCATATTTTGTTTGAGAAAATTGGTTCTCTAAGCCTTAGATTTCCAACCCAAACCACCCCAAACTCTACCAAATTTTACCAATACTTCTAAGATTCAAAGATTAACCCAAGAAGACTACAATACCTCAAAATGAAGCTAAACCAACAAGTAAATCAAAAGGATCTAGGGTTTTAGGAGCCCAAGCCCTAACTTACATAAATTGGGGATTTCAATCCCAAAAATCTTCCAATGAGGCTTACAATATTCTAGGTTTAGACAATTTGGGACTCAAGAAAGTCCCCCAAAACAACCCAACAATACAACCCAACAAGATAGATACACACACATATACAATTTTGTAGAGAAATGAAGTATTACCTTTCTTCAAGCTTGCCCAAGTCCTCTAATGACTCCTCTTGGCTTGGGTAGAGGCTCTCCAAACTTTCTCTTCCTTCAATCTTCCCTCTCCTCTTCTCCTCTTCTCTATCTCTCTCTCCCTCCCTCTTACGGTTGGGTGTGTGTGTGTGTATATGCGTGTGTGTGTGTGTGTTTTGTGTTATGGGAAGACATAAATGGAAAATAATCTCATGTGTCTCACACCTCTAACATAAGTTACAACCCAAGTTCTCATTGGTTATTTTTTACCCAAAAGATGAAGTAATTAACATTAAACATCGCATACACTAGAAATTCACATTAATATAAATAAATAGAGGTTTGGGATATTACATTTGTTGTGCCAAAAATTGTATTGACATTAGCTTCAAATAATGTCGAGTGTGAGAAATATTTTTTATCTCGAAAAATTATGTGCGTTGTTCCATTGTCTACCAGACATATACGTTTACCATTCATTTTAGAAATACTCAACGCGTTGGTACGATCCATGTATCTATATAACATATTAAAAGTGCTTAATTAAAACATAATAATTCATTAAAAAGAAAAGCATATGAAGGAAACATTACAAAAGATGATAAGAAACGAAATAGGCTAGAACAACGACACAATAATATGAAGTAGTGTGGATATCCCCATCAACAATTAAATGGTCTATTCTTCCACTTGCATCTTTAAAGAAATTTGAGACATCTAGATGATTAATATCAACTGGGCTATTAAAATCTGTAAAATACGTTTATACATTTTTTCCTTTATCTTTAAGTGAGGCTTGATAAAACTCTTTTAAATGTTTGGGCGTACGATAGATACGTGAACAATGTCTTTTCATTTCACACATGTAACAAGTATTTTCATATTTCTTAGAAGGTTTATTCTGTAAACCTTTTCCTTTTTCTTGTTTTCCTTTAGAATTATTCCACTACTGGTGGTGTGGTGTGATATTCTTCAACCTCATATGATAAGAGTTCCCTCCACGATAATTCTCACGAGTTCGAAAACTATTCCAGTTATGGCCATAGCCATGTTTTTTCGCGTCCCCGACTATCAAATGAAATTGCATTCACTTCAAGGAATGGTGTAGAACCGGTGGGTCGGGACTGATGATTTTTCAGTAGTAACTCATTATTTTGCTCAGTTACAAGAAGACATAATATTAATTCAGAATATTTTTAAATTTACGCTCTCAATATTGCTGTTACAAGAGCACATTCGAGGCATGGAATGTAGAGAATGTTTTTTTCAACATATCTTCATCAGTAATATTGTCTCCATATAATTTTAATCGTGAGTTAATTTTAAATAATGCAGAATTGTACTCACTGACAGTTTTAAAATCTTGCAAGCTCAGGTGCATCTAATTAGATATGGCTCTTGGGAGGATAACAGTATTCTGGTGCTCGTATCTCTCCTTTAAATTTTTTTATAATATCAATAGTTTTTTTGTCGTGAAGTACTCAGATTTCAATTCTTCATGAAGATGATGGAGAAGGAAAATTATGGCTTTAGCGCAATCCTGCAGGGATGCGTCATTTTCTTCTACTATTGTTTGCTTAAGTGTCTTTGCAGCAAAATAAATTTTGGCATCAAGGATCCACAATAAGTAATTGTCACTAGAAATATCAAGGGCTGCGAATTCCAATTTTGTAAGATTCGACATTTTTCGAATGCTATACTGTACAAAATAATAAACTTAAATCAGGATAAAATTATGATGATAATATGATCTATGAAGAATTAAACGAGAACCTTTGCTCAGCATAACAATGTTAGGTGGTTGTTATGATAAAATCTAATCATCCGAAATAGAAATAGAAAAGTACTGTACAACACACTATTTATTCAATATTTTATATTATATTATTACTATGCAATAACTATTCATAAATAGTATTCCACAATTATTACGAATTATTAGTTATTGTTTGTACTATTCATCAACTATTCCTTCACATAGTGATAAATCATGCAGATGAATTAAAGAGAAAACAATAATGCAAACAAAATTAACTGATATATTAATGACACATCCAAATACAAAATGTCATTGTGATGAACATAGATGTAGTCTTTACCTCAGTTGGTTAAAATTTCGTGCTGATAACGTGTTAGAAAAATAAAGAATATAAGGAGAGAAAATAACTTAATACAAAACATAGTAAATAGTTCTTTAGAAACTGTTAAATATTTATCATATTTGTTCTTCTAAAACATTTAAGGGTTGATCTTCTGGACTACCCAAAACTTTATTGCTAATATAAAATAAAAATGCAATATGGCGTTTGTAAATTACCTATACTGTTCTTCCTTCTATTTTCTCTCTCCTTCTTCTTTTCTATTCTTTCTCTCTTCATTTGATTGTACTTAGAACTATCTCTAGGCACCTCTATTTATAATGAATTAGGTTCAATGATGCAGGGGGTTGCGAACAAATGCATTACAGAATTAAGGTGGCTAATGTAGACACTAAATGGATGGAGATCATCCATTACATCACATATTTATATATATGTATGTATATATATATATATATGTATATTCATTTTTTGGGTAATCAAACAAAAAATAATTTATTCTATACCCATATCTACTTATTTTCTTCTCATTTTCTAGCCTAACCAAACAAAAGAAAGAAATTCAGTTATTTTCACTTCATTTTCTTAGTCTAACAAAATAAAAGAAAGAAATTCAATTACTTTTCACTTCATTTTCTAATCTTTCATTCCGTTTCTTTTCGTTTCACAATTTAATATCCAAACACAACGTTAAAAAATTGCAAGATTTAACATATTCACCAACCCCATCTATAGCAGTGTGTTAACAGTAACTTTTGCTAATTTTGTTCTCAATATTAATCTCTCTCCTGTATTTTGGACGATCGCGTCTATGAATATCCTTAGTATCCCAAACCTAGGGATCTAAACTGAGTCTAGTCAAATCAAGTAATGGTTTGATGATGCTTAGATTGAAAACTTAATATGTCCAATACCTTGATTTTTCATACAATTCTAAAATGCCTATATGCTTATTAAGCCAAACTTAAAAAATTTATGAATCTCAAAATGCATTCATGTTTAATGAACTAATTTCGAACGAGTTTTAAATATGTTAAACATGAGTCAAGCTCCAAGATGGTTTATTCATCATATAACCCTCACCGCGCAATTGATTGTGTGCTAGTTTCCCATTCTGATCAATATGACAGACTTTCAATACTTTGTTATCGGGCCGAAAGAGAAAGCAACTTTTCCAGTAAAACCATTCAACTGAAACAAGAAGCCACTCCGGTAGCATTGCTCAAATGGCATGATGATATATATTTATTTCAATTTGTCCTTTATCACAAGACAACAATCCATGATCTCTCTCTCTCTCTCTAAAAACGATTCAAAACAGAAAAACAAGATAGAGTCCTTTATACATTGTAAAACTCATATGGCAAACCAATGTCATTTAGTCAAAACAACTCATTCATCAAACTAGGAGTATGAGCCAGGTCAAGTAACTTCAATGTTTTACGTTGTGTCCCCAATTCATGGCGAAGGGCTGTTTCTCACTCCTCTGTGCAACCAAAAAATCACAATCCAAATTTACACATTGATAAGAACATGTTTTCTATTCATGTATCAGCCTTCAGCACAATCCAAAAGAAAAATTACAATATCAAAGATCTGAGTGAAGTGATATTTGATCGAATGGGAGCAATCTTTCACCTTTGTAATGTCAATACAATGGGTACAAAATCTACAAATTGCATGCCCGACACCAATTATCAAAGATCCACAATACTTTGCTCGACAAATCTCATCCTAAAATATCATATCTTGTACACGGGTACAATACCGAGTAGGTGGAAGCATTTTCGCATGACCACTGCAGTCCCTTCACACAACAAGAGTCTGCTTGTCTCCTCTGCCGACCCAACAACCTGCCCAATTTTTTTTATTTTTTTTTGAAATCATGAAATGTATTCAGAAGCATGTTGTCAAACCAAGAACACGTTCAATAATGACTCACTAACAATAAGAGGCATATTCTCATCCATCGCAGATAACCCTAGTATACATATAATAATGAACCCATAATCCCACGCCTAGAGCCAATATCCACCTCATCCCATCCTAAATATGCACATAAGTATTCTTCATTTTAGGGTGGTAGTCACTCAATCATCTAGATCTAAGCATAACAACAATAAACAGATAAACGTAACACATTTAGTACTTTAAAGATAAGGCCCGCATTTTTATGATTTTGACACCACGAGAGAGAGAGAGAGAGAGCTACTTATTAAAGTATCTTGACTGATCCTAGACTAAAGGAAAGAACTCTATCCCTATTGGTATTGATTTGATTTCATTAAAGATCTATGGAGACTATGGATGTCATGGCTACTGCCATTTAGCCTCTAAGGTTAAGTCACTGGGGTCAACTAAAGTTTCAGGTTCTCCAAGAAGTATTAAAGCGCTGCGCTTTACTTTTAGCATATAATCACTTCATGCCTGAATGAAATTCCAATGCTCCAACCTTCTTGTTTCCTCATTATGTTTGAGCAAAAAATTTAATATTTTTCAAAACTAGAGTATATAGTCATGGAGTTTTTTTTTTCACACTCACAACCACCACGAAATTACATCATTATCCGCCTGGGCAACAAATGCTACCAGTGACCAGCAACACCATCCAGTCTTCAGCATTTTATAACCATTCCTCCACAGACTAACTGTTTTATTATAAAATTAAATGAAGTCAAAGAGAAGATGTAATTGACACTCAATATCTATCATTACAAAGAATGAGAAAGATTAGACATAACTCTCATACCTGACAATTTGAATAAAATCTTGTGAAGTACTCAGATAAGTTATACAAGTATTCGCACAACACATTTGGTAAGAGATTGGTGCAAGCTTCCTCCACAATCTGAAGAGTTAAAAGGGCAAATGTATAAAAGTCCATTCATCATCTGTAAGCTATGTAACTAACATGTGCACAGAGTCAAGAAATCTTAAAGGGACAGTTGTTAAATGCAGGTCTTACCTCAGCAAATTGCAGCAAATGAAGCCCTAACACACGCTCATCTGGATGACCCAAAACTATTGTCCCCGTCTGTCTCAAAAAAAAATAGATATAAGAAACTGAGGGTAAAAAGAGAAGAGAGAGAAAAGAGATGGATGGGAGCGGGTCAGAGTACCAAAAGTACTGAAATGTTTGTTTGACCATACAGGTGACATACAGGAACAAAGTAGCTTAAATCAATTTACACAAGCATCTAGAAAAACAAAAGGCACAAAAACATAGGATTGGATAAATATTCTTAAGCTATGGTTTCATAGTTCTCTACATAGCCATCGTGCAGTAGTGATAGTCAAAACTCGAAAGAGAAAACATACCAAAACAATAAATAAAATAAAATAAAATCCAAGGAGATTATACAAAACTAGCCAGTTGCCTACCCAAGATTTCACGAAAAAGGTCAAAGAGAAATACCTTTTTTCAATATAGGCGTATATAAAATAACAACAAATCTATAAACAACAACAACTAAGGTTACTATGTTTATATATTTTTATAAGTAGTTAATGTTTATATACATGCAAACATAAGGCCTATGACCTGTCTTCCTTTTATAAATTCCTAAAAACTATGAATCTCAAGACAACCAATTTTAGGATCTTACCTTTTGGATAAATTTACAAAGAAAAAGATATAACAGAAAAATAGAATAAAACAAGTTAGAGAAATAGAAATTTTGAACTTTTCTAGAATAACTATCACACAAAATCGGTACTGTTAAGAGAAGGAGCAAGACTTTGCTCTGCCTCTATAAACCGAGTTTATGCCACATAACTCACAGGAAAGACAATAAGAACAAATGTATAATATCTGAACTTACTATCAAAAAATAAAGGTACAAAATAACAGACTTTGATATTTATCACGATGTGGCTTTTCTGTACACAGAAACGAACACTTGGGGCAGAAATTGGAAAAAGAAGCAAATGGAGAGAGAGTTAAAAAAAAATTAGAAAAAAACTTGTGAAGGGGGAAGATGTAAATGTCATGGGTACATTACTCCCCTTCCAAAAGTGGTGGAGTGGGTCCTAAAACAGCAAACGGAGCTTCCACAACAACGTAGTGGTAACCATTCGGTTAACTCTATTTTTTTTTTAATTCTATTTGCAATTAAACGTCCATTTTGCCTTTGAATATTGAATTAAAATATCTTGCATCTTCCACTTTCCCTTTTTTTTATTTACAATAATTATGGAAAATTATCAACAAATTTTAGAGGATAGCCGTTTCCATTCACACTTTCTACTGTAAAGTTCAGCGAGAACACCTCTATATAATTTTCAGCCCGGTACCATCATATTACAATCTGAATTAAGAATAATTTCCTAAATCCATGTTTGGGTTACAGCTAAATCCTTGAGATATCAAGGATTACCGCAAACGCTTAACACACTGAAATCAAGTCAAAACCAGGCTTTATAGCAAGTTTGAAAAAGAGCAAGTCATTTTAAGAAATTAAGAAGTAAATGCACAAGAAGAATGGAATGCAACAAAGATATTTCAGTTATTACTGCTTCAAGATGGAAGAGATCTTACTTTTTTCAACTCCTCTATGTCTTTACCCGATTTCCTGATGATAGAACAGATTCTGGCGTGTGCATACAGCAAATATACAGCAGTATTTCCCTGCTCATCAAAGAGGTTAGACAAGTAAGAAATGAACGGAATGGTGACAGTAACAGCATTGCGGCAGCAGCAGTAGTGCTTCGCCAAAATATATAAAAATGAAAGTAGCTCCTTCAACTGAGCTACATACTGTGCACTGCTGAAACTGAAATAGTAAATGCACCTTATCATTAAGCATCTGATCAAAATTAAATGTATAATTGGTCAATCTGTTATTCTTCAGGTCAGCATACCTGCCAAGACAAATAAAAAGTTAAGAAGGTAAGTACTATCACTCAAATCGAATACATTATCATATCCAACCCAATCACTACCCCTCGACTCAGCTTAACGCAGGAACCACCTATACCAGATCTCACCAACAATTCAAAGACACTTTCTCAAATTAAACTCAAGTTACTAGATTCTGCTTTTTAAGTATAAAAATCGTTGGAACAAATTTTATTTTTCTTTTGATAAGCAACATCTATATATTACACATTGTAGGCAAATCTGCATGAATGATTGAGATAGGCACATATTACACATTTGTCAACATGGCCATATAAAAAAAACCCAGAAAAGGTAACAAAAATAAAGAAAGAAAGAGAGAAAATGCCTCCCTGTTCTTTTACAACGCACGTTGAAGTAATTGAGTGCTACTTATCAAAAAAAAAAAAAAAGTAATTGAGTGTTACAAAGGATTTAAGATCTTAACTCTCATAGTTCATGTTACTAGGCTAACATCAGATGGATGTCACATGAAATAACAATGATGACAACAGCCACAACAACAACTATGCAGTTAACATCACCAAGTAAACTTTTGAAAGAGAATAGAGGATCTTACTTAACAGCCCCATAACCAACTGCCTCAGCGGTTTGCTCAAGCTCCTCCTCTGTCCATTCATCAGCTTTACCTGATCAAGATTCAAAGAGAATATTAGATGAACTCCAGAGCTTTTAAGTTAGCTAGTTACAAACAATGCTTCTATAGAAAGATGCAGCATAAAAAATCCTACAGAATTGAAATGGAACTAATGTGCTTTTAACTAATCTATCAAAAAGATGAGATGTTATGTCATGTATGAGTCTGATTTTATAGACATAAGGAACATATAGAGAGCTTCCTTGCATGTAAGAAAACAACTAAGTGCGGATCATTAATTACTATACCTCGTTCGATCAAAGCTGCTTTACAGCGACTCTTTGCTTCATCAAGTAGATCAACTAATCGAACAACTTCAGTACTGCGAGTTCGAAATCGTTTCCCATCTTCTCCAAGAACAAGACCAAAGCCCACATGGCTAGTTTTAGGATACGTATTATCACCAGCTGGAAGCCAACCCACACGTTTCCCAGCCTAAAAGACGATAGAAGGGGGAATAGAAAGGAAGGCCATCAAACTCATGGTGGTACATTACCCCCATCTCCCACAAAGCACATAATGTCATGAAGCACAGGACATGGCATTCGATACTTTTTTTTTTTTGGTAAGTACATGGCATTTGATACTTACAGTAAATAACATTTCAAAATGTTCTCGCTGGCCAACATCAGTAACAATAATTATCCACTCAGCTTTTTCTTCATTAAGACGATACCTACATATTAAAAGAAGCTGGTTTAAGTTTAACTGAATGCACTCATTCCCCAATCACTCCATCAAAAGGCGCACGTGCAATGCATGTCCAACCATGACATTGTAAGTTCTAATAGCAGTCACATGATACCAGCTGTAAACCTTAAAAACGGTCATAAAATTCCATCTAGCGGATCTCTTTCCAATCACAACCACAAGATGATCGTAGCACATAATTTGTCTATTTGAGAATGAAGAAACATATGGGACGTGCATTATATAAATTATGCCGATCAGATGCTAGATGAAACATTGATAATTATAGATGCAAGAATGAATGATATGTAGAAGGGTCATATAATTTAAGCTTTAATCAACACCAAATTTTAAAACACTAACCAGAGAGCTGCAAGATCAGTTGAAGCATAGTTGAAACCACCATCCTTCTTCACAACAATAAAAGGTATACTTTTTCCCTCAATAAAGATCACACGCGCACCTTCGCTTTCTTCAATTAACCCTTTCTTATCCAATTTCTCTAAAACCCCAGGTATGTATGGATTGTAGAAGCTTTCTCCCTGACAGGAAGGAAAATACAAAATAATTCCAAGTGACTTTGCAGTTCAATCTTAACAATTGATTTCGTGAGTCCGATATGCCCATTGACCATTACTCATACCAGGAATTCACGACACAAATTTAATTATAAGAAGGGAAAATCATGCCACCATCTCAAACTCCTTGCAACTTCATTGCCCAAATAGAATCAGATTCAAGAATAAGCATAACGTATGAATTCTCCAAAAAAAATTTTAAAAAAATATGTCATGAGAGAGCACTGTTTTGTTCAACACCTGAAACCTCTATCAGAAGGAAAGCAGAAGAATTTCTCAATGTCAAAGACAATATCAACCGAGTAAACACCCAACTTCGACTTCGTACTGATGAGACATCCTATGGTTGACATAACCACAAATCAAAATTAACCATTTTCGGATGCATGCCTTCAATTATCAGCTATAAGAAAAACATTAACATTCCTTTTTCTCTTCTTTTTTTGTTGTTTGTATTTTTTTTTTTTGGGGCCGCGGGGGGTGGGGGGGGGGGGGGGGGTGCTTGTTGAAAGAACAACAAGCATCCTCACTCCGTACACATCTACTGTTTAAAGAATGAGAACATATTACTGTCAAATTTACTATGAAAATCTTATTGTGTATAACAGTTTCAATGAAGTTCCCAATTTTACAATTGTTCAAAATCTGTTGTAAAACACCAAATGCCACCTCAAATCCCTCACCTATTTCTTTTCCAATTTCCTGATTAAAACTAATATATAAAAATTAGTTCTAATAAATTAAGTAATTCGTTTGAGTCTAGTATTACAAAGTGTAAACAATGATAGTTACATTTATGAGCCTCCATACTACAGACCTATAGCATATAAATAAAATACAATAGGCCTATACCATATTAATGTCCCTTGCATACGCAATATTGTAGTCCACCGTCCAGTCTTGCCAGGGTTTTCTGCCCACTAGTTTAAAGTAATCTTATTACGGTTATACGATAAGTAAATAAGATGCCAAAACAACAATGTTTTGCATTTGTAGAATTGTGACCTTTATGTATCAATCTAGCACCAACTGCTTTTGGTTAAGTGCAAATGGGGAACCTGATACCATGAGTCAGAATAAAGTGACAATGACTGAAAGCGAAAGCATTTGCTTCAAATGAAAGTAGACACTTGGTGGGCAGGGAACTGTGAAAACCTACAACCAACAATGTTCTGTTTTAGCATGCACGCCATAGAGTGAAATCAAAAGTTTGTGTCTATTTAAAGTGGGCCCGTGATGCAGAAAACTTGTGGAAAATCCAAATATCTCTCAATGTTTGACATTGCATTAGTTAGAACAAAGATCAGTTAAGTACCTTCTCCTCTAACTTAACTCCTAGGCGTTGATAAACTCTTTCATATCCCCTTCGACTGATTCCACAGATTTGTGCCCATGCCTTGCGATATTTCTCTTCCCCACCCTGCGACACAAGTGAGGCAATAGGCAAAAGAATACAAAAGAATATGAGACACAATGAAACCTCCAGGAAGAAAATCATTAACCAGATTTTCTTCCAAAATGGAAGAAACCAAATTTATAGGTTGTAAATCAGATTTATTCCAAAATGGAAAATTGGTATCTATAGCCTGTAAGTTCTTTTACAACTGACTATTTTATTTTGTTTTTTGATATGCCTTTTTCAAGTGAGTTACTCTTTTTTTTCTTTCGATAAGTAATCAAAGTGTGTGTTAAAAGCATAAACTGAGAAATTTAATTACTAACTTTTGATGCACAAGCATATATGAAAGCAAGTGAGGAATGTAATTATTACTATAATCCATCACACAATCCTCAGGCCATAAAAGTGAGTGATTCACCTGGAGACTGACAACTGCCTGTTGCGCCCTCTCCTTGAAACCAGGATCACTGTCAAATCTTTGTTTTGACGCCTTATAGAATGCCTAACAACAAAGCATTCAAGTTAAATCAATAATACCTACTTCAGTTGAATTTCATTATGTATTTTAGAGAGGGGAGGGGGGGGAATTGAATCTTGTTGATTGGTTGTCTAAGGCAAAGGCATAAAGCAGATGGCAATGACAAATCTTACCAGAAGACATTTTTATACTAAGGGAAATGTAGCATAAAGCAAATGGCAATAACAAATCTTACCAGAAGACATTATTAGACTGAGGGAAATGTAAATCTTCGAACTCTGTCCCAATCACCTTAAGGTTCATAAGATAATTTAGCAAAGAATTAAAACTATATGGAGAAGTGATGTGGACAGTGACTTTGGCCTCTCTAGAAGTCAGTGATAAAATGTTTGTACTGAACACAAACATATAGAACAACATAAACCCATTAGGTAAACTTTATTTCAATTACTGTATTTCTCTATCTGAAACAGTATATCAATGCTTAATCAAAGAAGAGTTTGACAGCTTTATCACTGAGGATTGAAATGGAATATATTAATATCTTACAGTCCAGTCTTGTATTCTATAGCATGTAAGGTGCTCAATGCAGCACAGACAACAGTTACTTGCATTGTTTGCTAATACAACCCCTGGTACATTCAAATGACATACTTAACCAAAAAAAAAAAAGAACATTTCAAGTGACATGAAGAAGTATTCTGCCTATACAAATTCAGGAAGTTGACATAATTTCCAAAAATTTTCACACTCACCTCAAGATCTCCAATAGCCTGATCGCTGGCAACTTCCAAGCTTGGAAATTTTTCGAAAAGATATTCAATTAGCATACCAAACTGCAAAACATACATAACATCCTTACGACATAATAGGGAAGTAATGAAAAGTATCAAAATAAACCATTTCATAATTCAGACGGCAAAGAGGTCATAGTATTATCAACTTCTAGATCAGCAATAATCAACAGAAAATTCAAACAAGTAAAATTGTCCCACTTAATAATACAAGAAAGGCCTGTTGGAGTTCCTTCTTCCACCTCATATTTGGAAGTGAAAGAGCAATGAAGAACTTAAAACCAATGTTGTTCGCCAAAAAAACATTTTGACCACAAAAGGAATACAAGTTAATACCTCATAAAAGAGAGAAAAACAAACACAAATACACGCGCATGGGCACGCATGCACACACACTTATGCTCACCTGTGTACCCCAATCGCCAACGTGGTTTCTACGAAGAACCTCAACATTTGAAAACTCTAGCATACGGGCTAGACTATCACCAATAATTGTAGATCTTAAGTGGCCGACATGCATTTCTTTAGCAATGTTGGGTGAGGAAAAGTCAACCACTGCCCTTTTGATTGGAAGTTTTGGTGCCCATGTTTCAATACCATTTATTAGCATGTTTTGGATGCTCTGCAGTAGCAACAATATAATTTCATAAACAAAATATCCATACCAAGTGAAGTAACCAAGATAGCTCGTGATTCTATCATTCCTATCCATTGCTATAAAAATTAAGGAATACCTTTGCTATCCATTGCTTTGACAACACCGCATTCACAAAGCCAGGTCCAGCTATACTGCATGATTCTATCATTTCTGATGCCGGTAGATTTTGCATAATGGCCTTAAAGAAGAAAAGAGCGCATGCTATTGTTTAACGGTATCAATTCCATGTTCAATACAGAAATCATAACATTGCCGATGAACTGAGTTTTTAGAGAAAAGAAATATAATGCAGAGAATATGGAGAACACCAGTGTCGATACCCGTCCAATAGGTTGGGGACCTGTGAATTCAGAACCCTTGCCTTTTATTTTTGTCCATAAGCTCATGGCATTGTTGCTGCACCAAAAAAAGAAGTTCCCAATTTAGCAATTCAAAAAACAAAATACAAGAGTGTCTAATGCTAGAAAATCCAGAGCAATTTAACACATCACAAACTCAAAACTTCAATTGATATATTTCCATAAATCAGCTTGCATCATACAGGCAAACTTAGTTCTTGGTGCAAATATATGCAACTGGGCAATACCATTGGTAATCACCAAATCTTGGATTGCAAGCAGCAATCAGAGGCTCTACGTCCAACTCATTAGGGACTGTTGCTCTAAGAGATGCTTCAAATAGTTTTGCTAGTTGTTGCTTAAGACTCCCAACACTTTCTTCATCCTGTCTCGAAAATCATTATATTGAACCAACTCAGTATTCTTCTAATAGTTGTACTGTAGCCAAAATCTAAAATTACTCTTTTCTTCAATACACACAACTGTGACCAATATATATACATATGTTTTCACGTTGACATACATATTTATATCTGCATAAGCAAATTAGATCAACTTACAGCTGCCATGGTTGACACTGTCTGCACCTTTGTTGTCGAGAATAATCTTCTAGATGTTGCTCTCAAAATATCTGTCTAGTTTCACAATAACTTCACAAAATTACAAAAAGCGCTACCTTTTTTTTTTTTTTTTTTTTGGGATAAGTACCAAAAGCACTACGAATATTGATCTTACAAAACAAAATAACATAAAATCGAAGCATTAAAAAACCAAAAATGATATCAAAACCATAAATCACAATATACTGTTCTGATCACTTATAGCATTCATTCAGACATTATAGCAACCACTAGCAGAAAAATTAGCTGCTTATGCACTGTTAGGAAGCCATTTCAAAACTCCATATTTTGAGCAGAATTTAGAGTGTGAATAAAACATTCGAGAAAAACAGATAGATACAAAATTATAACACACAAATATGTATGTGAAGATAGCGAAGCACACGAACAGAAATGACGAGACATTCTCGCTTGCAAACGAAGCAACAGGCATAAGCAATTAATTATATGCATATATGTATATTTGTATAGGCAGAGAGAGAGAGAGAGAGGAATTGGCTTACAGGTTGCAGAGAGAGATGGTGGAGGATGAAGGAGAGAGAGGCGATTGAAATTTAGAGAGAGAAATTGCGGAGGAGCAGAGACCGGCGGAAGTACAAGGGCCAATGCGCTTGTCATTAGTTTTAATACTCTCTTTATTCCTCTTTTGCGCTGATTTTATGTTTCGCATTCGCGCACTCTCTCTTCCCACCCGCCCTGCCCTCGCGTTAGGCTTCTCACTCTGGTACTTGGCTTTCTTATTAGGGTTTTCGGGGATTGGATAACCTGTGTGATTCTCTTTTTCTACCTTGTGTTGCAGCTGGTTAAAGGCCAATAATATATTGACACGGCGGAAGTTAATGTGCATTGTGGCCACCCTGTCAAGCCTGTGTTGTACAATCATGAGAACAAATTCAGCTAATTTTGAATTATAGAGATTAATTTGGTTGGTAATAAAAAAAATAAAAAGTTGTTTGTGGAGCTATGGAATGAATTAAGCGGATTGAAATTAACTTATTATGTAAATAAGTTAAATTTAAATATATTTTAAATTTTATTACTTTTTTAAACTCAATTTATTGAATTTTTTTATTGTATACAAAAATTAAATTATTTAAGCTTGACTCGTAATTGATTAATACTGGATAAAAAATAAACTAAATTAAACTTGAACTTAGTTTTTAAGTTCTTTAAGTTCTTAACCTCCTAACTAGTTGCCTGTGCATTACAATCATTGTAAATGTAAATCAAACTTTTTTGTTTATATATTTTTTAATGTTATTTAAGGAACAACATTGTTTGTTTGTTTTTTTTTTTTTAAAGCAATCTAAACTATAACCCACAAAATAATCAAACTTTTATGGATATATCAGAATTGTTAAATACTTACATACATACACACCCTAACGTCCCGATGTGGAACGCCAACACAATGTACAAACTTAGCCGCCAGTCTTGGGCAATTAAGCCCTAACTGGCCTATGAGCTGCCACAAAGACGTTGGCTAGACCAGCACAAACTTTGCCCCACACTCGGACACTAGTATCGGTTTGCTTTTTTTTTTTTTACAATATTCAAGTACCACCCACAAAATGATCCAATTTTTATAGACATACTAGGACCATTAAAATACTCTCACTCACCATAACAATGTTATGAAAATATTTTTGCATAACATAAAAACAAAGGCCATGTTTGTGTTACACCCCTAATCCAATTAGATATTAATTATGTCATATTAGGTGAGGTGTGATCGCACAAGTCACCGTACTTGCAAACGACACCTTAACATCTAATCGAAAAAAAGAACACAACGGAATATAATAGATAAACAATATAATGAAGAAAATAGAATAAACTCTCCAAAGGAAATCATAAATCATAGATACATTACCACTGAAAAATAATCAACATCCTTTCAAAATTTTCTACCATTGCACCATGTTAAAACATAACACCAAAACCCAACGTCTCATATAAAATACAACTATGAAACTGAAAGTAAGACAATAGAGCTCTCCCAAGCTCTGAGACTCGACATCCTGACACCAGCATGGTTGCTACCGCGGCAATGACCAAAACTACAGTGAACCGAACTCTTTCATTTGCTCACCTGTCAAAGAGTCTGTGTGGGTGTGAGATAAAAGTCAACGTACTCACAATAGATAATCAAACTCATAAAGAATGATAAATACAATCACAGATCAGCCATCAATGAATAATTCATCACCCAATGATACATACTCATCTGTAAAACACCAATATGTAATCATCCTCTCCTCACCACCAACAATGTAATGTACGTCATGGAATGCAATATCTATTGTGATGCAATGAACGAAACACCCACGTGTGCGCGCAATTTTAGATAACGTTGGCTTAATATATCGATGACACATTATTAAGGAGGCCCCACGTCGGCACCTTATTTAGGTTAATCCAAAAATTATCAAACTTTGGGAACTCAACATAGACCTCTCAGAGAGTATCCAGACTAACTTTCACATTTTTTGAACATCCCTAAGTATTTATTTGGTATTTCTTAAAATAGGATAGTGCTGCAGAAACTCGAATTCAGCAATAGATACTGTATATTTGATAAATTAGTAGCATAAGTAAACGATATCGAAATAACCTGAAATTTGGTACAGATTATCATCAACCTTTCTACGAGATACAGTAAAAATTTTATAATTTTTGGGTTACTCTAACTTGGTCGAATGCTCTGTCAAACCAAAGGTTACAGATCTGGGCAGATTTGGGCATCAGACTCCTACAGTAGTAGCTTAACTTTCAAAAATCACCATAATTCGATTATAAAACATTTTTGGCTAAAACCAAATCTCAAATTTTTCTAAGATCTCAAAGTTCAAGTGTGCAAAAATTCAACTATAAATCAGATTTATAAAGAGGCCAAACAACCTCTGAAAATGGTTGTTTTTGCAGATTTTCACAGCAGAAATCTTTTACCTTTGGACAGAGGTTTCTATCTCAATTCTTAACCAAATCAAATGAATTTTGTGTCTAAATCGAGTAATTTTTCAAGTTCTTTCCACATATGGTCTTAGATGTTAGATCAGACATTATTAATGTCTTGAAAACAGGGTTGATAGTGACTGCTCTTGCCCAAATTCTGGGCAGCAGCCATAGTTCTCTCACCCTCTCTTCCTCCTCCATCTTCCTTCTTCCATGACAAGGATACATATACAACATACAACATACACAAATATGGTACTCACCTTGATGATTGTAACAAATCCTTCCCTAGAATTTTCCCCCTCCTCTTCTTCCTCTTCCTCTCCTCTTTTTCCTTCTTTTCCTTTCTTCCTTCTTCCTCTTTATTTCTTCTCTTCTCTTTTCTCTCTTTCTCTCTCTCTATATGTATGAGCAACCCTTCTCCTTGACTTGCTATTTTCTTTCTTTCCTCTCTCTTTCTTTCTTTTCTCTGTATATACGCCAAAGTGGAAGTGTGCACAATGGTTGAATGGTCTTCCACTTTTTTTTATTTTTTTATTTTTTATAGACCTTGAGAAGTCTTGTGATGATCACACCAAATACACACACATATGCATCATAATAGGTCATCTCACTCACTTATTCCTACTCCTATTGCCTTGCTTGAACTAATTAACTTGTTAGGTAAATGTATGTTACATCCTTAGGTGTCTCCCAACATCCCCCAACCTCACCACACTAATGCACTTTTTTAAAAACATATTAAGGCTAATGAGGTATGATAAGCTACATGCATCCACATAATCATACATACTTGACATTATAAGATTGAAATCTCACATGTTGGTTTAAGCATTGATATGCTTCTTTTTATGGAGAGATCATGAATTTTAATATCGAATAACTTTAGACTTTATTCTTGATAATGCATCCAGCTATTGCCCAACAAATTCTAACTTATGAATTTTCTCAATTATTCAATCTTGATGGTGAGAATATTTATATATACATATATGTTGTAAAATTATAGCCAACTAAATATAGCTAAAAAATGAGTCAATCTCTTTACAGTTCCTTTAGTATAATTTTTTTTATAATTTTTTAAAATTTTGATTTATGAGTTAAAAGAATTAATTTTTTATAATCTTTTTATTTTTATAACCTAAGGTAAATAAAAAATTAAACTTTGTTTATTTATAAATATAAAATTTTAAAAAATTATACCAAACAAGCCATGAGTCCGCAAATGGAATTTATGTCTCTTTTCTACTGAAAAAAAAAATATAAAATAAAGACATAAGTCAAATCTAAAAACTTGTAAAATAAAATTACATTCAAATGAACTGCAAATATATTTTTATTTTAATTTCTTTTTTTCTCCAATTGTAAATTAAATTAAAATAAGTAGCATTAAAAACCCTGTTTGTTCTTATCCATTTCTCATTGTTATTTTCAACTGTCAAGTCACATGGTCATATCCCAAGCCCACTGTATCAGCCCCATTAAAAATCTTCCCACTACAAATATCATCCCACGGCCCATCCACCACATCACTCATTCATCAAAGAGATTGAGATTTGAGAGAGAGAGTCAGAGCGAGCTAGAGAGAGAGAGAGTGAGTGAGTGAGCGAGCGAGTGAGCATGAAGAACACAGGGAAGGGTAGCAAGAGCAATCCAAAGTCCGGCCAGGATGTGAAGAAAGATAGGAAATCAGGCACCGGAATGAATGGATCGCCGAAGAAAGGTGGTCACGGAGGCAAGTACACTTGGGCCGGCGGCGATGGTTACTCGCACGCCGAGCTTGGGTTCGAGAAAGGAGCTGTGGATTCCAAGGACCCCAACTTTGAAGATCCTGAAGAGATCGTCGTCGTCGTCACTTGATGATGATGATGAAGATGAAGATGAAGACCTTTCGTCGTTTGACTGAGATGTAAATATTCCTGATGTAGGGTGAGATCCGTGGTCTCCCCATTTCAAATAATTTTCGCGTTTACGAGCTCGCTATGTATGGATCTATGCATCTGTGCCCTCTGGGTTTGGATTTGAAACTAATTAAGTATTGTTAGCACAGAGTTGTGTTGTATATTTTCCCTTGTCTACTCAGATTTGGGAATTTGTGCGGAAGGGAAAGGAAGTGAGAGGAATTGGAAAATTTTGATTTTCAAAGAAAATGAACGGAAAAGTGGGGAGTAAAATAATATAGTGAGTTTTATTTGTTTTGGTGACCAAAAAATTAATCCAAACTTTAATCGCTTGGTTCATCTTTCACACTCTACAATTGCTCATTTAGGGCGTACAGTTTTTTTAATAGCTTTTTTAATTTTGTCTTTTTTTGGCTTTTATGCACAAAGTTAAGAGATTCGTTTGGTTTTGTTTTTTATTTTTATTTTTTGTTTTTTTAAAAATAAAAAATAAAAAATATTAAAGTAAGTGTTTTTCTTAATATTAATTTGATACTGTTAGTAAAATAATAATTTATAAATGTCATTATTAAATTATAAAAAATAAAAATAAAAATATACATTTATAACAGGTAATAAAAAAATAAAAACTGAAAGATTTTTTAAACATATTTAAAATTTTTTTGTTTGTTTTTTGTTTTTATAATTTAAAAAACAAAAAAAAGTAAAAAAGAATTAATTTTTTGTTTTTATAAATTAAAAAAAATTAGATCGAAAGGTTTTACAAAATGGACCTTTATATTACATATTGAATGTGTTATGTCCAAAGCTATTCCATCTCGACTTGAGATTAACTCACCGAAAGCCTATTCGAGATTACTTCAAAACTAGAGTTAGAATTTGTTAATTTTGAAACTCCTATAACCAAAACAACACTCTAAAATTGTATAAAATTTAAAGTTATTTAAGTTTCACTTATGATTAGTTGATAAACTCATTTAAAATTAATTTAAAAAGATAATTAAATTAATTTTAAATATATTATGAAAACTCATTAAAATTTCAATCAAAATTTGAACAGTTTATTGATCGACTTGACTCATTTATAATTATATTACATAAATATATACTAGTTGAATAATGTACTTACTTTTAGAGTGAAAATTTTTCTAAAGCTACATTACTACATGGAGAAAGAGATGAAAGTAATTATACTTCATTTTTTTTTATAACAAATTTCACTCTAAAATTGATTTATTAGTACGATCAAAATAAACCAATTTTTTTGTTAAAAAAAAAATTCAAGTGAAGGATTATTAGTAGAACCCATGGCCCATGATCTCGTGAGCCAAATCTCGTGAGTCAAGTTTAAGAAGTGTTTAAATGTCATGTTTATAAGTTATAAGTTATAAATTATTTTTAAAAATAATTAAAAAAAACATGATTAAATATAAAATTTTTTTAAGTCACTCACTTAAATATATTTAAAAAAAATCATAACCAATATAAAAAAGAAAAATCCCAACACACGATGACATGGCACAATTTCACTGGAACCCCGACGACCTCTACAAACTGTACGCTAGTCCGGTGCACACTTTACCCAAACAAGTCCCCTCCTCCATCTACAGCCCTCCCCCTCCTTTGCAGAGAAGACGACAACGACGACGACGACGGTTGCTTTGCTTGGGCGTCTTCGCCGTTGCTCCGGCGAAAAACCTAAGGCCCAAATCTTCAAACCACAAAGCGCAATCAGAAGAATGTAAAGCAAAACACCGAACAACGTACATTCATACATACATAGATACATACATATAGGGGGGGAGAGAGAGTATGGGCAACAAGATCGCTCGCACGACGCAAGCCTCGGCGTCAGAGTACTACCTCCACGACCTGCCGTCGTCGTACAATTTGGTGCTGAAGGAGGTGCTGGGGCGAGGGCGCTTCTTGAAATCGGTACAGTGCAAGCACGACGAAGGGCTGGTCATCGTGAAGGTATATTTCAAGCGAGGTGACTCGATCGATCTTCGGGAGTACGAGCGACGGCTCGCCCGAATCCGAGAGATATTCCTCAGGCTCGACCACCCCCATTGCTGGCCCTTCCAGGTCCCAATTCCTCTACTTAATTTTATTCGAATTAGGGTAGAACCAGTAATAATCTTTAGATGAGCTGCCTTTGGTTGGTTGATGAGAAAACTTGGGAAGAGGGATGGAAATGCGGTTTTGAATTTTGAATTATTGAGTAGTTGGAAGCCGAGAAAATATATATTTTTTTAGTTTAATCAGCTTAATATTGCTGTTTAGCATGACGGACCAGAATTTTCTTCGTTTGGTTGCAAAGAAAAGGCAGGAAAATCAAAGGGATAAAAATTGATAATCAATTTTACTCAAGATAGTGAAGTTAATGTATCTGGTTTGTCTTTCCTCTTCTTCATTGTTTCTTTTATTTTTATTTTTTTTTTATAATTCTTATCGACACAGCTAAGTAGTTCCGACAGGCTCATTTTAGTGGATTTTTTTTTATTTTTTATATTTCTCAGTCCCAAGTTACATAAAATTCAGTTGAATTTAATTTTCTGTTTCCTGTATTTTCTGGGTATCAAAATGTGCCAATATTACTCACTTTTTCTTTCGTGTTTTAGAAAGTTTAGTTATTCAAAGTCCTTACACGTGAATATCACAGTTTTGGCTTGAAACGGATAAAGCTGCTTATCTGTTGAGGCAATACTTCTTCAATAATCTTCATGATCGATTGAGTACTCGGCCTTTTCTCAGTATTATTGAAAAGAAATGGCTAGCTTTTCAGGTTTCTCTTTCCCTCTCCAATTTTTAAATTTTAATTGGCATACAGAGACTTAGCATTATTTATTCTGGTGGTTCTGCAGCTACTATATGCAGTGAAACAGAGCCACGAGCATGGAGTTTGTCATGGTGAGTTCACTCATTCAGTCCACATATTCTACCATCACTATCCAGTACTACATGGGTTTCTGTGAAAAATTTGTCATGAAATGTTCCAGGTGATATTAAGTGCGAGAATGTGCTTGTCACTTCATGGAATTGGCTTTATCTTGCTGACTTTGCATCCTTCAAACCCACTTATATTCCTCACGATGATCCCTCTGATTTCTCATTTTTCTTTGACACTGGAGGAAGACGGCGTTGTTATCTTGCTCCTGAGGTTGGTGCCTTTTAATCAAATTTAATTTTTTGGATTGGCAATACTTACCTGTCATTTATCTTTTAATTTTGAAATAAAGGTTAAAAAATGAGCCAATTTGATGAGTGCAGTGATGCCACTTTTATGGTGTACATCGCTAAAAGGAAAGGTTCAATTTTTCGGGACGAAACTACATTTAGTGAGTAAGAAAAAATTGGCAAATGCACTGGTGTCAGGAGTTCTTGAGTTGAGTAACCTGTACGTGTACTGGTTGCATATTTGTCACCTCAATCCCAAGGGGAAAGGTTATATACGTAACAGCCTTGTAGAGCTTATGCCACTTTTATGGTGTACATCACTAAAAGGAAAGGTTCAATTTTTCGGGACGAAACTGCATTTAGTGAGTAAGAAAAAATTCGCAAATGCACTGGTGTCAGGAGTTCTTGAGCTGAGTAACCTGTGCATGTACTGGTTGCATAGTTGTCACCTTAATCCCAAGGGGAAAGGTTATATACGTAACAGCCTTGTAGAGCTTGTACAAAAATATCACCAAATTACTCTGGGATGATCCTTTTAAGTTAAGTTGGCCACAACTAGCAGGGGAAGATCACTGGTGCAATCATTTTGGCTGCTGAATGACGAATATGTTCAGGATTAGCACATACAAATTAATGGGGGAAAAAACCTGGTGAATGATGAATATGTTCAGGATTAGGATATATAAATTAACAGGAAAAACCTAAAAACAAAAGATCACTGGTGCAATCATTTTGGCTGGTGAATGTTAAATATGTTCAGGATTACCTTATCTAAATTAGTGGGAAAACCTAAAAGCAGAGAAGAACCTGTTAAGAGCACCATTGACCAACTTGGGAGCACTTATGTACGCGAAATTACATCCTTTAATAGATGATATATCCACCTCAGTTGTTCCTTTCTAGAACAAAAGTTTAAGAGATTCCAATGTACGTGTTTGGACATCATACTCAGGTTTACCCTGAAATTCATGGAATGTGTAACTTAGTCTGTTCCCCACCTTTTTTCGGATAAGGAAACTTGAATTAAAAAGCACCCATGTACAAAGAATAAAAATATTAGATACGAAAACCTATATCAGCTATGCAACCTCTTTACTCACAAAATTCAACAGAATCCAAAGATAGGTTCAAAGACAAGTTGACACTAGCTGGGAACCAACTATAGAAGGAGACAGTAGTTACTATTAGAAAAAGAAAGGAGACATAAGTATACTCTTCAGCTTGAAAAGAGGCTAATCCATCCCATCAATAGTCCTGTGGTTCCCCCCTGCAACTGATCCACATCAAAACCAAGGGCACCAAAAACTATGCTTTTTTCCTTCTTTTACCAACTCTAGACCCCCTCCAAGAATGAAGGAGTTTGGGGAACATCTTTGGAGAACAGATGCCGAACTCATTAAGAGCCAATGACCTGAGGTCTCTCATCACCTCGCAATGGATGAGAAGATGGTTCACCAATTCTCCATCATGCTTGCACATTCAGCATGAAATTTGTCTCCTCTTAATCATATTATCCATGGTAAGAAACTTGCCATGCGTTGCAGTCTAGACAAAAAGGCCAGATTTGAAGTGGCCTTTGACACCCACACCCCTCCACGAAAACAAAGTCTTACTATAACCCACAAAAACTTTATAAAAATATTTCAGCTCAAAGCTCCCAGATTTTTTACTTTGTCCACCTCAATACATCCTCTCCTACTTCCAATATATGAGGAGTATGATAAAGAACACCCAAACAATTCGAAACTCTGTTGTTGCCCAATTATTAAGCTCCCTCCAGAAAGCAACATCCCAAAAAATTTGGTTGTCTTAAACCTTAAGAGTTTCTTGCTCGCTGTAGCTTACTTCCTTATTTGGCGAGATGCTTGCAAGAGCAGGAAAGGCCACCCCTACCTTCTCCTCCCAATACCAATGGTGACTCCAGAACTGAACCCTAACACTGCCACCTCCAACAAAATGGGTGTGACACTGTAACTCATCCCCATTGTTCCGAATTCCCTCCCACAACTCCACTTCATGCGACACCACCACCTCCCTCGAAGCCCAATTGCCCCACATGACACCATTTTTGCCTTCACCACCCTCCTTCAATATCTATTATGATCACATGCACACTTCCAAAGTCATTTGCCCGAAAGAACCTGATTAAAAATTTCAATCCTCCACAGCTCCACTCCATGTGACATTGCCACCTCCCTCGAAGCCCAATCCCCCCAGATGCCCCCAATTTTGCTTTCACCATCCTCCTCTAGTAGCTATTACAATTACATGCAACTTTTGAAGCCATTTGCCCAAAAGAGCTTAATTAAAAATTTCAACCCTCCGAATCCCTAACCCTCCCACTCTTATGGGGGCGTACATTTATCCCAATCATATTTAAATTCATCACCAATCCTTCTTGAAAGAATTTTTGATGCATCTTTTCAAGCTTTCTAATTTCCAAAACTGGAATTGGGAAAAAGGACATGAAGTAAGTAGGCAAGTTTGAAAGAGTGCTTTTAATCAACATAAGCCTGCACCTTTTGACAAATACCCTCTCTTCCAACCTGCCAATCTTCTTTGAAACTCTCAATAACCCTATCCCAAACATGCTTCGCCTTAAATGAAGCACCCAAAGGGAGGCTCAAATGTGAAGTGGGCGGAGGTTCCAGCTTACACCCCAAAATTGATGCCAAAAAATTAACATTAGGGACCTCTCCAATTTGACTTAAGGCTGATTTCCCAAGATTCACCTTTTGCCCTAAAACTGCCTTGAGAAAATCTTTGTGCCTCAAGTTTGCTTGTGCCTTTAAGAATATGAGAGGTGCTTTGTATCATGATGGTGATTCTTTAGATTTGGAACCGTTTGTGTTTGTAAGAAACTTAAAACATATTCATTTACATGTTATCTAGGATAAAAAAGGTGGTTTAGTTTACCACCAGGAAGTCTTGAGAAAAATAAAGTCATATATAGATCTATGCTTCATCTTTTTTCTCAGAAAAAAATGGAAAAGAAGAGCTTTAATCCTAGGTAATTGTGTGTATGTAATCAACTTGTCCTATTCATTGAATATTCATACTATAGGCATGTTTGTTACAAATTTCATTTGCATTGTCCTTGTGCTGCATATTTAATGCATGCTCATGTGTCCAAACACATCCACAGTTTTCTTCATTTGAACCTAGACATTTAAATCTCGCAGGGTAAATCTCTTTGAGATTTCAGCTCCTATTTTGTGTTTCTAAAGTCATCGTCAATGCCGCCCACTGAACCAACGCCACTGCTTCATCACTATATTGCCACCTCTGCTTGTGTCGCCACTTTCTTTTTTTCTTTTTTTTTCCCAAACATTTTTATGAGTACGGCGGTTGGCACAGATTTGTAGCACAAGTATGGGAAAAATAATTGTAAAAAAGAAACCCAATGAACCCCATACATCAGCACGGATTACATGGTGGTGCAGTGCCCACTTACTCCCTTCTCCACCCCACCCCCCTAAGGGAAAAAAATTGTAAACAAGAAACCCACTGAACCCCATACATCAGCAAGTATCTACATGGTGGTGCAGTGCCCACTTACTCCCTGCTCCACTCCCCCTCTTCCCCGAGGCGCGCTTCCACCAAATTCCAGCATCACTGCGCTGCCAAAACCGTAACCACTGCTGCCACACTTCGATCATAACCACTGCAATGGCTACCGCTATTCGTATGACGAATCCTGCTATCTTCCCCTGCCACCATAAACTTTATAGTTGGCACAAGCTCTGAAGAGACTGGCACCACCTTCTCTAGCACTGCAAGCACCTCCAATGCAATCCCCCATCCAGTTCCATGGAATTAAATATCCTAACTTAGACTGAATTTCTGTCACATTTTGAGTGATTTAGGCTGGATATTTGGCTGAAATAAAATTGTCATACCACTGCTGTTTCGTCTTCCAATCACATCATTAGTTTGTTGGCTTTAGTTCATCATGTATCTTCGTGAATATGCTTTGTCCCTGAGTCAATCTGTTTTCTTTCTTTTCCATAGCAGGCATGGTTCTGACTTTAGTATCGGAGTTCTGTCAAAGAATGTCACATTTTTCTTGCATGTTTGTCTGAATGAACTAAAATTGAGCACATTCAAAGTAAGTGTGTGGAAAGAATATGCGGTCAATCACACCGGAGCTTTATTCAGCAGAGTTGACCTTTAAAATGAGTAAAGTTAATGAGAATATAACCTCATGTGGTCCTCAAGAGTGTGCAATTACTAATATGTTCACATTGGGGAAATAATGAATTGTGTTTAGCAATACTCCTTGTCTCTCACTTGCAATTCTGTGAAATTTTAGTCAGAATATCTCTTCTATCAATTTGCCTATGGTTCTCCTTTTTCTGTAATCAATAATTATTGGGTTTTATTCTACGTGATTATCTTGATTGTGTAGAACATAATAGATAATTTGTTTTTGATTTTCAGAGATTTTATGAGCATGGAGCTGAGATGCAAGTTGCGCAAGATGCACCACTAAAGCCATCTATGGACATCTTCGCTGTAGGGTGAGCAGTTTCTGGACTTTGGATTTCTTGGAAGGAGGATTTTGCCCTTTGACAGGATATGATGATATATGTACTGTTATGGTTACCAATGGTGAAAAGGATATGTATTTTCTCGAGATGAGCAGATCTTACTGAGCATCTATAAGTTATTAGGTATTCTATATTTACAATAATAGTAAGGAGTTTGTGCAGCCTGGTGGTTACTATAGATCAATTCCTTAAAATTCATCTCAAATTAAATTACAATGATTCTGCACCACCATCGCCAACATAATGGCTACTATTGTGAACTATGACCTCCTTTGGCATCATCCCACTTCTATTATTTCTTCCAACATCATTTCCACTGCAACCGTGATACTAATATTTTGGCCTCTACTAATTCCTTCATTACTGCAGCCTACAATTGTGTGGAAATTTTATATATTTAGGAAATTTTATCGCACTTCATTCTATTCTGTTAATTACCTCTTGAAATCTCATCAAACGGATGCCCAGTGAAGCCATGTGAAACGTGGATTCATTATTGTTATTATCTTGTGCAAAATGAAAGCATACAACGCATATGCTTGTTTCTCTTCACTGGGATGCATTTGGTAAATTGCATGTTTGGCCTGTTTTTACATTTCTATGATTAAGTCATTGATGCGTAATGTGAAATTTTGTTATGGAGCAATTGTTATTGAATCTTATTGTTGAGGTCGCTGTCTAACTTTCTCTTCTGACACAGTTTATACATATATCACGTGTTTATGTACGGTATAATGGGTGTTGTTTCATGCTGTTGCTTTAGGTGTGTAATTACAGAGCTTTTCCTTGAGGGTCAGCCGCTTTTTGAACTGTCACAGCTTCTTGCTTATCGCAGAGGGCAGTATGATCCTACCCAACATCTTGAGAAGGTAGCTTCTCATGGTATCATGTCTTTCCATATAGCTCACCCTTAAGTTCTTTGGCCTCCCTTTGTTCTTGTAGTATCTTTAACATGATCCCAATCACTTTATACTGATGATTTATTAAAATTTTTTTAATTGTGCATTGGCCTTACAAATGACATTCTGCAAATGATAAATTCCCTTAGAATTTTTTCAACATAATTCCCATATTGACTCTTATTCATGTTTAGTGATCATGTTATCAAATTGTATGTTTTATGAGAGCAGATCCCAGATTCAGGAATCCGTAAGATGATTCTTCATATGATTCAGTTGGACCCCACGTTGCGATTTTCTGCTGAAAACTACCTGCAGAGCTATGCTAATGTTGTGTTTCCGAGCTACTTCTCACCGTTTCTGCATAATTTCTATTCCTGCTTGAATCCACTTGATTCTGATACAAGGGTAAGGTGCTTTTATAGTCTAATCTATCAACAGCGGCAATCTTTTGACTCACGTACCGGCACTTACCATTTCTTGTTTCTGCTGTAGGTTGTAATGTGCCAGACTGTTTTCCAGGAGATACATAAACAAATGGCACGATCAAACACTGTAGGCGATCAATCATCACAACATATAGATGAAAAGCAAAACTTTGATTTGGGAAATGATTCCACGAGAAAAATGGAGGAGGTGGAGAAGGGCTCAGATCATGATCGTCTTGAACTTCTTGGTGATATCAGTAATCTACTCAGGGATGTAAAACAAAGTAATCGGTATGCTGGTGTGAAAACAATGATGGAGGATGTAGCTAGTTCTGCATACACTCAAAATCATCAACAGTGTGGGATGCAGTCTCCTGGCGAGCTATTGCAAACTATCTCCAATGTGTTTAATAGAAACCACAAACCCTTTCTGAAAAAGATTACAATGAATGAGTTACACTCATTGACGTCTGATTATGACAATCAGTCAGACACTTTTGGAATGCCTTTCTTACCATTACCTCAGGATAATGTGAGCTGTGAAGGTATGGTTCTGATTGCTTCTCTGCTGTGTTCTTGTGTACGCAATGTCAAGTTACCTCATTTGAGAAGGGGGGCTGTACTTTTACTTAAGTCCTGCTCCTTATATATTGATGATGAAGATCGACTGCAGCGTGTGCTTCCATATATTGTCGCAATGCTCTCTGATCCAGCAGCAATTGTGCGCTGTGCTGCCTTGGAGAGTCTGTGTGACATTCTTCCTTTAGTCCGAGATTTTCCTCCTAGTGACGCTAAAATTTTTCCAGAGTACATTCTCCCAATGCTTTCCATGCTTCCGGATGATCCAGAGGAAAGTGTGAGGATATGTTATGCCAGCAATATATCGAAATTGGCACTAACTGCTTATGGGTTTTTAGTTCACTCAATAAGCTTGAGTGAGGCAGGTGTTCTCAATGAATCAAATTCCTCCCAGAAACCCCCATTTACAGAGACATCAGGACGGTTGCCGAATCTGAACAGTGGTGCACAGCTTGCACAGTTGAGGAAGTCAATAGCTGAGCTCATTCAAGAACTTGTAATGGGCCCAAAGCAAACTCCAAATATCAGGAGATCACTCTTGCAGGACATTGGCAATCTATGTTGGTTCTTTGGCCAGAGACAGAGTAATGACTGTTTGTTACCCATCCTCCCTGCTTTTCTAAATGATCGAGATGAGCAGCTAAGAGCTGTATTTTATGGACAGATCGTTTATGTCTGCTTCTTTGTGGGCCAAAGAAGTGTAGAGGAATATCTCCTACCTTACATTGAGCAGGCTTTAAGTGATGCTTCGGAGGCTGTAATTGTGAACGCATTGGATTGCTTGGCCATTCTGTGCAAGAGTGGTTTCCTGCAGAAGAGGGTACTGCTTGAAATGATAGAGCTTGCTTTTCCATTGTTGTGTTATCCCAGTCAGTGGGTGAGGAGGTCAGTTGTCACCTTTGTTGCAGCTAGCAGTGAGAGTTTAGGAGCTGTAGATTCTTATGTTTTCCTTGTGCCAGTTATACGTCCTTTCCTCCGCAGACAACCAACATCTCTAGCTTCAGAAAAGGCTCTGCTTTCATGTCTAAAGCCTCCCATCTCAAGGCAGCTATTTTACGATGTGTTGGAAAATGCAAGGTGTTCAGACATGTTAGAGAGACAGAGAAGGATATGGTACAATTCATCAGCACAGCCTAAACAATGGGAGACTGTAGACCCATACAAGAGAGGAGCTGGGGAGTTGAATTCAATGAAGGGATGGTCTGACAAGCAAGATGATGTTCAGGGTCACGGACCTGTTGCCAATGGAATGGGACTGCTGGATCTAACCAAAAGTGATGATGGTGATACTAAAATGAGTGCTACAGCAAGCTTTCTGCCCAATGCTTCTGGCACAGTTGAAACCCATGATTCTCTATGCTCAGAAAAATTACAGTTCTCTAGCTTTATGTCCCCTCAGGTTAGTGGTTTGAACAGCTTTATTTGTGATAAATCATCAGAAGGCATACCTTTGTATTACTTTAAGAAAGATAAACAAGCAGTGGCAATTGCTCCGACAGCCTCTGGTTCATCATTGCAATTGAACACCTTTGGATTTGGTTCATCGTCCGTACCTTGGATGGATCCAGCAAATAAGTCATTAGGCTTGGCTAATTCAGTTCCAGCGCCTAAGCTTGTCTCAGGCTCATTCAGTATCAGTAACAGTTCTAAACAGTTTCACCGAGTGGTGCATGAATCAGAAGGCAGGGAAAGCGATCAAACAGTCAGTATTAACAGCAAGTTTCAAAACTCTAGTATATCTAGCACAATGAAAGGGAGTCCCATTACAACAGAAGATGCCCCCACTCCAACTGATGTAACTGGATTGCCATCTTTCTCACGAGGGTCATCAATCCCAGATTCTGGGTGGAGGCCACGTGGGGTGTTGGTTGCACACCTTCAGGAGCATCGTTCTGCTGTTAATGACATTGCCATTTCTACCGATGACAGCTTTTTTGTGAGTGCATCTGATGATTCCACTGTGAAGGTGTGGGATTCCAGAAAGCTGGAGAAAGACATATCATTTAGGTCAAGGCTAACTTATTCCCTGGAGGGAAGCCGAGCGCTATGCATTGCAATGCTCCGAGGGTCTGCTCAAGTCATTGTTGGAGCTTGTGATGGCATGATACATATGTTCTCTGTTGATTATATCTCCAGAGGTCTTGGTAATGTTGTTGAGAAGTATATAGGCATTGCTGATGTAAAAAAAAAGTGTGTAGGAGAAGGTGCCATACTTAGCCTTTTAAACTACTCAGCAGATTGCGATCAGATGATTATGTACAGCACCCAAAATTGTGGGATCCATCTTTGGGATACAAGAATGAATTCAAATTCATGGAATTTGAAAGTAAATCCTGAGGAAGGCTATGTGTCTTCTTTGGTGACAGGCCCTTGTGGGAATTGGTTTGTGTCCGGGTCTTCCAGGGGTGTGCTTACACTTTGGGATCGGAGGTTCTGTCTGCCTGTCAACTCATGGCAGTATTCTGTCATATGTCCTATTGAGAAAATGTGCCTTTTCCTTCTGCCTTCTAACACTGCTATATCTGCTGCAACACGGCCCCTTGTTTATGTTGCAGCAGGTAGTAATGAAGTTTCTCTTTGGAATGCAGAAAACGGAAGCTGCCACCAGGTATGTGACTATTGTTTTTGGCTATTTTCTTTAGGAACTTTATATTCATGGAATTGGATAGAAGAGGATTTTTTTCTTTGGTAGGTGGACAAGTTAGGGTTTTTTAAGTATCCCATATGGACATAGATATACAATGGGGTAGAGCAGTCTGATAACTTGGCTTTTAATGATGAGTGCACTTGAGAGGTGGATGATTTAGACTTCAATAGAATATCGAAGAGTAATCATGCTCGATTATTGATTTTAAAAGTTATTGTAAGTGGTAGTTTATTTTGAAAGTAGTCTGAAGATACTTCAAAAGGTAAGAGACAAATGATTAACTAATAAACTTAGAAGTGATTGTCTACTGGCAAGGAGGATGAGTTGTTTGTAATTAATGCAGGACTCATGTTGAAATTCCAATATTTGGAGTGATGCAATTTTCATCATTTATAAACTTTGCTTATTTTGATCAGTTTCCTGCCTGTGATTTCATTTTTTCATCGGTTTCTATGGTTTCCAGGTATTGAGGGTGCTAAGTAATGATAGTGATGCTGATTTTTCTGACCTTCCTTCAGCCTTGACCAGACCATCCAGTAAGGCAAATATCAAACCAGATCTGAGACGAAATGTGGATCCAAAGTACAAAGTAGATGAACTGAATGAACCTTCTCCCCGTCTTCCTGGTATCCGCTCCTTGCTTCCCTTACCTGGGGGAGATTTGTTAACTGGTGGTACTGACATGAAGATACGTCGCTGGGACCATTGCAGGTTTAGTTACTCTTCTGTTTTTGTTCATTTGGTTATCCTGTGATTTTTCTTCTGTTTAATTGGCCCTGGGCTTCTATATTGCAGCCCTGACAGGAGTTATTGTGTTTGTGGGCCTTCTATAAAGGGCGCTGGAAATGATGATTTCTATGAAACAAAGTCTAGTTTCGGGGTGCAAGTTGTGCAGGTATGTTCAACTTTTGAAGCAGGAGTTTCAACAAACCCCAATCCCTCCCCCCCCCAACATCCATTGTTTGGAAGGTCCCACTAGGATTGATTGACAGTCCAAACCTGAACAAATTATTTTAGGGAGTGCCTAGGTTCCGTCTGAGGTTTCTTTCAAACAAAAGCAGTGTTAAATTATGTGGCATCGTAATGGGTAATTGTGCAAAGGAACTTACAAACTTATGTTAGCTTCTCTCATCTATGTGTATACATATTTGTTTTGATAACATGTCTGGTGCCTAGATGTTTGTAATCAAAGTGATGGTGCACTAGTGATTAGGCTGACCAATTTATATCTAAGTGGAGAGAGAAATTGCTTAACTCATAGATTTGTTTGATGGAAACCTTATCATGTCATATGCTCTGTACCTTGATAATTCTTTATCTTGTGATATATTTTCATAAAGTTTATACTTTGATAAACCTATGGGTATGTTGATTTTCTTAAGCCTGATCAAAAATATAATTTTATTGGTAGAAAGACCCTCAACTCTAGCATATGTTCTGAGTGAGTGGTTTCTGTTAGGAGCTTTACACGACGATTTACTCACTTATTTCCTTTGACTGAAAAAAATATATAATTTGCTGTAGTTATTAATGATTGGAGTTTAAAGACAGAAATTTGAGTATTCCTCTTATGGAAAACAGGAGACAAAGAGAAGACCTCTGGCAACCAAGTTGACTGCAAAGGCAGTTCTTGGAGCTGCTGCCACTGATTCTGCAGGCTGTCACCGTGACTCTATTCCCTCTTTGGCTTCTGTCAAGCTGAATCAGCGACTTTTGATATCAAGCAGTAGAGATGGGGCCATCAAGGTTTGGAAGTAAAGGACTTTAGCTTATCAGTGATTTACTGTACATAGTGCAAATGCTGGTTGAAAGTGTACATAACATACTAAGAATAGAAGTTAAGTTTAAGTTCCCATTCAGATCATATCTCCATTTACTAACTCCTTCCACAGTTTCTAATACCTCCTTGCCTGATTTGTAAAACATGTGGTGGGGTGTGGAAAAATAGGAGTTTATATAGTTTGAATGTCAAATTTCACTTGTTTAATTTTCATCATGCAAGTTTCAAGAGTTTATAGTTGCACATGCAAATTTCAAATGCAGCAAAACGCCCCTTGGTAATTAGAACAAATCCAAAATATTTAAGCAAGGTTTCTTTTTGTTTTTTTCTTTCCCCTGTTAACTTATATAATTTTGGGTGGCCAACATTAACTTTTGGGTCATATCATGAAGAAGTGTAGTCCTGGTCTATGCTAGGAAAAGGTGGAGCTGACGGAGAAACTTCCATTTTAGAAACCTCTGGTATCTCATGGTTGGTCGACACCCTGAAGAAAGATTTCTTTAAGAGTATGAGAACATATTGTTGCATAATTGTGCGGAATTTCCTGAACTTGAAATACACTGTAATCAGTCCTTCACGTCACCACCTTTCTCAAAAATCAATTGGCTTTTGAGCCTTACTTGTGAAGCATGGGACATTGTAGCATTGTCACTTCAAAATCTCAGATTGATTGTACTTTTCAAGTTACTGAATTTGTAACCTCGGAGCAGGGTTCTGGTTCCATCCTATGAAGTTACATATCCAGTCCATGCTTGACAAATATAGTTGCAACTTCCCTTTGCTGTCAATACATTGTTTGATTCAGGGCCTTTCAATGTCCTTGAGCAAGAATTGCCAGAAAAGCTATAAAACTAAAATTTGTGGAACATAGGAAATTTGAGTCTTTCAATCATAACTTGAAATGTATGAACGACATGTAGGTTGTTACATTGCCATGCTCACGTCAGTTCACCATTGAGGACTAGTGATGCATGTCTGATAGCTCTAGAGACTCTCCAAACTTCATGTTGTACGGAACGCCATGACTCTGCTGTGTTCAGACTCTTTGCCTTTTCGATTGCATCATCAATCCCAGGGAAGGATTTAGATCCATAATCATTGTGTTTTGATGGTGCATAAATCTGAGAAAGGCATAGTAGTAGTTAGATTGGTCGCATTTGTGCAACAACCAGAGTAATATAATTATGGAATCTGCAATGTGCTACTCAGTCAGACACGGTTTTCACATAGAAACGAGGAGTTAGATCTCACCTTTGTAAGGGACATAACCAGTAGGAGACAAAGGTATACTCATCTTAATATCACGGAGGAATTTGCATGTGTTGAAAGGAAAAAAACATACCAAATGCTTATACCATGGCCTTCCAGTGAGTCCATCTCGATCTGTGAATGCTCGCTCTGCCATCATTAATCTGTCATTCAGCTCTCTAACTTTCCATGTGTCCTTTTTCCACATTGATGCCCAACCTTTGTTTTCTTCCATTGCCTGAGAAATTATATTCCTAGTATTTCTTGATCAAAGAAAATAATTTATGGAGATCTTGGTCTATTGACACTCAAGGAGTACCTTTCTCTGATTATTTATTTTGGTGGCTGCCTTTTTGAGCTTCTCAATAGACTTGAACAAGGGAATAATGCTTATGCCCTTATCTAATACCTCAGCTTTTAACTCTTCTGCGCTTCTCTGTTTTCAAGAATTAGATGCATTTCATTTAATTTGCTACTAAACCACATGTACAAGGCTCATGATGTGAGCTTAGTGATTGTATCCGAGTTCCATAGATATACCTGGAGCTCATGTGCGTAGGGGAGATAATTAAAAGGCAAAAATTCCTCATCTGCAATTCGAAGAGCTACTAAACCCCAAATGCTTGCCACTGTTTTACGATGATAAATATATGACCATAAGATGAAATAGAAGTTGATTGTGACAATTAATAGCACTTCAACTTCATCAAACTTAAATCAAAATGGCAATTAGTTAAAGATATCTTTGCATCCTTTTGTTATTCTCTAGTACTTTTAGAAGAAGATGAATAGTGAAAAATAATGGTAGTTGATATTAGTAAGAAAACCTTGGTTCTTTTCTTTACGACTAATGTTATGAAATGCCTTGAACTTCATATTTCTTAGCTTATGATGGATTCTTCCAACATCACAAGCAATGATCAAATAATGCACGAGGTGCTATTGCTGACATATGGGGATTTTAAGGTTACTAGATACTTTTATTGAAGAACCATAGAACAAACCTGCTACATGCCTATGAAACATAGGGTCACCAAATTTTTTCATCCAGATGAAGTTATCATACATTGAGTGGTAGACTGGGTAACCTGCAATAGTAATTCCTGTCAAATAATTCTTGGAATATGCCGGACAGAACACCATACTTTAGCATAAGTTCAACTTTCCAATTACACAGATTGCGAATGCTAATGCTATGAAGGGATTTAATAGTTGAACTATTATATTTGTTTTTTAATAAATAAGAAGATTTTTATAAAATACCAAAAGGCAAAATACTATACACATGATTACACATCAAAAAGAAATATCTATAAGTCCTCATCAAAATTAAGCTCGCCTATGAAATTAATCAAAGAGAAGGAAGACCCTCACAACTTCTCCTTCAACCAAAAATGAAAACAATGGAGCAAATACAATTTAGCCTGTGAATTTGCATCTGTACATCCTTGGAGTCCTCATTGAAGAATCAAGTTTACGGTCTTAGGCTGAAGCTAATGAGACTCGTGTAAGTGGTACTTCCTCACAACAATGACGAGGAGTTCAATTTTTACATGCTTGTAGGTTCGCTTGATTCTTGGCCTTGGCCAATATTTATATAGAAGGGTTTAGTTGCAAAGTGTTGTGCTTAGCTCTCTAAAGTTACACAACAATTCTCATCAGTCTTGGCTAATATTTATATAGAAGGGTTTATTTGCATAGTATTGTGCTTAGCTCTCTGAAGTTTCAGAATTTCAGTTTTACTTATTTAGTTATTTATTTTTGGTAGAGCTAATTATTTTATCGAAGGAACATTATGATTTTTGTCATTAGATGTAACATGTGGGTACATGTCTAAATAACAATTGACTCCACAGGTTGGGGTTGTTGAGATGAGAACTGGGGAGCTGAGCAAGGTTCACGTGAAGCGGATGAAGATGTTAGGCCTAAGTGGTACGAGAGCTGGGTTATAGGCAGTTGTAAATAAAGCATGATTTGCTAGGTATGAGGAGTAGCTGAAATTTTAATACTGGCACAAGTTCTGCCCTTCTGAATCAGATAGATTTGTATCTGAAAGAGGTCATGAATAAGTTCTTTCAAAATCGAATATTTGTCCCTCTGTTGAGGTGTTCCAGAAATGTCTAGGATTGAGTAAATAGCTCTACGAACGAATGGGTATGTTTGCTTATTGTTTGATGAATAACACCGTGTAAGCCTTGAGATTATAAAGCTCGAGGAGTTCATTTGAATAGAATGCAAGCAACATTCATAGGCATGACACAAACTGTATTTCAACAAAAACTTGACCCAAGGAGTGCCTTCAGCGAAAACTTGAAGGAATGAAGTTTTACCAATAGGTAGAGCTATGGAATGGACTGAGGAGGAACGGCCCGGTGCCTTGTAATTACCGTTAAACACTTGAACATGCAAGGTAGAAGCCATGGGCAAGGAGATAATAGGAAAAGGTGAACATGCAAGGTAGAAGCCATGGGCAAGGAGATAATAGGAAAAGGGCAATGTGGAGAAGCCTATTAGTAACATGTACTTTGTTTTTGATGAGGAATATGAGGGGCTTGACCTTTGGTGGAGACAAATGGTCCAAAAGCACCATGGCTAAGGTCATGAAGTTTTGTGATAAGTGCGTATGACTAAGGCGCAACTTAAGGCAACCTAGGAATGCCAAAACTCTGTAGTTAAAGGGTGTTAAAGGAGTAATGGCTACTTAGAAAGGATTTTCTGGACACAAGGCTTGTCTATAGCTTTAATGTGGATTAGGAAGGATAAACTTTCTAGACCAAAAAACTTTGGGCTCGTAGCTTACTTTATCTATTTGGTAGATAAAGCACCTGATTACCTTGGAGTTTAACCCAGACATGGCTCTGCATCTAGTTACTGGAGAAGGTAGATCAATGTAACTACCCCAAGTAGTTGGACAGGCTTGTTGAGGAAAGGTATAGCTTACTCAAGGAACAAAATTTCACTTCATTCCTACTGAAATGGCCAAAATATTTATGGAAACCAAAATGAAGCCCAAGTAGAATAGGGAAATTCGAGTGTTTCAATTGGAACAGACCTAAACATGACAAAATTCATTCAAACACATAATAAATGTGGACATGTTAAGTTTTGTGGATAGGAATCTACAAAACTTAACATGTCCATTGTTGTGAACCAATGTCAAGGAATGAATGCTGTCAAATGTAAGTCCATACAATTCTGAAGATGTGCCAGATCCTGAACAAAAAGAATGAAGAAATTTACCAAAAATTTAATAAGAATAACTACTACTAATATCAGGTCCTTTCTCTTTTTAATTTAAAAATAAAAATAACAAAGTAAAAACAACATTTTTTTATAAATGATTTTACAAGGCAAATAGTGTGAATTTGGGTGCGTTGATGACTGTTGCAAATGTATATAACATTTTGTACGTACAAGTTTTGATTAATGATGCAACTACATTCTCCTCACTGTTGTGGGTCTTGTGCCTATTTGTTCCTATGCTCCTTAAGCTCTGAAGCTGACTTTGGTCTATTGTGCATGGATATTGATGCTTAAATGCTTCACATGGTTGTCTAGACAAATTCTAGCCCCTTGATGAGGTCACTTAATTTGTTTTGTTTTTCAACTATGGCAATGAGTACAGACTACAGACTGTGGTGTGCTAGATATTCTTTCAATGTTTTAAGCACATATCATATGCTTAGTTGCTAACAGATGGAGCCTAACAGCTATGCAAAATATGACTATTTATTTCACTGAAGGCACCCTTGTTGAGGGGTTGTTAGGAAAATAAAGCGAATGACAAATATCAAGATATTTCACACTTGTATAAGAATATGATGAAGAACAGGGAACTGAAAGCAATTTTTTGTACAAATATCCTAAATAGATTACTAAATCTCTCTTAGCTGCTTTCTAACATTTTGTGATGGATGATCTAAATAGTTGTATTAATTATATTGTTGTTTGGGGTGAATTAATTTTATTAAAAAAGTTTACTTCAGGACTTCCATACTATATTTTGCTATTTGTTTTGGTGGGTTCACTGGGTTGTGGCAATTTATCGGTTAAATATCCATATTCTATTGCTCTACTCCTATTACTTTGTACTTCATTCTAAAGAACTTCTTCACTTTCTGTAATTGATGTTTAATGAACTTTGTTACTCATATTTGTTCTAGCAGCATGTCTGTAGTATGCAATTGATGCTGATTTTTCATTTACCACTCCTAGTATGTATGATGTACATTAGGAACCACAAAGGCAAGTTATTGGACTGTTGTTTAGGCTTGCTTAAATGTTTTGACAATTATGGCTAGATAAATTTGGCAGTATAATTTGAATTAGTCTAGAAGCAAAAAGGCATTGGGCACTTGTTTCATTTTCTATGGCAGTAGGAAGAGGATAATGTGCATTTCCTCGTAATGGTTTCAAAATTTCCTTTTTCTTTAATTAGAAATATTAAATTTTTTTTTATCTCATGTATGATTTATGGTAAAGATTGCTATTTACACTACATTAGATTATATGCAATATAGTTTTATGTTGATTAAGGTATTTACCATGTTACTCAATGTATAGAGCGATTGCATGGTGTTGCTTATATATCAATTCAAGGGAAGGAATTGAGTCAAAAACTCTAGCAAGAATGCTTTGCTAGTTACTCCAAATCTATAAGATTTTGATCCTTTTGAAGCATCTTCATATTGTGGTCACTGTCCATCCCTCTAAGCTTCTTAGATCAGCTTAATTGAAGCAATTGCAGTTGATGCCTAGTTTTGTTTTCCTACTTTTCATGGGTGCCATTTTGGTATTATGCTTACCCTTGTGAATTCTTTTTTTTTTTTTTTTTTTTTCTCCTTCTCTTAATTCTATGTTACGTCTATGGACTGTTGAGCTGCTCTCTCTCTCTCTCGGGCTGGCTGGCTAACAAAGCTATTCAACAAATTGAATTTGGAAAGTCAAAGCTTTATTACATACTAGGGTAACTAGAAAGGATACACTTACGCCATATGAGCTGTCATAAATGCAATATATGCCATTGTCAACTTACCAAATGAAAGGTAATGTCACAAAGAAATATGTTTTTGTTACCATCACCGAAAGACATATCAGCTGAGGGAACACCAATATGTTGTACGAAGGCTGCGTAATCTGATCCTCCACCTCCTAACCTTCCAAGCTTCATAATATGAAGTTCAGGTAAATAAGCGTAACTCAAATTTGCTTGAGAGGATTCTGCTAAATTTACATTTTTTTGGTTTTGGTTTTACGTTTTTTGTGTGTGTTTGGGGCCCCCGGGGGGGGGGGGGGGGGGGGGGGGGGGGGGGGGGGGGAGGACTGGGAAGAAGAAACTTTGAAATGCTTACCATTGAATTATTGCTAGAGCCAATCCAGGTATCGTAGACTGTTTGTGATGAGTTATCTGGATCTTGAACCTTCAAAGATAATTACAAATGTGAATAAGATGGCTGAGAAGATTAAATAATTAGCTGGAAGAACAATTAATCAAGAAAACTTGATAAGCTCCACAGTTCTTTTATAGGTAGTTTTTGTTTGTGGCTGCTACCACTATTGGTATGGATAAGAATGGTGGTATTGGAGATGGCTGGAATTGTTATGGTTGAAAAAGTTGTTTCCTTTGTTCTTGGTTACTCATAATTGTAGTTCTTGCTTATGCTTGCTTACCGGTCCAGTGTTACTGGTAATTGTTTGGGTCTACCTGTTGAGCGGCTTGTTTGAGTAGTTCATCGAGCTGTGGAGTTGCAGAGGCTTGGAAACCTGCTCCATTGACTGCAGAATCAACGTTCAAGTAAGCAACAACCCTTGAACTTATCATTTCCCTGTTCTCTTCAACCCATTCTGTTGATCCTATCTGGAAATGGCAGGTGTTTTGAATTTAGTCAAACTTGTGTTGGGGTGTGTCGTGTGTGTGTGTGGTCGCGCACGCTTGTGGAGTGAGAGAGGGAGAGAGACAGACCAGGCCATACTCCTCAGCGTCCCAGTTGCAAAAGACAATTGTTCGTCGAGGTTTCCACCCTTTTTCCTGCAGCTTGCCTAGCCTTTGTGCAACCTTCATCCCTCATGAAAATCAGGTGAAAGTCTAGTTATATACTAAAAGACGGGGAATTTTTCTTGAATGAAGAAAAAGAATAGACAACTGTCAAAGGAATGCATTGGAGCTAGAATTACCTCTAACATGGATGCAGTGCCACTGTTGGGATCAACAGCTCCAAATGTCCATGCGTCGCGATGGTTACCCAGAATGACAAATCTATATATAGTTGCAACATTGTGATTAATATAATTATAAGGTGAGTTCCTTCGGTACTTAATTTTGTTCTACTCTGATGAGTTGATGATTTCTTGTTGATGCTTTAGCTTTTTTCTGTGTTTTCTGTGGTAGCATGCCTGTTAGACCTACGTCATGTTTTCCAATCACAATGGCAGCCAACCCATGAATCTAGAATACCCGTTACTTTTCAGAAAGATTTCAACATACCGGTCAGGTTCTTCTGCTCCTTCGATAATGCCAATAACATTCTCGATTGTACTTATGACTTGCTTCCCCTGAAAAACCATCAAAATACCCATTCACCATTTTGCATTAGGCACATGTTCTGGTCACTTCAAGTGCTTAACCTGTTTATATGATACTATGTTTAGGATGATAATGCTTAACCTGCCTATATGGTACTATGGACACTTACCATATAACTAAGCTCTACAACTCCAGGTCCTGGTCCGACTCTGTAAACTGGGGCATCAATGCCACCTTGCCAATCATCGTTGGCTACTAGCCCACCGATAGATCTTATGATTGCATCACCATCTGCCCAGGATATAGGCAATGAAGGTATATGTGGAACATCATCTCTTTTCTTCACCTCATCATCTGTTAGCCTCTCACATGCCCCGGTACTAGGCCAGCCTGGTGTGGTAGGATCACCAGCCCCTGTATACACTGATCCCACCTGTACTCCGGTTGGGGGCATCCACTTGTCGTCCGGAAACCACTTTGCATCACCTCCCCCACCACCGTAGTCCTTCCTATCTGTATAGATTATTACCCCTAAGGCACCTGCATCATAAGCATTCTCTACTATGTCCCCCCTGAAAATCCTTCCATATCTTGCTAATGCAACTGTGCCAGACACATTCACTCCCATTTCCTTTAATGTCACGTAGTCTTCCACGCGTCCATAATTCACATAAACCACTGGTCCAGATACTGTGCCTGATTTTGCATATCCATGAAAAGTGGGTAGGACTTCATTAGCTACATCGGCATAAGGATCACCTTTGTAGATTTCCTGGCGGAGAGTGAAAGTGGTGGGAGGATCTGGAGGTGGGCGTGTTAGTATCAAGGAGCGTGAGACAGGGTAGGTGAGGAGCACATCATAGGATGCTATGTGCGATCGGACTTTGGAGGAAGTGAGAGTAGATAGCACATAGGCTGCAGCTTCAGCGTTTGCTTGGGAGCCGGCGACATGGGGCCGGCGAGTGAGGGTGAAGAGGTGTTGTGAGATTGAGTCATTATCTGATATGAATATGAATAGGTTGTGATGGGAGGATTTTGGAGGGGACGAAGAGAAGAGGAAGGCGAGGGAGGCGGCTATGGTTATGAGGGTGATGGCGGCTGTTTTAATCATTGAAACTTGATTTTTGGGTGTTTGAGGGGAGTTCTGGGTGAGTAAAATGGTTGTTGAGGGGTTCCCTGTGAAGTGGGTGAAGCTCTGAGACACCCTTCCGAGAATACGAGAGAGAGAGAGAGAGAGAGAGAGAGAGAGAGAGAGAGAGAGGTTTGTACTATTGTGGAAAAAACTTTAATTATTGGATGATGATTCCATGAACAAATTCTTCATGTGTAGTACTTTTTGTGGGTCCAATTCAGTGGAGAGGTAGTGCGTGACATTTTCAGGTCATTTCATTCATTTTTTTCTTCCTTTTTGCGGGCCGGGCCTGTTGATTGAGTGGATTTCCAACGGTTGATTATTAATCCTTGTGGACTTTTTCTTTGGTATGATGGAACCTCAAAGGGAGATATGACCAAATGGTATACGTACTATTGTATATTAAATGGTGTATATCGTTTTCTTTAAGAAAGTTTTTTTTATTTATAATTATCCTTGGATTGATTGAAAATGCTATCCCCAATAGGCAACGCATGCCACCCCCCATTTGTTTGTATTGTTATTAAATGCCAGGATGCTGCCGGGATGCACCAGAGGCCAACGGGGTTGGTGGGTCAGTATTGTTTTTCTATTCTATTCTCCACGGAATCTGAGGACACTAGGTCCTACCACATCTCTCTCTCTCTCTCTCTCTCTCTCTCTCTCTCTCTCTCTCTCTCTCCATGAGCTCCAAGGAACATTTTAATTTTGTGATTGAATAATATAACCATGCTGCCTGGATTTTTCTTAGTTTGCTGAGAAATCGACTTTTTGATGGCTCTTCATACCAATGATCTACTTGCTCTGATGAAGTTTTAGACTTAACAAGTTGATGAGATTGTTTAATCTCAAGGTTGTGATGGATCCCACTGGTTCACTTGAGAGTAGCTTCAATTTCATCTAATTCCATTACCTAACTTTGCTCAATTCTGGTGATCTTAGAAAGAAACCAAAAGATTGAATCAGTAACACAAATCAGATCATTTGCTATGGTCGAGATAAAGATTTGACTAGATTCCACCGACCATTTTATTCTATTTTTCTAATTTTTTTTGGGAGGTAAGATGAATATATATAATAAAAAAAGGAAAAATTGTATAAAATACAAGCTAGGGGTATTCCTCAGGATCAGGGATGAATCAAGAGGGCTTATTGTTTACTATCACCCCAGACCCAGAGAATCTAGTTGGGCCAATATGTACGTTTGATCCAATGTGAAACTGTAAGAATCTTGATCTGATTTTGGCCCACTTAATGGTGTGAATTCGCAAAATTTTGCTAACAATTACTTTCCCAAAAAAAAAATGGAAAAACAATAATAATAATAATATAAACCACGTTTGTTTCAGGAATTTGATAAGATGGCATTTTTAATTCTAGGACAAATAATAATGGGATTAATTATTTCTATTTTGGTGTTTGAATGAGGCATGATTGAATAAGGTATCCAGTCCTATACCCTGTTTAGCTAGAGGGATTACATAACAAATGGAAAAAAATGGCTCTTCATTTACATAACTCCAAACAGGCCTTAGATTGTCAAAAATACCCCTAAACAAAACCACAGATTGAAAATTTTAACCTTTCTCTCAGCAGTAAAATAGTCTCTGTAAGTGAAATTTCTAGGAAAGCCTGACCGATCACTCAAACCAATATTGATGAGTTTTCAACTTACTGTTGTAGAGAGATAAAAGAGTTAGAATGGATCGATCCTTTTTGGGCCGATCACACTCCGACGGTCAAATTAGTTATTTTCTCCGAGAATAGAGTAAAATTCACAAGTGCATATCACTTCGTTGGATTGATCCTACCTTCCTCTCTCATAGCTCTGGTATTTATAGTTTGGCGCTTTCTGTTGAACCTACCTGATAATCATGACTTACTGCTCAGGTCTATGTCGGCTAGAGTCGGTTGATTGGACATAATTTCTCCTATATTGCTTTGCTAGAGCTTGACTAACTAGACGTGAGCGTCATTGGTTGTGTGCAACGCCTCTCCTGCATTGAATGCTAGTCTGTTCTTTATTTAATACTCTGTCCCTCTGTAAGATTATACCCCTGAGTTGGGCTAAGAGGGTTTCAGCTTGGGCGAATGAAATGACTTGGGCCTGCGGCGTAATACTCACTCTGGGCTGTTCCAGACCCAATTTAGCAGTGTTAATTGATTTGGGCTTGCTTAAGTGATTTGGACCCGTATTTATTTGATTCATAGTCCCTGGTAATTCCACCTTCATGGTGTTAAATGAAGGACAATTAGTTAAAGCCTTATTAGACGCCCCAAACACTGGATTAAAATAGTATTGGATACAAACGTACCCATAATCCAACATTTGTGCCAAATCTCAGCTGCAATTTGGCACCACATAGATTTGTTGGTGCAATGGTTCTTCCACTTGGCATCATATGATACCAATTACAGTAAACAAACACGTCATTAAGAATATATTCTCACCTACACACAAACAGGAAGACACTCTCGGGCACTCGACAACAAAACCAAAATCCAAAATTTTACAAACAAAACGTTTCTATGACCAGAAAGTGCATCCTTGGGAAGCTGTCTTGTGGCCGACATTTCATGCCTTTGATCCTCTCTCTCTCTCTCTAGAGACATAGATGTGATTGGATTCACACCCGTGAACTCTCACACCATGTCATGCTTCTCTAGTTCAGCAACACTTTCCACCTAAAACAAGTACCAAGTTGCTTATATATATATATATATATATGATATTACATAACCCAGCTTCTAGTGCACTTCCAAAGTCCAAAACAACATTCCTTTCCTACTTTCTCTCTTCTCACATTCTCATTCTCCAAATCATGTCTTGTTTTAGGCACTTTTTCTGTATTATCATTCTCATTCTTGTTCTAAATGCAAGCCGTACACTTTGCCACAAGAATGGCATTAGACCCAAGAGATCATCCTCTGGGAGGCAACTAAGAACAAACATGACACAAGTCCAAGTCTCGGAGCAAGAATTCATGAAATGGGTCAATTTTGTAGGAAACCTCAAGCACTCCCTCTTCATTACTGCAAGCAACAAACTCTCTCCTTTCCATACCCTCACCGTGGATAAGAATCCGGCGGCCGGAAACTTTATGTCGATCCAAGCTGCTATTGATTCTCTCCCTTTTGTTAATCTTGTGAGAGTTGTGATCAAGGTTCATGAAGGAGTTTACACGTAAGCATTTCTGCCCTATCTTTTGCAATTTTGCATGAATTATTGTATACAAAATTTTTGTATAGAATGGGAAGCTCCCATTATTGCAAGAAGAGACCTATAATGATGACTTTTATTTATAAAACGACCATCGCCACATCTGATAAAATTTTCCTTATAAATTTTATGAAAGAATAGTATTCTCCATTTTTTTTTCTCTCTTTGTTACTATGGGTTTTTGAATTATGCCAAATGGGTTGTGTTCTATCAAGCCATGGACTTCAAAAGAGTTTGTCAATATTAAGGTTTCTTGTAATTCAGTAGTCAGTGGGAAAGAGAAGGCTGGTTCTGTTTGTTGCTTTGTCTGTTTGTTTCTGATCAATGTGACATGAGAAGCTGATCTCATTTGAATAACAAGTACCAAGCGGCTAATGACTTGTCGTTTGCTTTTATCTTGTTTTAAATGCATTGTTTTCTTTGTTTCTTCTGATTTAATTCTTAGATATGGGTTTAATTTGAAAATGAATTTCTTCAGGGAGAAGGTTAATATACCTGCATTAAAATCATTCATAACAATAGAAGGAGCAGGAGCAGAGAAAACGATTGTTCAATGGGGAGACACTGCTCAGACCCCTGGGCGAAAAGGGCAGCCGATTGGGACCTCTGCTTCTGCTACTTTTGCTGTCAATGCTCCATATTTCATTGCCAAGTACATCACATTCCGGGTACTATAATCTCTCTCCCTCTCTCTCTCTCTCTCTCTCTCTCTCTCTCTCTCTCTCTCTCTCTCTCCAGAGCATGACAAATATATGTTATGTTGCAGAACACTGCACCAATTCCACCACCAGGGGCTACAGGAAAGCAAGCAGTAGCATTTAGAATATCAGCAGATACAGCAGCCTTTCTAGGGTGTAGATTCCTGGGAGCTCAGGACACTTTATATGATCATGTCGGTAGGCATTATTATAAGGATTGCTACATTGAAGGCTCTGTGGACTTCATCTTTGGCAATGGCCTCTCTCTTTTCGAGGTCTGATTTTCTCTAACCAGAATAATGAAAGAAAAAAGAGAACCCATGAATAATATTGGGATAATACTATACAAACAGAAATTTCATGCAGAATTTATCACCTGATTGATTGAAAGTCATTTACTTAAAAATAAAAAAATACTATTATTTTAGAAAAACTTGTACAGAAAATGCCGTTATCACAATTATGTGGCAGTGATACTTTTGTAAATAAAAGCTACCATGATGGGTATTACGTTTTTAAGTGAAAGTTCTCATTCAACCATATTATTTTTGTGATAAATGATGTATGAATTTTTCTGTTTGTATAACATTATCTAAAAACAAAACACTCACTACCATGGTGACCCTTTTTCACAAAAGTGTCACTGTCATATTATTTTCGTAAAATTTTTTGTATAATTTTTTTGAAAAAACAACATTTTACATAAAATTGGACTTTTGTTAGGAGGTTGTGAGCTTGATATCGTAGGGTTGCATTGCAGGGATGTCACCTGCATGCAATAGCACAGCTATTTGGGGCCATTACGGCACAAGGCAGGAGCAGCCCCTTGGAAGACACTGGGTTCTCCTTTGTGAACTGTAAGGTCACGGGGTCTGGAGCTTTGTTCCTTGGGAGGGCATGGGGTCCCTTCTCTAGGGTAGTCTTTGCCTATACGTATATGGACAATATTATCATTCCCAAAGGCTGGTCTAACTGGGGTGATCCTAACCGAGAAATGTAAGCTCTCTCTCCCCTCTCTCTTTGCCATCCTGTTTTTTTTCTTTGCGTACTACAAGTAGTTAGGGAGTCCGGAATAGTTTACGCACATTTTAACTAATTTTTTTCTCGATCCGATCAAAGGGTATTTAGGAATTACGAGTGATAAATCTCTTATGGCCTTGTCTCAAGATTTAAACCTAAGTTGGCACTCACTTGACGAATTAGAACAACCCCTCGAGTTATTTGCTCTCAGGTTGAATATGGGAAATTTTTTTTTTCTATAGACCGGATAGTAAGAGGCTCTTGTTGCCTAAATACGTATTGTATATTTAGTTATTTCCTATCATGTTGAATATGGGAAAATTTTTTGCTACAAATCAGACTGCAAAAATCTCCTGTTACCCGAGCATGCGTTATATATTTAGTTATTTATCATCATGTTGTAGATAAAAAAAAGAATTTTCTGCAAATCGAGCAGCACGAACCTCCTGTAATCCACGTATATTTATTTGTGAAAATCACGTACAATATAACATGACAAGTCCACGTCAACTCATCACATAGCCGTGGATTATAGGACACGTGGATGCCTAAATATGCTACACGTTACCCGGTAGCAGGAGGTGATGCTGTAAGGTTGGTTCCATACTCTCACAGTGGAGGCTTAGGATATGCCAAAATGCAACGACCTTTTACAGTGGCCTCTTGACGGTGCCGTCCGCAGTCTAATCCATAGCTTGTTTGTATGGGCTTTTGTTATAGTCATGTTACATTTTCTAGAGGTGCACTTGCTGCATATTCTCTGACCTAGCTTGTTAAACTTCTGTTATTAAATGACCAAAATGCTCACCTATTGTACCTATAGTCATTCATTTGTCATTTCTTATGGGGAGGACATTTTTGGCATCACAACAAAAGTGGTGATTAGAAACTTCCAAACCATATATGTAAGTCTATTCTCCTTGTCCATTCTATTCAACATGTTATGCACCACAGAGAGTGTATAAAAAAAACCCTAATCAACTACTTTACATGTATGAATGTATATATATATATATATGCATATATAAATTTAGATTGTAGCTTGGACCACACTAGCATACGCATGCAGTCCATATTACTCAACTCGTACCAACCTCCTAATGGTTGATACATGTTAGCATCGTATAACTATTAGGCCCTAAAAGTAGATGTACATAAAAAGTACTCGGTTCGGTTTCATTCGTTGATCAATTCAGTTCTAGATCCAAAAACATAAAGCTGAACAGGATTGGTTTGGTTTTGAATTTAGCATGAACCCGATCCATGCATTTTCCTGCCAAAAAGCAAAAAGCAAAAGTAAGAGGGGCTTTGTATTAATTAATGTTGTTGGCATTTTGTTTGGGGACAGGACTGTGTTCTATGGGCAATACAAATGCACAGGAGCTGGGGCAAGTTTTGCAGGAAGAGTGTCATGGTCAAGAGAACTCACTGATGAGGAAGCTAAGCCTTTTATTTCCCTTAACTTCGTTGATGGGTCTGAATGGATCAAACTGTAATAAACAAACTTCTTTGAAGAACATACATACATATGTGTGTGTGTATAATTCTTTGGCCAAATTACTCACTGATGATTTTTTTTGCTCAATGTATCGTCATTACAAACCATCTGTGCTCGGACCCTCCTGATTATACCGTGAAGGCCATTGCCATATAAAGTATTTCATGCTTTGTTATACTACACAATACCCTCTCTCTCTCTCTCTCTCTCTCTCTCTCTCATATTTTGGGCACAGCCCTTTGTTGTAAAGGTGGGAAAGCTTTCTCACCTCGCAAGAGCAAAGAGCAAGCAACTTACCGAAGAAAAAAGGGCAAGTAGGTCGGCTTCAAAAAGGGCTAGGGTTGCTTTCTCTATTGGTTGAATTCACCACTAGGTGGAACCAGACCTTCGGCTCTAGATTGCTGCTTGATTACCTATGTCGCTTGTGTTAAGCTTTCTTAACTTTCGTATTTCATCCAATTTGCATTAAATCTACTCTACTCTATGAGATCTGTAATCCTATTATCTCAAAATCATAGAGCAAATATGGTAAGAAGTAGAATGAATATGATAATCCTATGCTATTTGGTACTACATCTCCTTGTGACCAACCTTTGCAAATTGTGGGCTAAGCAATATTGGGCTAGCCCACCCAATTAATATCCACGAACAGAGATACATATGGGTGAACCAATCTCCAAGTTCTTTCGGTACTGTCCATATAAAAAGCAATAGATAACAGAAAAATGATTGTGAGATAAATAAAACAAATAATGGACAATAATAAATGAGAGAAAATGACAGGAAAAATGGACTCACTTGAGATATGAGGGTTCCTTGGGTTGATTCAAGCTTGAGGGATTGTATATATCATTACATATATATACAATGTTTGAAAGACCAAATTCTTATGAGAGCCACTAACAAAATGAAAGTAGGAAATGCTATGAGGACGAGAAGGTTGATGCCAGTGGGGTCAAGCAACCTCTACAATTAAGAGAGATAGAATTGGCCTATGGGCTAACAGCTAGGCTAAAGGCCTTTAGGTGAGTTCAAGGATCAAATATAACAAATTTCCAAATAAAAAGATTACCAAATAGCATAGTAGTGCCATATTCATTCTACTTCTTACCATATTTGCTCTATAATTGTGAGATTATAGGACTGCAGGTCTCAGAGTTGAGTAGATGTAATAAAACTCTGATGGCTTACCCCCCAAATGAGAGAGAGAGAGAGAGAGAGAGAGTACAAAATATCAATGGGTAGTTGATCAAATCATTCCAATTTGAAATCATCAACAGTATTTCATTATGAGCAATATTATACATACATAAAAATTATACAGAATTTATCATCGTAATAATGTGATTAAATTTGAGTTATTTATTTTAAAACTAAACATAATGATTCTTAATTGCACAAATATTACCACATCATTATATACAAAATTTTTAAAAAGATAGCATTTTTCTTTCTTCACTGATTTGTTGTTTTGAGGGAGAGGGAGGGAAATTTTTTTATTATATTCAAAGAAGTCATCAAATCAAGACTCAATGATTATAGATATATATCATTAGTAGAACACCAACAATAAAACTGAGATGAAAAGAAAGTCTAATCACATCTTGCCTGTAACTTTACAAACATTCCTTGTTATGCTCTATCAACCAAGTCTAAAAACACCCACTGCCTAGCTGATCTTCCACACCCTTTGTTCGTCATTGTCTTCTCTCTCTTCTTCACCACCTCGTCTGCACATAGCAATCTCTCTCTGGCTCCCTAACAAAATCTGCAGACCTATCAAGATTACCCATCACAGCATTCTTGAAATTAACAACTTCTTGAACATGTGAACAAGACCTTTGCATTCTAACCCCACTTAGGCTATTCCTTGACTCCATCATTTCATTCAGCGAGAGCCTCTTCTTGGGCCCCGGTTCAGGCCTTTGCTTTGGGGCACTGTGAGACCTCAACTTAGCCTTGAATGATTGTGTACTCGCCATATAGTTAGGAAAGCCCGGGTGTTGCCGGAAAATGCTGTCGGCGCAAACGCTCTTCGCCGGAGTGACCGGCCCATTAGGCCCGTTAGAGTTAACAAACCGGGGGGTGCTTTGGGCTGTTGAGAACCGGCATTCGTCGCCGGTTAGGCCCCAATCGGGGTTGTAAAAATTCCGGCAATTGGGTATCAACAAACGTGCCGGAAGTCGGCGGGGGAGTGGTGAGGACAGGGTTGGGCCAAATGGGTCGTCGCCGGAATCTGAAACGGAGGTGTTGGTTCGCCGGGATCTTGATTTGGGCCTGCCAGTGTCAACTTCCACAATCTTTGGGTTCTCTTCAATTGCATTGATTGCAGTATCGAAAGAAGCCGAAAGCCTTCTACTGTGAATTGTTGTAATGTATTCACTTCTTGTATCATCAAACCTTTCCTGCTCAAAATCAATACAAACAAAAATAAAAATTTTGCAATCAATCTCCAACAAAATTGAATTTGTGCTAAAAAAATTCACAGATTTGGGACTTACAATTGATTTTCGGGCACGAAAATGCCTAGGAAAATTATGACCATTGCTGGAAAAGGGAAGAGATTTTTGGCCTCGAACTATGGTTTGTGCTCTTATCAGAGCTTGCATACCATGAAGTGTTGCAGTGGCTTGTTTTCTCACCAAATAGCCTCTAACAAGAGCTTGTAACTTCACTAATCCTTTCAGGGCTTTCAATGCTTTTCTAGCCTGTTCACAAACCCACACAAATCAAGCTTCTGTTTTTCTAAAACACTTTCAAAACATAAAAAAAACACTAAAAACAAACGCTAAAGGAATTGTGAGGCCTAAGAAGAAACACATGCAATTAGACATAGTCATAAAAGCTTTGTAATTACCAAATATCCACGAAAAACGGTCTGAATCTTGGCGGCGGCCCACCTTTCGCGGCCACCGCCAAACATGGTGCCTCTGCCGTGGCTAGTGAGCCTAACAACCTCTACAGCCGCCTGCGCCGCGGCCACGGCTGCATCTGCCGCCGCGGCGGTGGCGGCAGCCACGGCAATTGCATGCTTGTTCTGCTCCTTTTCGGTCTCATCGTAGAAAGATCTCAGGCAAGCAGATTCGGCAGCGGTGATCTTCGTTGGTGTGGTGGCCGGATTCTGAGACAAATCGCTGGTGTCTCTCCCCGAGTGGCCAAAACTCCACCGCTTCTTGTCTTTCCGGTCCCCGGAATTCGAGTTGTCCTTGTTTTCCTTGTCTTTCTTTATCCCAAACAAACCCTTCAACCATCTCGTGGCTCTACCCATTTTCCTCAATGTGGAGAATGGCAGAGAGAGAATACTACACAAAATATAGAGAGAGAGAGAGAGAGTGAGAGAGTGGGGGCCTTGAAAGAGAGAAATTGAGAAATACCCAGTTGGAGCTTCCAGTTAAAAAGCACTGTTACACCTCACAATCTAGGCTCTTTCCATATTGTGAAAAAGTTGTCACAAAAGAACTGTTAAAACAAGGTAAAAGAAAAAATACCGAACCTCAAAATTTTACATTTTTCTCCATGAGAGATAATACAACAATCAAGAGAGAGAGAGAGAGAGAGAGAGAGAGAGCGAGAGAGAGAGAGAGAGAACTGAAAAACCCAGTTCGACTTGCCAGTTAAAATCGCTGTTACAGCCCACAATTTGGGCTATTTCCATAAAATGCACTGAGTTCTCAGAGAAACTTCAGAAAGGAAAAAAAATAAAAGTTCAAAGCTTCCATTTTTAATATGATAGTGATTTCAAGGAGTAGAAACTGGAGTGAGACAATAATACAAGCACTAGAGAGCAAAGAGAGAGAAAGAGCCAAAGATCTTAAAAGAGTGAATGAAATTATTGTAATCCAGTTGGAGTTTCCATTTAAAAATGCTGTACTAGCTCGCTCAATGGGAAAAAAAGTCCTTACATATGAGTCAATAAAGAAATGAATAATGAACAAAAATTCAAAAACAGCTTAGGCAAAATTCAAAAGTATATACAAATAAAAATTAGTGAACGTTCATTATTTTTAATTTTTGAAAGGGAGCTAAGCTGTCAAGGCCTCGTGACAATCTCTGCATTACATGACAAGGAGATGCGGCTTAGAGATGCAGAGTAATATTAAACAATTTGACAACCTTAAACTATGTACTAAGTAGGAATTTACAAGTCATAATCCCAACTAAGAGAGTGAATTTGAATCATTAAACAATCATTGATTGCAGAGGAAATGTGATCCCAACCTTGTCATAGAATCAGATTCTCAAAAGGAAAAGTGAAACCAAACAAAGGAAATATTGGGTAGAAAAGAAAAGTGTAACGCTCGAAACTTTCAATCCTCTCATCAGAAGAACCCCTTTTTTTGAAAGCTAATCACTTTCTGGAGCGACGTGTCATGAAAAAGAAAAGATGCCTCAGTGTCCTCAGCCTCTATTCACTCTCGTGAATACTTACAGACATATATACACATAACTATACATAACGCACATGCATTGCTTTGAAAACAACTTCATCCACAGTACGTAAGTCTGCATGTAACTCTTCTCTCTATCTCTCTCTCTCTCTATAAAGCAAGAGGGTTGTGTTGGTCGATTGCTTGTAATGACAAACCAATTATAAATATATATATATATATATTATGTACATGCCTATAGCCATTAAAGTTTCTTCTCTCTGTTATTTACCTAGCTCAGCTGGCGGACCCACGTTTGTCTGACTGGATCAGTCGTCTCCATTGTATTTTAAAATAAAAAATAATTTTTTTTATCTGTCCCATTTAAAAATAAATTTTGCCCAATTGAAACCTAAACTCAATACTCATTTCAAAATTTATTTGATAATTTTATATTAACAATCTAAATTTTAGTTAAAATCTATACATGTATGTGATATATATATATATATATATATCTGCATGGTTCGCTTTATATCTGTTAAAGTAGAGCTATTAAAAGTGGCTTTTTCTTGAGTTATCAATTCTTCTTCTTCTTCTTCTCCTTTCTCTGTCACCAAATGAAGACCAATGACTGCAACTTGTTTCTTTACCTTGGGTTGGTGCTGTGACATTAAAGAATACCTTTCACTGCTTCAAAAGTGCAACGCTTCTGTCATTTCTTTTTTTTACCCCCCCAATTCCCTCTCAATTCTCTGAAACATGGCTCAGAGATGAAAGGAAGTCGTATTCTGTGAAGAATCTACTTCTACTGGGGTTGTGTCATGTAATCATACAAATATGTATCGATAAAAATTGTTAATCCTAGGATATATACATATATACACATATATATACTTGTAAAAAAACTTATTGAGTGATGAAAAAATGGGAGCAGACTTCTAAGAACAACAAAATAAATGTAATTGCACCCTTATAGAATTTGATGTAAGAATTTTGCTATTGATACATTGCAGTGAAAAATATTGTTTTGTAGGAATAGATGTGAACACTCAATCTGCATAATTTCTCCATTTAAAGATGGGTCACTTGGTGTGCTCAGGGTCTATTCGGTGCTTTTTCGGTTTTTTTGGCTTACAAGTAAAAGTGCTAATTTTTTTCTAGCTTATTTATATATATATTTTTTGCTTCTCTTAGCTTATAAAAGTAAAAAAAATTAATAAAAAATAGTTTTTTTTTGTTTATAAATAAAAATAAATAAATAAATAAATAAAGCTAAAGAGAAAACTATACCAAAACGTATATTTAAACTCGATAAAGTATTCAAAACCACGTCATCCTCATTCTATCTCTTGCAAAGACAACCAATCTTCCTATTAAGTGGGTCCAAATAATTCAACTAAACTCACCTTAGGACCCATTACATTTCTCAAAAATGGAGTAAAAGTGACTTGGCATTTCAAAAACAATGAATAATATCATATTGACACTCAATAATAGCATATTGCACTTCAATAATTTTTGTTTCATAATGTGACATGTGGTAAACTGCAAATGGCTGACACATTGCCAGACATATGCAAACAAATTATCACTGTGCATGTCGTTATTTACGACAAGGCAACAGCAAAATAGTACACACCAATCGCAGGCCTCTCTCCTCTCAGTCCACTTTTACCAAACAAAACATGAAGGGCAATTCCTATTTCTGCCTATATATACATGTACATATAGATAAAAGTTGTTCTTAAAATTATGAGTTAAAATATTAGTTCATGCTATTTTAATTCAAAATGAAACGATAAAATAGTTATTGTCATATTATTTTGATAAAATTTTTAGTATAATAATTAAATTTTATAATTTTTTTAAAAATTATGAGTCAAAATAATAAATATTTTAATTAAAAATAGGGCCCCAAACAACTACATTGATTTTTTTTAAAATAAAAATTTTTGTTTTTATAACATTACTCTTAAAGAAAAATATTAACCATGCACAGGTTTCATGAATAAACGAGTCTCTAAATCAACAGTGGGGGCTCTTGCATTTTTTCAACTCTACCATCATGAGAAATTTGGCAGGGTGAAGAAAAAGCTCTCCTGATTGGTTTTTTGGTACAATTATGGTTTTTGTATTGAAAATAACTGGTACTACTCTCCCACAATCATTGGGGGTGAGTGTTTGAGACCTAGTAACTCACTGTTTTGTGAGAGCAGGGTTGGAGGGTTGGGTTGGGTTGATGCCCTTGAAGAGGGGAATAATTTTTTCATGCATTGATTGAAGGACTAAGAGGGTACAAATTTGGACTTATATGAATGTTGGGTGGGTGGGTGGGTGGGGGTTGCTTGTGTAGAGTTTAGTTCTTAAGTCTCGTTTGGAAGCAGCTTTATTATGAATTTTTAGATTTAGTTTTGACTTATGCCCTTCTGTGTTTTCTTTGCATGCAATGTGTGCGTAAGCTATTGTTTGGATATGGATTTTATGTAATGAACTTATCTACAGGACCTTGATACTTTTAGTTAGGGTGTGTTTGGATTGCTACTTAAAAAAGTTATAGCCATAAGCTTAAATTAGTTTTAAAAAGTCACTTTTTTTAACTTAAACTAGTTTTTAAAAATTCTTTTTTAATGGGGAGCGAAACACAATTTAAAAAAATTATAAGTTAAGCTATAAGCTGCTAAAAAAAGCTACATCGGAATCTCAGTGGTTGCAAATCAAATTGTAGGACTTGTTCCTCACATGGATCTAGGTAGACAATAAAATGCTTTACTTTCAGAACAGGTATAGCTGAATGAACATGGTGATCCCTTCTGATTTTCCCTTTTGCTTTTTATGTTGTAGCATTTTCAGATAACTCTCAAAATATTTTCAGTTTTGGGCCAAAAGGCACAGTGTTACACTATTTTGATCCATTTGGAGTTTTTTTTCCATCAAAGTGGCTGTTGTTCCTGTGACTATTTTGTGTCTGGCCCATGGGCCTAATAGTTAGGCAGGAACACAGCCCAGCTGTTAGGCCCATGCCTAGTACGGCCTGGCTTGGCTTGTGAAGTGACAGGCTGGGCCGGGCTTTAAGCGGGTTGTGCCTGTGCTGCCTGACCCACTTACTCACTCTATGCATACCGTGAAGTTACTTTTGGGCAGCCATCTTGGTCTGACTTGGGCCTCATGTAGCCAGATTGATCTTTCACTTCTAGTACTCTAGTGAGTTTGGATGGAGGATTTTGTAAAGAAAAAAAAAAGAAAGAGGATATGAAATTATATTGTATGTTTGGTTGTTAGAAAAAGTAAAGGATAAAAGAATATAAAACATGGGTAAGGATTTAGAATCTCTCATTTTGGTCTATTTTCTCTCACATTTTTCTTTTCTTTGTCCTTGATAGATGTACGCTCCAAACACAGCATAATGAGGTACTTGGATTTCCAGGTGGTGTGACTTGGGCCAGCTTTATCCTAATGAATGGAATCCTAGTATGTTTAAAAAAAATGCAACAAGCATGGGGCTTTTATATATGGACCCAAAGGCAAACCTTCGGTTTTTAAAACAACTTCAAAGTCCAGAAACTCACCAGGCCAGGGAAAAAATTTCTTGGGCTCCTAAATGGGCCTTGTATCTGAGCAATTTTCTTGATTGAGCCTGTCCAAGTTATGACCCAAAAGGTGGTAAGTAGTTGGTTATTGGATTTTCATTCTTGGTAGCTTCTTCTTATTAACACACGAAAAGGATCGGATAGCCATTCTACAATATAAAGGATTACCATATGAGCTTATTTGTTTATGCATGACAGTGGAAAACATTTTTACACAAGTGGAGCACTAAAATGTGGCATGTGTTTTTTACAGTTTATATATATAACATGAAAAGTAAGACTTATTGACATGTGTCATATTCTAGATTCCGCTAGTATAAAAAAATTATATCCTGTCAGTTCATTAAAATTGGTTAAAATCACATTTTATACTATATAGATTAAATTGAATTTTATAAAGTTCGGGATACTAGATTGGTTAAAATCACAAGCATTTTGACATTTTTTTCTCAATTTATACTGGTTCAACTGTGACTTGCCCTTCTCCTTGCTCACCGCTTCAGAAGTGCTTGTAGTTTGAGTGAAAGTATCCCCACTATCGTGTTTTTCCATGAGACTTATACTATTTTAACAATAAAAACGAGCAAAGTTTAGAAAACTATGCAAATTGAATTCGCAAGCCAAGGATGGAATTGATGGCTATGGTAACTAAAATTAACCGAAAATCTTTTGGTGTTTGTAGATTTGTTTGGCTAACAACTAGGCAATTAATTGAAATGAAATTAAAAACACCACTTGACTCTAACTAGGGCAATTTGACAAACATGAGAATTCTATTACAATAACAACAATTGTAACTAAATTAATTTTTGATCTAATTGAAATTCCAATGAAAACAAATAGGGATTTAAATTGATTAAAAAGGGGTTTGGGTACAAATGTTTCAATCTACCAATTCTAGCACGGAATTTGAAAGGGGGAGTTTGGGTTAACTCAAATCAAGAATCGTCTAAAGGACCCTTGACTCGGAGAATTTAGCTTTGAAGATTTAGGGATTTCTAATTAATTTGGAATTGAGTTTTATCATATTTAATGGGTTCTTTAGAAATAAATCACATGTTACTAACTATGATTATAGATCTAAGATTTCTACAACAACCAATTCCAAAATAATTAGAGAAAAAAAAATACAAAATAGGTATTCAATGAGATTTAGAACTCCCATTTCATTTCTTATGCTTTTCTTGGTAGATCTTCACATTTGTCCCCAAACTTGGTAGATCTTCACATTTGTCCCCAAACAAAGAAGTTAGCTTGTTGATTCCATGATTCAAAGCTTGCCAAAGTATAAAAATAGCATTTAAACTATAAATAAAAAAGATATATATATATTGAACTAGAGGAAATGTGAAGATTACAACCAAACAATACTAGAAATCTAACTAAAACCTTTCCAAAATCCTAAATACAACAATATAAAGTAAATCTAACCCAAAATATAACTTTCCCCCCTTTCTCTCTCTGTCCCGACTGCTCTAACCCTAAAACATAATATATCATTTCTTTTTCTTGACTGCTGGGTTGTAGGGCAAATTTGCGCTCCCCATTTGAAGTGCATTCGATGGCTGTCTGATACACGTTCAGACGCACCGTTCGGACGGTGAAGTAACTATTCGGACGGTTATTTCATCATTCGGACGGTCTTTAGACGCAAAATCACGGCTCTGTATTTCCTTCGAATGGAAAAACACGACTTTGTAAACGGAAAAACTCAATTTTGGAACTCCAATTTCTATCGTAGCATCTGAACGCTCTTTTGTCCGTTTGAACGTACCGTCCGAATGCCTTTTGCCATCCGAACTCACTGCCAGAACGGTATGACCGTCCGAACGGATTTTTTCACTTTAAACCCATTTTTTCTATTTTATCACTAAAAACTTATGATACACAAAGAAAACCAAAAACTTATAATACACAAAGAAAACCAAAAACCTATAATAAACAAAGAAAACAACTTTAGATCAATTTATTACTAAAAACTTATTCTAATATTCATATTAAGACTAACAAACAACTAATTAGAGAACAAAAATTATACTTTTAGAGTGAAATCAAATTGCTCTCTCAGAAACCAAACCAAATAACCTCTGTTTAATGGTCCCCTATTCAATATCAGCCTTAAATATCTAAAACTATGCATCATTGGTGTGGCCCTTGAATCCCTACTACTAATAAAGGTTTATTGGGTACAAAATGGTCCCAACCAAAGTACTCAATGTTTGAACCTTTGGCTCATTCTCTCTCTCTCTCTCTCGCCCAAAGGTTTATGCGTATGAAAAAGCTGGTTAAAACACATGTCATTTGTCACAATAACCCACGCACAAAAACCCTCACATACTCACGGTTGATCTTCCAACGTAAGTACATCATTATACAAACAAAAATAAATTTATACAGAATTTATTATTAGGATATGATTGAATAAAAGTCATTTACTTTAAAATAAAATACATATCGTGATAGTCGTTAATCATACTAATATCAATATCACTGTCACATCATTTTGATAAAAATTTTTGTACAAAATTTTTAAAAAAATAATATTTTCCATATCTATCTGTTGGGATATGATCTGTATATAAACAACTGCAACTTGGCCATATAAATACAACCTACATATCCATAGAGCACCAGGGCATGTTTGCATGTATATACATATATATATATATATATATATATATTCACTTACCATATTTGTGGTTTCATCACTCACATTTCCAGTGGGCCATCAGGTGTCGACCCAAGAGGGGCTAGAGGATGATGGGGGAGTCACGGAACCCTAACATGCTAGGATTGTAGATGCCACACAGGGGAACCATAGGTGATGGAGATCAGCTCCTCTTGGGGGGAACAGGCCATGGGAAATTGAGATAATAAAGAATATATACAGTGAGTTGAACAAATCATGGAACTAAAAAAAACTACCCTACTCTTCCAAAGCTGCTCTCATGAGAGAGGAATATTCAAAGGTTTGCTGGTTGTGCCAGTTGTTGCTTATAAGGTGGACAAAGGCTAGGCTAGGACCTAACTTCACCTACAATGGGTTTGGTTACATAGAGCCATATGTAGGTGTTTCTTTCATGTATAGACAGGCATGATGGAGTGGTTTGGGTGATGATGATGGTGGTGTTGGGGGGTTTTGAGACTGAAAGAATGGCAGCAAGACTTGAAAAGGGAAGGAGATATTTAGATAAGGAGACAAAACCAGAGAGAGAGATATATATAGAGATATAGAGAGAGAGGCAATGAGAGGAGGTTGAGCAAAAGAGTAGCCATGTGAGAAGCATGATGGTCTAGAATCATGTTGTCCTTGTTTTTCATTTTTCTCTCTCTCCCTCTATTGCATTTTTTTTCCTTCATTGCTATTTAAATACCAAGGGAATGGCATGCATGACCCTTCAGCTCTTGAGGGAGGCAGCTGTGGGGACTATGCTAGCTGCTAGATCCAGCCCAGGCTTCCCTCAGCTCAATTGTGTTCATGACCCATGTATGAAGCTAATATGCTCTGGACAATTCATGGGAATGAGGACTACTCTTCAATAAACATATTGTAGTAGCAAAACACTTTGTCTTTAGATATATTATCTACTATACAAAGCAATACAATTATACACACACACACACACACACACACACACACATATATATATGTATGTATGATGGAAGACCTACAACTATTGTCTTGTTTTCATTCCTCTCATTTATTTATGCTGTTGCATGGTTATAATTAGCACTTAGTACATGGTTGCAAGTGATAATGTTTTTGGGTGTTGGTATTTAACAAGATATAGATGGTTTTCACCAACTGAATGATCAGCCCTAGTTCTTAATCTAAAGGTTTATTGGTGTACCATTGCAGACTATCAAACTCCACCTGAAATTGTAAAAATATAGCCCTAGGCTAAAGGTCTTGCTCCAACTAGGGTTGCCTAAGCTGAGAATGCAGTTATTGCACCATCTCAAACTGTTGAAGGAAATTTGGACCCCCCCAAAAAAGAAGAAGAAGAAGAAGAAATCACACTGGAATTTTCAAGAGAGAGAGAGAGAGAGAGCTAATTTCATTATGCAATAGCTTTTGAAAAGGCTAAAACTTATCTCGTCATGGTACTTTATTCTCCTTTAATACTTTGACATGGTAACTGGAATTTATTAGACAATGAATCTAGTCTTTTTTCTCATGTCAACATTGTAAGGTTCAAAGCAAAGAAGGATAAGATAGAAGAGTAAACAAATTAACCCTCTCAAATTTGGGCAATCATTGTTTCTACTTTCTACAATGTTATGCCATATATAAGCATGTGAATGCATGCAATAAACACAATCTACCTTTGATTTATTGCAAAGGTTTGCTTTCATCCTTAACTTAATCCTTAAACCTTATCCATTACCTATTAGTAGGATACCTATGCGCATGCGCACCCTTGAAACCGATAATTTCAACATTCTAATATTAGAACATTTTCTAGTTACCATGCTCTTCCCTGATTCATCACAATTCAAATTTGATATGCAAAATACTAGTCTAGAATTGACTTTCTCCCAATTAGGTGGTGATAGTGTGATCATTTCCGAATATACGAATCAGGCCAATGACTCGGAGAAAACATGAAGCCAAGTAAGTCATTATTGTACAAAACATTTGATAATTTGATTTGAAAAATGTGAAGAAAAAAAAACTGGGAAAGTCTCTTGAGCTTTTGACTCTTGCAACCAGATCTTCCTCCTCCTTGTCAAACACTAATATAATACTTTACTTTGTGCCTTCAATTATTTGAAGTTGTAGTATCTAAATTAGAAGCATAATGGCCTTTTAATTGTATTTAATATAGGCAGCTGCTCGATAAAATCTTCATAATTGCATTGATGTTTTTATTAAAAACCTCAATTAAACTTTATCGTGATGAAAATCACCACTACCCACCCATTGAGATTTGAGTATTTGTAGAAAAATATAAGACTCACCGTGAATACTAAAAGAGTAATGCTATACAACCACAATATATAATCAAAAAATATAATCAGAATGATATGGCTGCGTTGTGGGTGTATCACTTTAAAACAAAGAACTCACCAAGATGCATTTAAATTACAAAACTGCCACTGCCACATCATTCTGGTTCAAAATTTTGTACAAAAATTCTGAAAGAATAACATTTTTCATACTAAAATCGTAATGCATGGTCATAACATGAAATAATTTATCGTTTCGGACATTCCAAAATTTCTGTTCAGGGAAGTCAGACCGATATCGTAGTCCAATTTATCAACTACAAGGCAGAAAAAAGCTAGGCATGATGAAATGTTAATGTGGTAGAAAGAGGTCTCTAATTTTGTTGCTGCTATCCTACGAATTAAGATGCATTGTTCAAGTTTTTCATGCAAAACAGTGATCTTTCACATGATACACAGATATAATACATTTTTTTTGTTTTCAGGCTCAAGATAAACTTATTTTGGTCATATGAGAAGAGTCTTTGTAAAAGTTGTAAAATTTGACAAATCCAAAATGATGTTATCAGCTATTTCTAGAATATTTTCCAAGGGGGCTTCATCTTTTAGCTTGTCCTTCACTGCAAAATGTAAAAGTCCTTCATCACCCTATTTTGAGTCTTAGCTAGGCTTATGAAGAATTCAAATGGCATATGCCAAATAATGTTTTGGATTTAGATCAACAGAAGTTGGATTTGAAGGTTTGGGTCCGAAGGAGGGCAGTGGCGGTCAGCTTGGCATAGAGACACATGGAAAAGTTTTGAAAAATGCTATTTTGACATGAAGAAAGGGGATATGAATAGGTGCTGTGATGTGCATAGCATAACAAAAAGAAAAATTATATTTTTACAAAAAATTTATACAAAATTCTTTACCAGAATAATGTGACAATAATATTTTTGTAATTAAAAGTCATTTTAATCCCAATTTAGTCATATTTTATGTATACTTGTTATGGCTGTATAACATTGCTGAGTGTAGTTGACTCATATATATATATGTATATATAAACAAATGGGAGGGGGCAAGAGGCCACATGTTGTGTCAATTTTGTTAAAATGAGAAGAATCAGACTTAAATAAAAACCTCTCCCTCCTTTTTCAGTAATGGTTCAAATATTCATGATTAGAAATTAAAAATCATTCTCTTTCTTTTTTCTTTTTTTGTGTGTGTGTAAATCTCTCATTATTCAAAATTATTGCATTTTGCATTCTTATTAATTATTTAATTTTGAATAGGACATAATAGAATTATAGTACTTTCTTAAAAAAAATTTAAAAATCCTTTCCTCATTTTTCTCTTTTAGAAAACAAGATAAATAGGATAAAAGAAGAGAAAACACACCTAAAATAATACTTGTATTGCCCTGTAAAATAATAGAAAAGGAAGGAAAGAATCAGTAAATAATTTTATACTTTAGTGGTTCTCATATATAAAAGATATCACGTATTAGCAAGGCAATTTCGTGTGGTATGTTATAATGTTTTCAATGATATATGAATCTCTTTGTTTTTAAAGAAAATATTGAAATCTTACACACAACTTTTGCTATTGATTTTTCCTCTTTTTTATTTTTTTATTTTTGGCTTTGTAATTATTGATGATTATTTTGCTTCTTTTTGTTGCAATCTTTTTCATTATTTCTTTGTTGGTAAAACATCATAATCATATGTAAGTGGTATTGAATTGTGAATTAATTATTTTGTTTCTAATTGTTGTACTTGTTTGGCATAATCTTTTATGTGAATGGGATGTTCTTGGCTCCCTCATCACACACACACACACACACACACACACACACACACACACACACACACACACATATATATATATATATATATATAGAGAGAGAGAGAGAGAGAGAGAGAGAGAGAGAGAGAGAGAGAGAGAGAGAGAGAGAGAGAGAGAGAGAGAGAGAGAGAGAGAGAGAGAGAGAGAGAGAGATCGTATATACATGATGGCTGCTGGCTGATACTCCCTCGTGCAACACACGGCAAAAACAGTCACTGCCACTTAAAAAACAGACAACAACCTATTTTGTTTCCCTTCCCTCAGCTTCGATGGTACTCTCTGGTGTGGCCATGACCTTTTTCCCCATATGGCCACAGCAATTTTGCAGAGTTTGTTTCTATCCATATCAGGAGGATGAAAATGAGTCATGCACCAGATAGTATTTGAGTGGTCTCCCACAGCTTTAGGCTATTTTGGGAGCCATCTTTGAGGACAAGTATAAGACTTGTAATAACCAACATACATAATATAATGTTTTCCGATATTTTTTTTTTATTTTTGCCACATTTTTTTGTGATAATTAACTGCAAAAATTGAAGTTCTTGATCACCCTATTTGAGTCTTAGGAAAAATAGTTTATAGTTAGGTAGTACTGAACGTTCAGTAATAATTTCAATCAAAAAATAATACTAGATGTGAATATATCAACAACCTGAATTTGTAGTGTCATAGAGAGACTACTAAAGAAACACTTTAGCAAATTTTATCATCTAACATTTTTTCTTTAAAAGTTTTTCAATTACATCATAAATTTAAAATTTTTGATGTATTCACACACCATACATCACCATTTAACAGAGATTACTACCGTGCACAGTACTACACTTTTTTCTATGTCGTAGCCTTGTGAATAAATTCACATGGCATATGCCAACAAACTAAGGAAACAACAAAGGCTTTGGATTTAGATCTAAAGCAGATCAGATGGATTTGATGGTTTGGGTCCCAGGGAGAGCAGTGGTGGTTCAAACCTGTTAGTTTTGAAACAAGAAATGCTAATTTCACATGAAGAAAGGGTAGATGAATGGCTGCTGTCATATACCTAGGATGACAATTAACCTATGAGCAAAATGGTTTTGCATGGTATGTTATAATTTTTGTCAATGATATATGAGTTCTCTCTTTAAAGAAAACCTTGAAATCTTACAAATACATACAACTAATTCTAACAATTAAACAACTTTGTTGTATTGCTCTCTCTCTCTCTCTCTCATATTTGTAGTCATTGATGGTCATTTTGCTTCATTTTCATTGCTCTCCTTTTCATTATTTCTTTGTTCTTGCACAATGGTACTACTTTATATGAGTTATTACTGAATTGTGCTTTAACTTTTCTGCTTCTAATTGTTGAACTTGTTCAGCATAATTGTTTTATGTGAATATGGTGCCCCTGGAGCAACTTCATGGGGTGCCCTCTGCAGCAAATTCCAGGCTACATAGCCCTGTATACATATAGATATATATGTATAGATAGAGGTGATACATACATGATGACTGCTGGCTGATACCCCTCGTGCAAACCCTGCAAAAACTGCCTCTGCCACTTAAAAAACAGACAAGAAACTATTTTGTTTCCCTTCACTCAGATTCCATGGCTCTCTCTGGTGTTGATGGCTTTTTTTCTCTCATGGCCACTGCTCTTTTGCAGAGTTGTCTATATCCATATCATGAGGATGAAAATAAATCACCACTTGAGTGGTCTCCCACAGCTTAGCCTGTTATATATATGGCTGCCAGCTTTGAAAGACATATGGCTTGTAATAAGCAATCTATTGTTTTATTTTGGCATTTTTTTTTTGTTATTATTAGCTGCGAAAAATAAAAGGACCCAGAAAAAAAATCAGCCAAAAAAATAAAAATAAAAAGTATTTTCATAAAAATATATGTCCCATCTTTCGAAAGAAACGAGGTCAAAATGAAAGTATGAAACTAATCTTTGGGGAGAATGCATGAGTTGTGTACATTGTTTTCAAAAACACTTTGAAATTTCAACATTCTGAAAAATCAAATAATATCTGCTTACTTTTCAAATGGTTTCTTGCAAAGATAGTCAATTGGGCTCTTGATGATCACCAGGCAAATAGTCTGTTCAAATATCTAGTGGGTATTGAAGACAATTCAAAAAAAGAAAATGGGAGATGTTGTTTGTTTGCTTTGTGCAGCTTTGGTGGCTGTTTCTAGACCTAGGACTGGGTTTGAGTTGAAAAAATCCCAACAAAAGGTCAATCCAAATTAAGGTCAATCAATCCTTAAAAGAGAACTTATTTTTTTTAAAAAAAATTATAGCTTCAATCCATCCTCTCCTCCTCCAAACAAAGAAAAAAAGACCGAAAGACAATACAAAGATAAAATCCCACATGGATTCGGATCATGAAATGGAGATCTTTGTTCAAATAAAAATATCCAAGGATTCGAATCCATTGCAATTTGTATAGCATTACTCATTTTTTAATTGGCAACTGAGTTGCTTAATACTTTATGTGCATACGTAAGCATGCGTTTGTGTGTCCGCATGAGAGAGAGAGAGCATGTCTTGAATTTTGAGACATATCCGAGAACTGTCTATTCTTATTAGGAGGATTAGCGCCAATGGTCTCATTAGACATAACCGAACGTAACAAATTAGTTCACTTGTTTAAAACGTTTGACAACAAATCAAAAAATTATGCTAGGCCAAGCAAAATTGGAATCAAACCCAATACCTCGCAAAATTACAATGAGAGAGAGAGAGAGAGAGAGAGAGAGAGAGAGAGAGAGAGAGAGAGAGAGAGAGAGAGAACATGTCTTGGTTTTTGAGACATATCAGAAAGCTGTCAATTCCTATTAGGAGGATTAGCACCAATGTTCTCATTAGACATTACTGAACGTAACAAATTACTTCACGTGTTTAAAACGTTAGGAAGACAACAAATCATTACATTATGCTGAGCTGAGCAAATAATGATCAATCCCAACTCATGGCAAAATGACAATGAGAGAGAGAGAGAGAGAGAGAGAGAGAGAGAGAGAGGAAACCATCAAATGAGATAATGAAGAAACAAAATTTCTCATCTGTCATTTTTACTTAAGACCTTAAAACTCCCCCAACCCAAAAAAACAAAATCAGTAATTCACAATCACTTGACAAGAAACATAAAAGTAAAACAAATCAAGGGGTCTATAATGGTCAGTTGATTATCATGATGAAGTCACTTTTATGCAAATCAAGGGCTCTTGTTCTTTGTCACAATTATCAGGCAAGGGTGCACTATCTGCGCATCCTGTGCGCGTCAGCTTCTGAGCTTTCATGGCTTGGGAATTCCAGTCTGTAGTTCCAACCACGTACAACATTAGTCCAGCACAACAAACCTGGGCCGAGAGCAGCCCGAGCCAAAGCCCACAAAACCCAACCCCGAACCAAAACCCGAGCCCAATTGCTACGGGCATGCCCACAAGATAGAATGCCCCGAGGTTCACATTAGCTGCGGTGGTCGGGCGGGCGGTTCCCCTAACCACCCCGCATCCAACGGTCTGTGGGCAATTTCCGAGTTCACACAACCCTAGGATCGGCAAAGCGGCCGATGTCAAACGTATGATCTCGACGTTGTTCGTGAACATCCGGGCCCACCTGTATCTCATCCCGGATGCAAAAATCATCGCCAAGAAGCCCATCACAGCCGCAAAAACTATAGACACCACGGCAGAAACCCGAGCTTTATTGGGCTGGTTCGCCCCGAGTTCGTTTCCAACCCGAGTGGAAACCGCGAACCCGAGAGACGATGGGAACACGTAAATCAACGACGTCGTTTGGATGAGGATTCCCATAGATGCCACCGTGGCTTTGGGGTCCACCAAGAGGCCACACAAAACGATCATGATCTCATACCACCACCACTCGAGGCACACCGAAACACAGCTCGGAGCGGCGAGCCGGATCAGCGGCTTCCAGCCGGTCAGACACTCTCGGCTCGGCGCACACCACGTCGGCACGTGCACACCAGAAAGCCACACGTACAAAACAAGAGCCACCAGGACGGCGAAATTCGAAGCGGCTGCTGCGGCGGCGACCCCGGCGACGCCGAGCTGGAGGCGCGACACGAACAAAACGTTGATCGGCCAGTGCAGGATCGTTCCGGCGAGAGTCGCTAACGTCAGCGGGTGGGTGATGCCTTGAGTGCGAAGGTAAATGCGGATTGGGTGTATGAAGGAATTCGTGATCAGGTCCGGGAGAGAGAAAATCAGATAGGTGTGGGCCAAACGGGTGATATTGGGGTCTTGGTGTAAATACAGAAGAATTTTCGATATGTTGACCCAGAGAAACGAAATGGGTATGGCGGAAACGAGAAGGAAAATAACAGAGCGATGTAAAGTTAGAGAGAGAAGCTTTGGACGTTGAGCGCCAAATGCTTGTGAACAAAGAGGCTCCATGCCTAAAGCTAGCCCTGAGAGAACCGAATAGCCGGAGATGTTTGCGAAGGCGATGGCGAGAGAGCCGGCGGCGAGCTCCATGTCGCCGAGGCGGCCTAAGAAGATCATTGATAGGATAGAGCGAGAGTAGAGGATGAGAGCAGTCAGCGCTATGGGCAGAGAAAGTTTAAAGAGCTGTCTGGTTTCGTTGATTATCTCTGGAATGGTCGGGTATTGGGTGATCAATTGGGTCGTTTCCTTTTCTGGGTCAGCTGGTTTTGGGCTTTCATGGTGTTTTACGGCGTCTGACAGTGACAACATGTCGTAATAGATATGGGTTTGTGGTGGCTTCTGTGAGGGTTTGGCGGTGGCGGCGGCGGTGGTGCTGGGTGTGGTGTTTGGATTACACATACCGAATTAAGACCAAATGAGACTCTGCTTAAGATTACTACAGAGATACTCTCATGAAGAGCACTCTTTCTCTCTCTCTCTCTCTCTATCTATCTCTGTAGAGATTTTAGTTTCGGAGCAGAAGTGGAGGGCAAGTATTAATAGAGAGGAGGTGGGAGAGGGGGTCAGGGTGTTTTTAGCTTTTTATTTTATTTTATTTAATGGGATATCTTTCCATTTACAGCCGTTCTAGTAATGGTGAGAATTTTCCATTATTTGTTTTTGTTTATCTTTATTACATCAAAATTGTCAGTCTCTGAGAGCTACAATTTCCAATATATGTAAAAGTGAATGGCGTCTTTACGAAGATCTGTAGAGAGAGAGAGAGAGAGAGAGAGAGAGAGAGGTGTAGAGATGACTTCGTGTCCTCCGGCAGCTCTGCTCTACGTTCACATTCACCAACACAGATACGTAGATTATTAACGCTCCAATGGGGTAGTGATTTGAGCACTCCTCCAATCAATCGGGTTTCACTTCGAAAGGACTATAATGCCCCTGTTATTTACGGTTTAAATTCCAATTTACTGTTTTGTCTCTCTCACTTTAAATGGGTAGAGGAGGGAATTCAGGTGAAAATGTTGTTCTTGGGTTGAAGAAATCCTGAAACTTTAAGGCCTCATTTAATAACGTTGTTAGTTTTTATTTTTTGTTGCGTATTTTTGTTATTCATTTTTTTGTGTGTTTTTTATGATTTAGTAACAGATATTTATAAGTTACTGTTGTGCCTATTTTGATATTTTTTATTTTTTATTTTTAGAATTTTATAAACAACTAAAACTAAAAATGCATTAAACAATCATTATTTTTTAAAATTTTGAAAAAAAAATAAAAAATATTACCAAACAAGGCCTAAGCATATGGTACTATCAACGAAAGAAGTTACAATGAGTTTTTTTTTATTATTTATTTTTAAAACAAAGGAAGTTATAATGAGTTTAATTAACTTCATGTAATTTTTTATGAATAATGAACCATGCAATTAATGAAAATATGTGTTTGACCTTGTGATTGGTCATTGAATGATGGTTTTCCAAATCTAACTTTTACATTTACATGGACCAAGTCAAATCACATGATCCAATTAAATGTTGGTACCTCTCATACCACCAATCCTTCACTCATATTTCTTATGTTAAATTTTCACTTACCAAATGGTATATCTTTGAATGTATTTGATGAAGTTACTTAAAATGGATTAGAATCAACATGCCACCAATCCTTTAATCCGATTTATTGTCTAAAGTTACAAGGTTAAAGGATTAAGTTTCAATATTGGGTTATTCTTTTTTTATTTATGAGTAATGATTATACATCCTTTTTTTGGGTAAGTAATTATGAGACATTCTTTTTTAGGTAAGTAATTATAAGCTATTATTTTTTGTTAGAAAGATAGATTTGAATAATTTCTATTGTAATTTGGTTCTTTAATTTGATATATTACTTCCTTTTTCCTATGTCTATGAAAATAAGTCAACTTTCTTTCATTTCTTTATTTTTTTTTTCTCTTGACTGGTAAATAATCCTCAAAAGCTAATAACTATTTAAGTCTAGCTCAAAAAATGCTCCAAATAACTTTGACTCTAAACCATGAGTGCTAAGGTTTAATAAGAGTTCAACTAATCTTAATTTTTTTCCCCTTGGTAATTAGTAATTAATTATAAAAGAATGTAAAAATAGAGAAACTATCATGTAGGCCTGGAACACCACGTTAGCATGATAACGAAAGCCCTATTTTGTAACATTTTTTGTTTTTGCTTTTTGGTTTTTTTTTCAAAAAAAAAAAAACAAAAATTAGTGTTTGTTTAATGTTTTTGTTTTTAGTTGTTTACAAAATATGAAAAAAGAAAACGAAAAACACTAAATGGGTGTGTTCTCTGTTTTTAAAACATTGGTCTAGTATTATTGGTACAACGATAACTTACAAATGCTTATCATCAAACCATAACAAATACACAACAAAAAAAAAAAACTGATAGTGTTACTAAATGGGGCCTAGTGTCTCTAGGCTATTAAAAATGGACATAAAAATAGACAGTTCATGTATTTTTTGCCAACTCAATAACATGAGTAACAAACTTAATCTCATTATCTTCACATTAGAAATGGCATAGAAAAAGACTGCAACATAAGACATCACACTTGATTATTGGTTGGACACACCACTCATCATGCTAACATAGTGTTCCGAGCCCATATGATATTTTTTCATAAAATTAACATCCATTAATCAATGCTTATAACTTGATAATCAATAATGAATAACAATTATTTTGGAGAAATCAACTCTTCCTTTGGTTTAAAATTAATAGTTCCATTGCACAAAAATGAAAAGTAAAATTGAGCTCTTGTAATTTTCAAAATTCTATCCTTTTTATAGAATAAACATAAGTAGTTGAATATTGGATTTATTACACCAAAACTCCTTCAACTATTGCACTTTTTCACTTTACCTCTTCATCTATAAAATGCTATAATTACACCCCTTACTTTTGCAATTAATTTTTATTTTATCTTTCTGTTTGTCTTCTGTTAGAAAAAATAGAAAGGATTGAATTTATACCTAAAATACCCTTTTATTATAAAAAAATCAATTTAATGACCAAAATAGTAAATGTCATTGATACAAAGAGGAACCCAAATAAATTTGAATTCACCAAAATCACAGATTAACTCTTCAAAATTATAAATTTAACACAAATTCAACCAAATTAAAATTTTAAAAATCACAAAATACTTAAAATACATTTTACCCAACAAATATGGTGAAGGTGTGCGGTGGAGGGGGAGGGGATAGTGGCAGTGGCAGTGGCAGTGAGAAATAGGATTTCAATGGAGCATTAAAGATGGTGGCAGTGTGTGGTGGAATCCTATTTCTGGTTGCCGCCGCCACTATCTTCGCCCCCCCTCAACGCACACATCTACCATATTTGTTGGGTAAAATGTATTTTAAGTATTTTATGATTTTTGAGATTTTAATTGGGTTGGCTCTGTGTTAAATTTGTGATTTTAGAGAGTTAGCATGTGATTTTAGTGAATTCAAATCTACTTGAGTTCCTTCCTCTATCAGTAACATTTACTATTTTGGTCATTAAATTAATTTTTTGATAATAAAAGGATATTTTAGGTAAATAAATGGATATTTTAAGTATAAATTAAAATTCCGTCTATATTTTCTAATAGAAGGTAAACGAAAGGATAAAATGAGAATTAATTACAAAAATAAAAAATATAATTATACATTTTATAGATAAAGAGGATAGAGTTAAAAAGTACAATAGTTGAAGGGGTGTTGGTGTAACTAACCCTTAAATATTCCCATCAACGGTATCACTAGTATTCATTGGTGATTAATAGGAGCAGACGAGGAAATTTTATAATCAAGATGAGATACGAGAGTACTATTGGGCCTTAAAAACAGAGCTATTTGCACTCTCACCACCTCTTGCATGGGTGGAGTGTAAGTTATCTTTTTCGGAGTGTAATTAGCTTTTAGAGATGAGGTGATAAATATAATTCTTCCTAAACAGGCCTAGCTATTAGTTGTGAATACTACTTGCATATCTAATTCTCCTAATAACGCTATTTCATTTTCGAGCAAAGTTTCTCCATAAATAGAGAAAAAGATGTAGAAAAATGTAATAATTGAGAAGTGAAGTAACAGTTTTTAAATCTCTTAGGATTTTATATTGTTAAAATGGTCAAGCGTATTGAAATATAGAGTGAAAGACAAAAAAATTTTTTATATTAATTAAAATACCTCATGCCTACCCAAATCTATATCACTTAGACCCTAGCCACCCTAGGAAAATATTGACTAGAATTTTAAGTTCTTGTAAAGAGATTATAAAAAAAATAATACAAGGGAAATTGTCACCACAATCTTGTTAGGTGTGATTTTATTAAATATTTTTTTTAGATCATTTGATTTATGAAACACTTATTATTGTGATTTTCACATCATGTGATTTCACCATGATTTTCACATGTTGTAAATTTCACCATTCAATGTTGGTATTAAGTAAATGATCATGTTGTACCATAAATCTTGAAATTAATATATGAACTCATATTGTCATTTTTAGGATACCCAAATTAGTAGAAACATTTACACATTATAAAGTTCTAATCCATGTCTATTTTTATTTATTTTTTTAGTACATTAAGGAACATTAGTTGTCATAGGGGGAAGGTTATCCTTGGTTTGAACTTGGGACTTTTGAACTCTTACCAATATAACAATTATCTCATAAAAATTAATTCAGAATGCATGTATTCGATTTATAAAACACAGACATATTAGACAAGTGTGGACTTATTGTTTGATATGTCTACTTTTCATTAATCATGAAAATATACTCTTAAACCTAAAAAAAAAAAAATTATTATTATTACGATGCCTCATTTATTGTTATTGTTATTTTTTACTTGCGATGTATTCAAATAAAATAAATAAAAAAAGAAGAAGATATTAATGGCACGTGAGGGGCACACGTGCGCTGTCTTTAGAAATATTGATGATAGGTCTGGACTCTTTCAAGTGTGTCGCAGCTAAGGTGAGCCGCTGAGTGTCGAGTGTTGGTGGCCTTTCATGGATCTGATTGGGCTGCTTCAGCGGACGTGGGTCCCACTATCTAAAAATGGTAATTTCGCCAAAATTGCTGTCGAGTGCTTTGGCCCCTCCAAAGTCCCCCACCACGTCACACTACTCTCCACCACAATAAGACCAAAAATACTACATTTCTTAAAATAAAAAAAATACATAAAAATTAAAAATAATTAAAAATAAAAACAATATTGTTGTTTTCTGTCCGTTTAAGACTGTTTTTATTTTTACTTGTAAGTTCTATACTCTTTGAGTTCATTTTCTTTTTCTTATAAATCTCAAAATTTTTGAAAATTTAGAATAATTTGCTCAAAATGATCTACTTGCAAGAATTTTTTAAAGGATGACAATTTGAGGTTTCATGTGGTTTTCCACACATTTGGGTTCCACTTCTTGTAATCAAGTATAGGAGGTGGTGTACGGAAATAATAGTGTGCAGGTAAGAGTCCTAGTTATAGGAGCGATTGAAACCCATTCACCAATCTCAAGGTTCGATCTTTGGAAATCAATAAACTTGTGCAGAGATTGTAGTTGAGTTGACTAGTTGAACTTAAAATTTTGCTTCTTTTTCAATTGTTGCATGTTTAAATTTGTTTGGTGTAATAGTTGTGTGAAGTAGATAATATTGTAGAGAAGTCGAATATTGTTTACGTTTCGGTGGAGCGATGTTGATGGGCTCATCCTCTCAAAGTCAATAATTATAGTTCAAATCGAATATTTTGTAATGGGTGAAAACTTTTATAGATAAGTTTAAAAAATTACTACACTAGTTGCCTCTTTTCACATTTTTGATTAGCAAAAATAAAAACTAACTTGTCCAGCGGAAGAGATGAGGTGGTTTGGGACTTGGATGTTGCAACCCCTTTATCAAGTTTCTCATAAAAAAACTAACCTTTTATAGATACGTGTGCTAAAGTGATATTTGGATACTTAACTTATAAACTATAAGTTATAAGTTAATTTTAAAAAATTATCTTTAAAAATAATTTTTTTTTTAAAAACATAATTAAACATTAGCTACTTTTTTAAGTCACTCATCTAAATACATTTTAAAAAAATAAAAAATATAAGCTATAAATTACATCCAAACACCTCCTAATTAAGAATTTTTGTTATAAAAAATTTTGTATAAAAAAGCACACGAAATTATATGATAATAGTAAAAGTAGATCTACATTAATAAGTACAGATAATGATGTAAACTCTACTCTTGTCTAGTAGTGAAAAATGAGATTGACAAATAAAATTATATATCATATTTTTTAATTATATATCTGTTTTTTTCATATACTCAAAAAACAATGCGGGCTGCTTTTGTTTTTTTTTTCATGCATAGAAGATAGAAAAACACTGTAGGCGCACGAGTCGTGATGAACGGAGGAACAGCAAGTGGAGGAATTTTAAAGGGCAAGATGGCTGGTATTTGCGGGTGCAGATGGAAGGAAGGAGACATCTCCCAGCAATTTACTCCCCCTTAACCTGCGCATACCCCGCACCAGTCTCTCTCTCTCTCTATATATATATATGTGTATATGCATGTATGTTTCTCTTGTGATTTACTGATATTGTCGTTTCTACTTTCTGGCACTTTCCTGAGAAAAACTGCAGTGTCTGCTGGGGGGAGGTTTCAGAAGTCAGACGCCAACTTTCTAGTTTGTAGTGAGATGTGTGACCCACAAAGGGACAGTCTCAACCCACCTATCTGACGGAGTTAAATCAGATCATATATATGTGTTGTGTATATATAATATATACATGTATACAACCATCCTTGAGCTGGGATGTTATGGCAGTTGTCCTATTTTAATCGGCTACAATTCACAACTCTCTGCACCCTCTTCTGAATACTTTTCTGTGTGTTTTGATTGATCAGTGACCATAAATAAATATGCATACATTTGATATGTATAGTCGCATGGGCTAGTTGCAACTTGCAAACCCACTTGCAATCCAAGGAGTGTGTATTTATTTTTTGTTTTGGAACCTACATGTTGGTTTTCTAACTTTTTGCTCTGAGATTAAAGATAGAGATGACAAAGCCACACATACTACTTTATATATTAGTATACAAACATAAAATTTATAAAAATTTTAATAAGAGAATGATGTAGTTAAATAAGAGTTATTTACTTAAAAAAAATAAAACAGTTATCATGATCCTCTTAACTATAAAAAGTGTAATATTATATAAATAGTAAAATTTATACAGAACTTATTACCAGAATGATGTGGTTGGATAATAGTCATTTATTTTAAAATAAAATACCTATCATATGACTCTTAATTATAATAATGTTATTATCACATCATTCTTGTAAAAAATTTTATACAAAATTTCTAAAAGAATAACATTTTTCTTAAAAAAATATCAATGTCACATCATTATATGAAGATTTTTTTTACAAATTTTTTATAAAAATAATATTTTCCTATAGATTATACGAAGCTTAGTTAGAAATTCTTTTAGTTTGTATAGAGGTGAATAATTATTCAATACTTTTGAAGCATCATGTCACTCTTGCTAGAATGACGTGATTGGATAAGAGTATTTGATTTTAAAACAAAATATCCATCATGATGACTCTTAATTATAATAATATTATTGTCACATCATTTTGGTGAAGTTTTCTATACAGATTTTTTTAAAAGAATAGCAATTTTCTTATAAAAATATCAATGCTACGTCATTATAGAAAGGTTTCTTTACACAAATTTTTTTATAAGAATAGTATTTTCCTGTAAATTATACAAAGCTTTAGTTAAAAATTCTTTTAGTTTATATAGACTTGAATAATTATTTAATTCTCTTGAAGTATCATGTCACTCTTACTATTTCTCTTGTAACGCAATAAATCTCTTATTAGGTGGGTCCGAACATCTATCAGACCCACTAACAAAGAGATAGTTCACTACATTATAAAATGTGAAATGGTGCTCCAAGAGCACTAAATAATTACTTCTATAGAGTTATATATACGAAAGTTTTTGAGTAATCCATACTCACAAACCCATGAAAAATACCCTTTACAGAACCCTCAATGAAAGAGGGGAAAAAAAAAGCGAAAAAAGAAAAGAAGAGAAAAAAAATCATATTTCATACTCAACCATAAGATAAACAATATGGCACATGAAATAAAATTGCAGAAAGGCAAAAAGATGGTCGGTAATGATAATGTACAATATTAACTTCTAGGAGATAACAAAAAAAAATTTAATAGCTAGGGAATACAACAAGTGTTAAACAGTGAGAGCTAGGCTTTGAAGTTGTATGCCCTAGGGAATATCTTCATTGATCTTGCTGGGTTGATAGTGGATGGGTCCCTCTTCCAGGTATCTTTTCTTTTTGGTTCTGGATTTTGATGGAGGCACATGATTAAATGCAAGAACTGTGTTTACATGAGTTGGTGAAGGGATGATGCTGTTTTTATTTTTATTATTTGTTTTTTTATTACTTTTATAACAGAAAATTCAGGCCTTGGACGGATCATATTTTTGAATTCATGCAAAGTAAGAGAGAAGAGGTGAGAAGATTTCAAATTAAAATTGTACGCTTAACATGAGAATCAGCTAACCACTAAATCACTGGTTGCAATTGTCTATTGACCATAGTTTGGTCTAGAATTGGCAATAATGCAACAAGCACCAGAGCTTGCTTGCATAAGTTGGTAAGGGCCTCTACTACTGGGTGGTGGGTACTGTTGTCTGAAAATGTAAAGTGACACAATGAGCATGTCCCTTCCCTCCTAACCTAGTTTAGGACCCAATTCATGTAAATGTGTGTGCTGTGGATCAGCTATGTAGATTTTGATTAGACAAGGTTTTCAATTATGAGTTGATAATACAATGATGTTATTGATTTGCACATCCAATTCAAGGTGTTTGGTTGTGTCTTCCTTTGGGAGCTAATGCCTTGTTTAAATTGTGTGTCACTCCCCACTTAAAAAATTTACTTTTAAAATTAGTTTAATCTTTAAAAAATTATTTTGAAAAGTAACTTTTTAAAATTAACTTAAACTTTTGACTTATGATTTTTTTAAAACTGTAATCCAAACACCCCATTCAAAATACTGATAGGGAAATATTGCGTGAAGACTGTCTTTACCTAACACTATAACCTCAGGTATGTGAAGAGTCGCAGTCTGAAGCTAGCATTTCCAAATATCCATATTATTAAGAAAAAGCCTAGTTGATGCATATATTATTAAGAGATGAGCCTAGTTGATGCATATATTATTCAGGGATGAGCCTAGATGATGCATTTTTAGGAACATGCTGGAGAGAATTTGATAGTTCTAGCAATTGCCTCCATACCCTACACTCCCAAATTGAGAGTTTCTAATGGGATGAAGAATAAATAATGGAACCCAATTAAAACCTCGTTCCCCAACTGTTGTGGGTATGGGGTCCATTTTTTGCATTATTTGCAACATAATTTTTCTAGATAATATAGAGAATTCTTTAAGTATTTGTTTTTATTGACTTTTGTTTCAAGATTGCTTACAAACATCAACCATTACATGGACTTTGGTTTCAATATATACATAGTTTCAGTAAAAGGAAAAATGGTTAGATTTTGTAGACGAGGAGATGCCCAAAACTCCAAGTAGGGAGAAAAGAAGGCATTTATGAATCTTATTGGGGCACGTGGCAACACCCCAGATGAATCAACAAGGAATCATATTCACGTTTCATCACCTCTCTTTTTCACCAGTCAGATTGCTTTTAGGAACCGACCTTTCTGCCAAAAGGCTCTGCAGTCTGTACAAGCACACGCGAGTAGGAAAAATAAAAGGTACAACCACACAACTCAACTATGCAAAACAATGAAACAACCCTAATATGGCTGCCTCCTTTTGCCCTTCTCTCTCTCTCTCTCTCTCTCTCTAGGGCTGAACTGAGGGATTTCGAAAGTCAACTTGACACAGTTCCATTAGAAGTAGTTTGACTAGCCCATAAGAAAGGACAGATCAAGGTTTCATATCACGACCATTTTTCTCTAGAATTGACCTAATTGCACTCATTACAGCCATTACATACCATGTTTGATAGCAACATAACCCTAAAAAAACAACTAACCCAATATCTTCAGCCAAGCTGGTAGCTTACACCAATATATGGAGATGGGCATAATAAAAGCTATAAAATTAAAAAAAAATGGTGTCCATATCGGTGAGAACAAAAATTGGAAAAGGGCTCGAAGAAGAAATATATATATATATATATAGGCATGTGAAATATGAGATGGTGTTGCAGAAGGGTCTTTGCAAATACAGCTACTTGCCTCACACGCACAGCTCACCTCCAACTCCCAAAACACTGTAGAGAAACTTGTTAATCATCCAGAAAAAAGAGTACCCTCAAACACTGCCAATGACTTTAGAAATATATATATATATATATATATATGTATACATATATGTATGTATAGGTGTAATTCTAGTTATATATGTCCATTATTTTTGGGTACCCATTATTGCAATGTCCTTTGTGTATGGGACTGACCATCTCATTTCTTTCATTTGCTTTTGAAAACCTTTGTTGAGTTTAATTTGTATTCAATTAAAGAACAAAGACACAGCCACTTGGAAGAGACCCTCACGCATGTCATGTCCCACTTGGGGCGCATTTCTGCACATGGTTTGTGAGAGACACTAAGCTTTGAATCAAATCATATATATATATACCAATTCAGGCATTGTCAACAACACCACCACCTGCCTACCTTTCCCTTCCTAGCTTCCCGAGTGTATGCTGACTGCGCGGCCACGGCCAACTTGGCCGCGGCTCCGCCCCTTTACGGACACGTAAAATTCCACAACCCATTTTTATGTTGAAAAATGAGGAAAAAGAAAAGGCTTAAATTCTGCTTAAACCTTTCAGTGGGATCCAGTCCCATGTGTGATTGACCCACTAATTGTCCAATGAGATTGTGCTGTATAACCTAATATGAAAAGGCCCAGTGGAGATCCACTTGGCACGGTTGGTCGGTCCACGCCACGTGGATTCGGTGATTTGCTAGGTTAATATCTTTGCAAGAAAGTCAAAAAAATTCATGGTGCTTCTTTAATAAAGTAGAGCTTGGTTTCTCAAATGGGGGCAAAGATGAAAGGGGTGAGAAAAACTTTTTTTTTGTGTGTGCATCTTTTAAGTCGAATCCCAATTCTCACATATCACTTTCTAACCAAACAAGGCCCAACACCCAGGGTCAATTTTGTTCATGGAAGAATGTCCACTGAGGCGGGATTGTGCCTCTTTCTTCATCATGCAAGCTTTCACTCTCCATCTGAGACTGTAAACATTGGTCAAATCATGAACAAAAGATTAAGTAGTGTTTGAAAATTTGAAAACTGTATAGCCATTAATCCACTAAGAATTATGGAATGATGAGTGTTGGATTTGGATGGGATTTGGAGGGGTCAGATCACTAAAACCTATGATGTTGGAGTGAAATTATTGTTCGAATGATAAGAAGGATCTTCACGTACCAAGGAAAGTAGATTTTCTTGGGATTAAGAATTCCATAACAACATCATTCATGTTGAATCTTCAGATCCCACTAGAAGAAATTTGCAGTTCCAGGGGTCAACGACTCATTAGGATTACTATTAAGCTTTTGTAATTGATTCCAGACTCAGTTCTTCTTCTCTCCTTTAACTTTTCCTTTTCCTTTTCTTCATAATCTCGGGTTAGATTTTCATGATCATTTGACTTATTTCTATTAATTTCATTAAAAAAATGGAAAATTATGCAAATGGTGGGGGGTATTGGAGAATCATTGCAGAAATACTCAACTAGCTTAAAATGTGGCTTAAGAATGTATCAAAACATTGAAGAACAATATCACTGAAAAGCATTGGCATTGGCCAGAAGGATTGGATTAAATATGTCTGAATCTCATGATGTAAGGTAAATAAGTCGATGATTTGGGGAAAACCAAAAGTTAAACAAGCCCTTCACCTCTCTCCAAATTCCTCTCTCTGGGAGGGCATGCAGAACTGCCTAGAGAGGTCAACACCCTAACATAGTCTCCTGGGTTTTAGGCATATTCCGCAGAGCATCAAAACATTGGGTCTGAAATTAGTGGCATGGCCCTTCTTGTCAGGGAACTAATTAACATGATGCTCCATTTGAGCTTGTTTTATAACATTGTTTTAGGGGTAATTACGCTTTACCCCTTTGTGGTTTGAGCAAAAATCAGATGATTCTCTGTAATTCAAAAGTGAACACATAACTCTTTTATAATTTGGACTTATTTACAAGATAAATGGAATCATAACAGATTTGATGAAATGATAAAAATGTCAGGCGAAGAACAACCCTTTATTTTGACATAAAATGGCTAAATTTTCTTTTTGATGTTTTATTTTAGAGAGATGAAATGATAAAATTATCCCTATAATAGAATCGTAGTTAACTCTAATTATTTTCATTCATTTTATAATTAAGTCCAAACCACATAAAGATTATATGTTTATTTTTGAACTACAGATGGTCATCTGATTTTCGCTCAAATCATATAGAGGTGAAGTGTAATTATCCCTAATTTTAGACTGACTGGCTGGTGACTGATGCAATTTAAGTGGAAATGCTAATTGTTTCACCGTCCGGACTACTTGAGCCTCATGTACTATTTCTTCTTCTTTTGGTCTGGAGCTTGCTGGACTTAGCTTGAAGATGAGAATGCATGGCTTGGTTTTCTCTCACACTGGACTTGTTCTGTTAAGGTCTTTGGGCCTAAGCCTGTACGCAACCCATTCATTCTCTGAACCTAAGAAGTTCGGCTTTAGTTGGGTGACCCAGCTTTCGTTGAAGGTAGACTCCATCGGCCTCTTCGGCCCTTTGAACTGGCCCAAGAACAAATTCTTACAAAACGAAATAGAATTTCACAATTTCTCCACCACTTCCATTCTTTTCATTTTTTTTTTTCTTTCTGCAAGTTCAAAATAGGCCTCTAAAGCTTGTTTGGCACTTGGGGAAGGGAAGTGAAGGGAAAGGAAAGGAAGAAAAAATCATTCTTTATTTTCTTTTTTCTGTTTGATTCTATTGAGGAAAAAAAAAGAAAGGAAAGGGAAAAATGAAGAAAATTTTTAAATCAATCTCTCTCTTTCTCTTTCTTCTTTTCCTCTACTTCCTTTACAAAATCAACTAGGCAAAAAAAACTACTTCTCATTTTCTCTTTCCTTTTTGTTCCATTCTCTTCCCTTCCCATCTACAAGTTCCAAACAAGCTATTAGTTTCTCAAACAAACCTACGTGGGGTATTATAAAAGTGGGGCCATAAAATGAATCAAGTTACTCATATTCGACATGTGATCGGCTCATTTAAGATTGACTCGTTATGTAAATAAATAAAGTTTGAACATATGTTAAAATTTATTAATTTTTTAAACTTGGCTTAATACATTTATATGCATTAAAAAAATTTAAGTTAATAAAGTTTGACTCAATTATAACTCATTTGAAATTGTGTTGCAATAAAAACAAATTAAATTTTAAACACATTTTAAAACGCTATAAATTTTCAAGCCAAGCTTGAACGTCTCGGCTCGGGTATAAGGTACTAAACTGGGCGGTGGACCATGATGGTTGGGCCCATAAGATATGATAAGAGCAGAGACCCATTTGGCTCTCGATCTGTTACTGTTAGGGCTCCGTTATGAACTCTGAAACTTCGAAGCTGAAAAGCGCGAAAATGGCACCTGCACCGAAGAGGAGGAAAGTCGATTCTACACCGTCTCCCAGGTAAATTCTAATAACGTTTTTGCTTCTTAAACACTCGAACAAAGTAAAGTGATTTCCTTTATCAGTAATTCTTATTGTTCATCGTTTATTTTATCAGCGATAAATTCTTTTGTCGGTAGTCGAAGTCTTTCTTTTTAATGTTCATGACTAGTTTCCAGATTATGTTGATTTTTTTTTTTTATTACTATGGATTCATGGAGTAAATTTAATTTAGAAATTTTGTGAAGCTTTTCTATGTGTTTCAGCAAGATATTGGATTTGGACAATTACAATGGATACCCAATTTTTCTTAACTATGTTGATGTGCAGCTTGATGCTTTAATTGTTTCTTTTCATTTTTAAAGTACTTAATGCTGTGTTTGGATATTTGGATTTGTGGTGCGAAAGGAAGGGGAAAAGATAGAAAAAGAAAACGAAATGAAGGAAAGCTAAATTCTTATCTTTTGTTTGGTTGGGTAACGAAAATAGAGAAGAACATGAGAGGTATTTCTTTAAAAAAAATGATTTTTTTTTTTGTTTAATTACCCATAAAAAAATGAATATGTATGAATTATTTCATTTTCCACAAGTCTAAGATTCGAACATAGCGTAAAAAGACTTAACTATGTCAAACTTTAATTTGTATGCTATAAGAGGAGAGGTGAGGAAAGGAATATGAAGATTAAAGGGCTCAATGAGATTGACCTTTTGGAATGAAAACTTATCATGCTTTAGACATGGGGTACAGATGCCAACTTTCTAACACTTTGTTGAGGTATAGCAGTAAATGAATTATCTCTAAGCAAACAAGTTCAATACCAAATGCCCTATGTAATCCGGACAAAGTATGTCGAGTTAAGTTGAGTTGAGTTGGTTCTGATTTTTGTTTTATGGAATTGTGAAGGTTATGCCTTGTTCTTCACATTCTATAGTCTGAAGGCACTTTCTAAAACAAGCTGTGAACTCTACTGAACAGGACTGCCGCCTCCTTACCTGCAACAAAGAAAGATGCAGTTGCAACATCAATGAATTCTTCAACTGTATGTATATTGTCCTTGTAGTATATGTATTATTTTAATTCTTAAACCAAACTGTGACTTGATATGTAGGTTCCAATGGCTCAAACTAGCAATACCAATCCCAGGATTCAACAGGCCAAGAATTATGCAGTGGCGCAGGCACAGCAAGATGGTTGCATGGCGAACTTCAGAATCTTTGATTCTCCATTTGGGAATTTTCTTGTGCCCGTTATTCCAACCCGTGCTGAACTAGGTGGATAGTTTCATGCCTTCCACTGGTTTCACTCAAATTTGCTTTCTGGTAATGAATTTCTGTCCATTGGAAGTCCTTTGCCCTCCAACATAAGATGAAAACCTTTGGCCATGTATCTAGGCTTAGAGAGTGCTACAGTGAGTGATGACTGTTTATACTGATGGACTATATCATTGTTCCAGGTTAAACTGGGGTTAGACTATTTTTTATAAATTGGAAAGGTTGTATTTGGCCTAGAAATTGGGCAGTGAAATTGAGTGTGGAATAACCCTTTTTCTACTTCTGAATTTATAGTTATGTTTAGTTTTACAGTGGGCCAGTTGTATGGCAGGAGTTCCATTTCTCTTTGGGGTCTTAAATGGGAAAGAGATTGGATGTAAAACATCCAATCCCACTGCAAAATTTGGGTAGATGAAGTGGGATAAATCAAATTCATCCATGCCCCCCCTTTGAGATGTTAGATACAGAGCATGAGATTGGGCCATTTTTGGAAAGTATCTTATCTACAAATTTTGCCCCTTCTTGATGACCATTCAATATGCACCTGGCATGGCCTAGAAGCACCTATGGAGGTGGATTTGAAATTTTTGGATTAAGCTAGCTCAGTCACCAGTCAAATGGAATCTCCCTCTCTCTCTCTCTCTCTCTCCCTCTCTCTCTCTCTCTCAAAGCAGGATAAGAAAGATCAGCCTAACATCAGTTAGGCTACAGAGACCCATCATGGTGCTGCCTAATCCTCAGTTGCCATTGAGGCAAACAGAAAAGTTGAGATTCTGCAAGGTGACAGAATCAGCAAGGCACTCAGGATGACAATGAAAATGAACTTGCTGTGCCCCACTGCACTTTGGTTTATCTTGAAGACTTGGTTACTCTATTGGCAAGAAGAGAAAAAGTTCATGGACCACTTTCAGATTCCAGTTCTCGCTTGAGGAACTGAAATTTTCTGAAGGTGGAAGAAACGACAGGTAGCAAATGGTAGGGGACCTCAAACCTCTTTAACCACTGATGGGACTAAACTATAATGTGGTTAAACTATAATGTGGTTAGGTCTGGTCATATAAACCTAATTTTGCATGTGTTTTTTGATTTGAATCTTCTTCATTCCGTCAATCAATAAATTAGATGAAGTCTTATAAACTATCTTGCAAAAATAATGTCGTTTTATATTACAATTTATTTTTTTATATGTAACTATAAAATCTTTTATTTTTAAATAATTTTAAGTCAATTCATTTAAACTTTTTATTTTTATTTTAATTGAATTATTAACATCTCAATCCATTAAAATGGAAAGGGTTCTAATCCGTGCGTTTTCCATTCTAATTATTGAAGTAAAAATGTCTATCTTGTTAATTTAGATGTAGTTTGGAATCTTTGGATTGGCTTTTAACTTTAATAGGCTCTTTGCTTATACTTTTTTTAGATGTCTATCTTCTTCTTTTTTTTTTTTTTTTTTTTTTGTACGAGATGTCTGGTCTCCTTGTCTTTTTGTAATTTCCCTTACTAGAATAATCCCTTAATTATGACTTGTTGGTGAAATGTGATGGATCAAATCAGTCGCGATTGCCTTGGTTTAGTTTAATCATTAGAAAAATGCCCTAGCACCCCTCTAATCATTATTGAATGAATTATGTGAATCTGCTTGATCTTAAATTCTTAATTATTGGAGAGAGAGAGAGAGAGAGAGAGAGAGAGAGAGAGAGAGAGAGAGAGAGGGCATGCACATTTAAGGAACAATTAGGAATCTTATGGGTAAATGTAAACTATTCAATTCGGTGTAGGTGGTTGGTGAGACAGTTTAGGGTTGAGTTAGAGATTTGTATACACATTAGTATAGGGTTATGCTATACATTTAGAAAATTTGTACAGAATTTATATTTAGAATGATGTGTTTGAGTTGTGGGCATATCACTTTAAAACAAAAAACCCACCAAAATATATTTTCATTACAAAACTGTCATGTCACATCATTCTGGTTTAAAATTCTGTAAAAAAATTCTGAAAGAATAACATTTTTCATTAGTATATAACACCACTACCATGTATTAAACTTCAGCAAATGAACTCAAACAGATTGCTGCTTCACACAAAATTTATCTTTGTGTACCATAATTTAAGTAATTTTCATAGCCTAGTCACATAAAAGAAAAGACAGGATTTTTTGTATCTATCTATATTATATATTATAACAATATGTTAAGAAGTCATCGAAGCTCAAAGTTCCAATTCATTTTTCTCAAAATTTTAATTTTTTAAAAAGATATAATACATATGTTATACTATTATTGGTTCCTTTTAATTTACATATTTGTTGTAAACTTCATAAATACTATCTATTGATAGATATGGCAAGATTTTTAATTTTTTTAATTATAATTCTCCTAAAAAATATTTATTAATCATACATTGATAATTATGGTAATATTTTTAAATTTTCTTTAATTATAATCCTCCTAAAGAATCTTTATTAGTCATAAATTTGATTTTAAATTTCTAATATACAAAGAGTATGTGTCATTAAATTATTAGCACTTTGTAATATATAAGATACATGTGTCAAAATATCATTGGTTTTTTATTTTTTCTTATTTTTTCTTAATTTTATAAATATTATCCATTGATTGATATGGTAAGTTTTTAAATTTTCTTTAATATGCTCCTTCTAAATAATTTTTGATTAAGCATAAATATATATTAGCTTTATGAAATAAAAATGATACATGCAATGAAATTATCAGAATTGTTTCATTTTTATGGTCTCAACTCACATCCTCTAAAAAAACGTTTTTAGGAAAATATAAATAAAAATCAATTTTTTGAATAGGATTGTGATGAAATTATTCATTTATTTAATCTTAATCTTTTCAAATAAAATGTACAAAATTATTCCCATTTTATTTTTTCACAGTATTGATATAAAACTAAATTGGATGTAAAAATTTAATTATAAAAATATTATTTTATCCAGAATAATACTTCAAACTTTTTTTTTTTTTTGTCTCAAGACTCTAATATTGTTTCATGTTACTTTGTTACTTTAAATGACGAATGATATAACTATTTTGTGACAAAATTGATTTCACACGATTTAATTTACACAATATTTTAACAAGATTTGATATAACAAAATATAACTATAGCTTGACTGATATTTTCAAGTTTAATTTACACAATATTTATGCAAGTATAATAACTACAAAAATTATATTTACTGAGTCTAACTATGAACACATGACAAACTAATATCTTTTTAATTGGCACTTGCTAATATTTTAAGTAACTATTCTTAAAAAATGATTAATAGACAAAATAATATTTTATATAACTACACTCACATATTGAATTGATATTGCTAGCCGTTTTAAGTACCTAAATTTTTTAAGTTATAATTTAAGGATATATTTTTTGACGATAATTTTAAAATTTTAATTTTACTAAGTACATTAAGTATTTGATGATAAATCAAGTCTTTTTTACTTAAAAATACAAATTATTTTTAAGAAAAAATTTTAGTTTTGAGTAGCTATATACGTATATTTGAAGTATTAAATGCACTTAATAAAAAATTCATCTAAACATGTGACTTATACATTTAATCACTATAGCCCTTGAATTAGAGAAAAATTGAATTCTTATTCAACTAATATAACCTTCCTACTATCAAAACCATTTTTCAGGCAGTAGCAATATAGTGCAAACCTAAAAAATTTTTTGAGAAGAGTCCAAACTAAAAGTTTTTCAATTTGAAAGAGTCAAGGTAAAAATGTGTGACCATGACAAATGGTAAAGTTTATTCACCTTAGCAAAATTTTAAGATAAAAAATCACTTTAAAATTTTAGTTTCTTATTGCAAGTTAGAGATTTTTTTCACATTCAAGTTTTACAATTAATTGCAAGACTATTAATTATTATAATGTAACATGAATCATATAATTAGTTTAGGATTCAAACATACACAATTGATAGTTTATTTTTTTATAAAATTTTATGTATTAGTATATATTTTTTAATCCATGCATAGTACGAGTTTAATGATAGTTTAGTTTTTATGTTTTTCTCTTTCTCAAATATATTTAAAATCCATAGACCATCATGAGAAAATCCACTTTTTTGTTTGGTTATCCGTAGAAAAATTACTAGGCATAAATAATTTTAATTCTTTTTCTTTCTTCCCTTTCCTCTAACAAATTAAAGATACAAATAGAGGTTTAAGTGAATTTTGTTAACTGACTTTTATGTTCTTTGTGATCAACATTTCAATGTAGGACAGTAGTGGTGGGGAAAAAAAAATTAATGAGGTAATATTAATTCAATACTCATTCCTATTAAATTGTAACATATGAAATTTTATTATATCACTAGTGCTAATTTACTGTAAATGAAGATATTATAATTAAGCAAATCCCAAATGGCAAAATCTAATAAGGATGAGTACTGAAAAACAAACTAAGTACTAAGTGGACTAACTACAAAGGGTGACTCATTAGTTAACTAGTCCTTATGTTAAACATGAGATCTTAAATTTGATTTCTCTTCACGTTTTCTTATGACTAGTCAATATGGATGTAATACATATAGTTTATATGATTTGGATGAATGGTGGCCATGGAGTTCACATTTTCTTATGACTAGTCAATATGGATGTAATACATATAGTTTATATGATTTGGGTGAATGGTGGCTGTGGAGTCCTAAGGCAGTAAACTAGCCGAGTAGTGGATTATTCAAGTTTAGTTTGAAAATCTTGACGAGCTTAAAAATGTGTTTAAGCTTGAATTATTTAACTTTTGAGCAAAACTCAAATGAGTTTTAATTGAACCGATCACAAGTTGAGCTCGAGTAGCTTGAAATTTTTAGTTTATATAAGTTTATCGAGTCAGGTTTGAGTCGGACTAAAAAAATTAAAGAGTTTTAAAATATATTTAAACTTGACTTGTTTACAGAATGAGTCGATCTCAAATAAGCTTTTAATAAACTAAAAGTGAGTTGAACTCAAGTAATTTGATTTATTTTGTAACCCTACCATCAAGCCATCTCAAGTTTAATATTTTCTCACACTTTCCTATTATTATTCAATATTTATACAATATATAAAGTTTAAGTGATTTATGTGAACATTTATCCACGCTAAACCAATAGTTCCAAGTTTGAGATGAACTTGGATTCCATGTCAATGCATTAGGACTTATATTTTCTTATTAAGAGATCGGTCAAAATAAAATAAATTAACAATATAAATGGCAATTAAGACGGCTTAATCCGTGGGCGCCCCCACTCGATACGTGTCAAAATCAACGACCGTGTTGTTTGGTCTTATCGCAGCGGAAGGTTGTAAATTTGCATATGGTTAGGTTGACTTTCTTTCATGTGGGTCCTGTCCTATCCTATCCTTTCTCACACCAAATTTTAAATCCAAACGTAACCTTAAGGAAAGTGTATCATAAAATTATCAGGAATGACCTGTCCTATACATAACTCATGATACCAAATATACCAATTCCATGCCAATGCCTTGATGTTTTAGCTATTGGGGGCATAAGATAACATAAGTGGAAGAGAATTTTATCTAAGGGAAGCCTTTGGCAAAACATACATATATTTTTTCTAAAAGCAAACAGTGCATTAATTAGCTGTATTGTTTTAGGGTGCATTTGGTTAAGCTTTTTTTTTATTTTTAAATTTCTTTTTTTGGCCTTTTGTCTTTTTTAAGTCAAAAAGCTTAGAATGGTTTGGTACACTAGGCTTTAGGATGCGTTTGGTTAAACTTTTTTTTTTTTAAACTAAAAAGCTTAGAATCGTTTGATATACTAGCTTTTAGTTTTTTTTTTTTTTACTTTTTTAAGCTAAACAAGCCAAAAACAGCTAAAAGTTAAATTTTTTTTTTTGTTTTTTGCTTTTTTTAGTTTACCTTTTTTTAAGCTAGTTTTTTTTTTTTTTGCAAAAAAAGTTATACTAAACGGACTGTTAGTTTTTTTCTTTTTTGACTTTTTAAGTTAAAACAAGCCAAAAAAAAGTTAAAAACTAAAAGCCTTTTTTTTTTTTTTTGCTTTTTTCAGTTTAGCTTTTTTCAAACTAATTTTTTTACAAAAAAAGCTATACCAAACGGACCTTTAGTAATAAGGGTCGACGTCCCTCTAGATTTCATTTCCATAATTCTCTACACTTATTTTTCTATCATGTCACGTGTTAATAAAATAAATATAATGGTCACATCTGATATAAACTTTTCTATTTTAAAGCATTCCAAATTAGGAAAAAACCCAAAAACAAAAAACAAATTTGAACATGATTTCTCATACTCTTTGTTTCTTTTTGTACAGATATTTCCTAAAATATGTAGTCAAAAAAATACCATTCATAGAGAAAATGATTTAGGCCTATAGCAAAAATTAGCAGTGTCCTAACCATAACTCTTCTTTGGATTATTGACATATAAAATAAATAAATATTATGACACTTATATGAAATTTTCAATTATATCTAGTCAATAATGGTGACCTCAAAAAACCCACAAAAGAATAAATTACACCTATGATAGTATCATAATGTTGAAGAAAATAGAGTATATGATTGATTTTATTTTATATATATACACTTTAGACTTTAGATTAATGTTTGAAAACATGTTAGTCAAAACCCTAAATCAAAGTCAGAAAAGTCCAACTTTTTTTGTTTGCTTAAGGACCAATAAAAGATTTACACTTGTCATGAGATGAACTCAAGTGTACGAAGGGTCAATGAAACATGTCCCTGATTTAGCAATAATGAAAAAAGTCTGACTTTGACTAGATAATTTCGTAATTATCACCAAAACTAAGGGCGTTTATGGAACATTATTCCTATTTTTACTAGGATTTATTTTATCTAATTCTAATAGCATTCAAAAACGAAACAAAAAGTTATATATATATACGGCAATTGAGCACAGCCCTTTTTACCTCTGTCCTCTTTCTCGTTTTATCGTTGCCTTAAAATTTTCCGAGAAAATCGCTCTAATTCGTCCTTTTTTTCTGTTAAAATCTTCAGTACCGTTCTTTCTCTCTCTCCAAACACATCCGCTTTTGAAAGTCTAATTTTTATCAAAAACCAAATCGAATCGGAGGGGAGAGAGCAAAAAGGAGAGATTTTTAGAGAGAGAGAGAGAGAGTGTTTGTGGGTGTGATATTTGTGGATTGGATCGATCTGCGAGTTTGTGTGATGGGGAAGGTGGCGGTGTGCGCCGTGGCGGTATGCGCGGCTGCGGTGTGCGCGGCGGCGGCGCTGGTGGTGCGCCACCGCATGAAGAGCTCGGGACGGTGGGCGAAGGCGATGGCGATAATGAGGGAGTTGGAGGAGAAGTGTGGGACCCCCATTTGGAAGCTGAAGCAGGTCGCCGACGCCATGACCGTCGAGATGCACGCAGGCCTCGCCTCTGAAGGTGGTAGCAAGCTTAAGATGATCATCAGCTACGTCGACAATCTCCCCACCGGGTATATATAAATTTATATATATGATATATATGTATAAATGTGCGTACTCATTCATGGGTGTATAGTGTTTTACTGGTTGATTTATTGATTTTGATATTAAAGCATGAATCTTGATTTTACGTCGTCAATTTTGGATTGATTTTAATGTGTATTAGCTAATTATCAAATTTGTTGATTTTCTTTGTATGATTTGACTGTGTGTGGTTTTACTCCCGTATTGTAGGTAACGGTCAAATTTATTTATTGATTAAAGAGGGAATTTTTATTTATTTATTACAAACTGATAATTTTGAATTGCTTTTGATAGACTTATCAATCATTTAATTAAATTATAGTTCTTTTATATGAATCAAGTTCGGTGAAATCTAAGGTTATATGTTTTGAAGGGTTATTAATTAATGTTTCTTTTTTATTTATTTATCTTTATTAATTATTATTAATATATTGGGAGGTTATGCAATTAAATATTGATGTAATGGCCTATAATAATAAATATTCTTTTTTTTTCTTCCCCTTTGAGGGCTCTATTTTTCTCTATGTGTTTTGATACCTGGATCACAAGAAGGACCTGAACTGAAGAACTGATTGTTTTGATGTTTGTTTGGCTATTTAGTGTAAAATCGAAAGAAGAATAAACTGATACCCACTTAGCTACTTTAGTTGTGGTCCATCAGATAAGGATGACTACTGGCCGCTTAGATGGTTTACATGAAACTTTCTTCTCACATAAGCATATTCCAGAAGTAAAGAAATTTGAATTCTAATTATTGAGTTCGTTAGTTTGAGAGAGGCTTAACTTAGTCTCATGTTTATTTCCTTTTTTACTTCGAGCTTTATGCTTATTTGGTGCTTCTTTGTAGTGTTGTTTTTATGTGTATCTACACATATAAGAGTGCTTATTTTTTCTTCTTTTCCATTTGCTTTCTGAAATAGCATTTGTGTACCTTTTTGGGATATAACTTCAAATCTAAAGCTTGTTACTCTTTCAACTTTTTAGCTTATGTTGGTCCTTTATGATGTAAGAAGCACATACACAGAAAAGATACTGAAAAATACAAGATAATACTAATTAAAATAAAAAATCACGAATTCCATAGTTTAAATATTAATTTAGGTTTAATATCACATTGCTTTATTTTGCAATTGGATACCAAGTTATTTTCTTCAAATATGCTACGTGTTTCATTTGTGTCTTAATTTGTGGATATGGGTGTCCCAAGTAGCGGACAGGCATGTCCCTCCAAAGTTTCCAATTTTAAAAAATAAATAAAATAATAGGACACGTTTAGACGCATATCCGAAATGTGTCGAGGAATGTCCCTCGAGTTGTGTCCGACATGACCACGGCACCTTCTTATAAGTGTTCGTGCTTCTTAGTTTATGATCCACATACATTGCTTAGTAAGAAAATCCTTCGCTTCTAAATCTTCTTTTAATTTGCTCTTTTATGGTATTATGATGATTTTATTACTAAAAGTGAGTGTGTGGGGGACAATAATGAAGTGGGACATCACTTCCCCCTTTGAGAGATAAGCAACCCGATTTTGTCACATATATGACTGAACTTGTTTCTTTGTTTAATGTTCCTTTTCTGAATTTGGGTATTTTATAATAACTCTTGTTGGTTTTGACTTTATCCAGTCCATAATATTCTATATTTATGTAAAGAAAAGATCAGGCAGGTGTCAAGTTAGTTGCTCGTGGATGCACTGCCAGATGGACATGGCTATTTAAGGTTGAACACTTTGAAATTTCAAAAACCTGGTTGATCTAGTAATAGCTGGGACATGAAATAAGTCAAGAAACGATGCGTTGACAGTTGGATGGTGATTTGTGATGTGCTGCTGTTTCTCTTCTTTTGATTTGGAAGTTTGACTAAAATTTTGACTTAGTGGTATAGTTGTACAAGATACCCTCCTCTTGACAATTGGATCATGTACTCTTGTTTGCATGGAAACGTAAAATGGCCATATGTATTGATGTTCTTTGAGGGGATTTGGGTTCCTCACTACAGTTTGAAAAGTCGGTTGATATCATTATGCAACATTGTTATGTTGCAGTGATTGATACGGGATGATTGCCACAATTTGGAAGCAGTCCGCCCAAAAAGTTAGTTGGTACTGTTAAACAGTGTTGTTATTGTCGTAGTATTCCTATGCAGTGTCACAAATATAGACTGACATAATTCGTTGTACTAACATTCTCAACCATATCAAATGATGTAATCCTGTATTGGCCATTATGGTCCATCACAGTTAAGAAACCAGCAATTTATTGAATATATGAGCTAAATACAACGTATCTTTCAAAGGGAAGTACAAAAAGATGGAGATGGAACAATGCCCACCACATTATAAGGCCACCTACAAGATGCAACGGAACCCACACATCACAAACGTTGGCAACATGGCTGAAGGAAAAATCTTAATAACCTCTTAAAACGGCCATGTTATCTTGGAAACATCCCAGATTTTATCCATATGGCCATGTTATAGCCCATTGTTTTGAAGACCTTAATAACCTCTTAAAACTATCCCTCCTATACCTAGGACAAGTTCTAAGATTTCATGCATGTGCACCATAATACCAAGAACCAATTGTAGCTTTCCGAAACTGCTTGTATGTGATGAAGCCATAAGGGCTCCTGTCTTGTAAGAAAAAATAACCAATATCAGTTTCAGTTGCATCATTGATTAGTATATTTGCCTATTGTTGGTTATATGAAGGACTTCTCAATTTTGGTTATGATCTTAATCATATAGGATGTAAAGAAGTAAAGGTGTCAACTAGTTTATTTGGCAAAGTCTGTTGGTGTAATATTTGCCTATAGTTGGTTATATTAAGGACTTATCAGCTTTGGTTATTATCTTAATCATATAGGAAATAAAGAAGTAAAGGTGTCAACTAGTTTAGTTGGCAAAGTCTATTGGTGTGGTACTAGAGACTTGTGATTGATGCTTACTTTTGCTTGGGTTTGGGTAGGGGGAGAGCTGCCGCTTGTTGTGTAGCCATCATTGTAGGACCAGAAAGAAGGAAGTAAAGATGTAAATGGATATAATGTTTACAAAAATGAAAAAACATGCAATACCAATAATAAATCATATATTTGGGTGTAAAATTCTCTAAAAAAAATGTAAGATATTAAAATACAGTGAACTGGGGTTAAATCACTTTTTAGTTGGTTTTTGTGGTTTGCTAGCAAAAAATGGAAATCCACAGCTACAATAACCAATTCCCAGAACACATCATCTGGTGCTTACAATACAGCTAGAATAACCAATTCTGAGTATTGTGATTTAAGACCATGTCACTGACCATTTAATTGTTTTTGGGGGTTGACTTAAATACAATAAGTATATCTCTTTGGACAAAGAAGTTTTGATCCTAGGCGATGCAGTTTTGGTTTCTAGATTTCTTATACTAATAAAAAAAGAGTCAAGCTGAACATGGTTGTGACTTTTGCTCTTTTCTTTTGTAGAGATGAGAATGGTTTGTTTTATGCATTGGATCTTGGAGGCACAAACTTCCGCGTCCTGCGTGTACAATTGGGTGGGAAAGACAAGCGTGTTGTTAAACAAGAATTTGATGAAGTTTCAATTCCTCCTCATTTGATGATTGGGGCTTCGGATGTGAGTATCTATTTTGCCACCTATACATTCTTAGCCCTCAATAGATTGCTTTTCATATTCTAAAAGCTTTGAACTATGGTGATTTCAGGCATTATTTGATTTTATTGCTGAGGCACTCAAGAAATTTGTCGATACAGAAGGTGAAGATTTTCATCTTTCACCTGGTAGACAAAGGGAGCTGGGATTCACCTTTTCATTCCCAGTTAGGCAGTCATCCATAGCATCTGGGAGTCTTATTAAATGGACAAAAGGCTTCTCTATTGAAGATGCAGTTAATCTCAATTACCTTTACTCCTTTACTTCTTATCTATAAAATTCATTTTACTATCTTTATCTTTTAGTTGCCAATTTTAGTTCTCAGGTCCAAATAAAGTAGACATCGACAATCTGAATAAGTTGATAACAAGTTGGTATACGGGGAGTTCTGGTTGAGATTAATGCTTATGTTTTTCTATCGTGCTTCAATTTTTGATTGCACGATTGTAATCTTCATTTTGAAACAACATTTAGGCATGATAGTTGTTGCCTAAGACAATGATTCTTTTATGTTAGTGCTTAACTTGGTGAAACTTTTGCATTCCCTTCACATGCTGACTTGGAAAGAGGTGTTATTGATGCAATGAAACAGCACTGTAGGATTCTTTCCTAGTATATCTGTAAGAACCTTTTGTGAGATCAAGAAATAGAGAATTCCAATTTAATTTGTCAAGAAAATTTTGGCTACTATTTGGACATAGATGATGATCCTTGGTGATTGTCTGACAGCTGCCACATAAAATTTTCCATCTGTGGTCTGAATATAAGAAGGTGTTTATGGTTGGCATTCAAAAATTTAAAATTTATGCATATGTGGTTCTGCTTTTGCACTTCTTACTCTCTATTCTTAATTGTGTCCCAAAATGATTGATTTTCTTAAATAAATAATTTGTTTATGGATAACGAGTGCAAGGTTAAGATGAGGGAAGGTAGGATTAGGAGTGAATAAATTTGTGAGATGGTAGAGGTAGTACCTAAATGAGGGAAAATAAATTAAAAATGGTTTGTCTATGCTAGGCAAGTCCTCTTCAATTAGGCCCACATAAAACCCTTAGGTGTGCACATTTTAGAAGGCTCAAGGCTCAAGAAAGGCACTCTTTTGTTTTTTGTTTTTTTCCCTTTAATAATTCAAGCATGTTTTTATCTATACTAATTGATATGCCTTATATCATATTCATGATCTTATAAAATAACTAATGTTGTCTAATCATTTTTTATATTTAGTATCCTAGATTCAAAGCTTTATGGTTGACTACTTGAAATAAATATCCAGTACTTGATTCTTACTGTTAGAATTACACTATATACACTTAAAATATTATGGTCATAGCTTTTTATTATTGTGGATTTACAATGGTATTTGATTTAGTTGATGCATTAACCAATTGAAAAGAGATAATGATATTGATTTAGCTAACCTCCTAGTTGATATGTCCAAAAATTCACTTTTTATATTATTATTTGTGCTGCATATTTTAAATTACTTTCATTGTACATGCATATCACATGTGTCCCTTACTTCACCCCAGTTTGTGCTTTATGTTGCACCTCGCGTTTAGGCTCTAATGGACCCTTGTTGCCTTAATGTGCCTTGTGCCTTTGACAACTATGTTCTCAACATCCGCTACAAAAACATGCTACTTTGACTTATGGATTTGATAACCTCACTTCTTAACACTGCCCTGTGTCTTGCCTTCTAATGCTTGTTCCTATTTTTTTTTTTTTTTTTTTGGCTGGCTTTGTAATAGGTGGGACAAGATGTTGTGGGAGAGTTGACAAAAGCCATGGAAAGAGCTGGTCTTGATATGCGTGTTGCTGCGTTGGTAAGTCCTTGTTTCTTCTTTTAGGATCTCGATTAGGATTTACTTTTAGTGAGTGTGATGATTTACGGACTTACAGTTCACTGCCGGCAATGGATATTACTCGGTTTGGATGTCAATCTGGTAGGATTGCTTAATATTTCACTTGGTGAACTGGTTCTCAAAATAGAACTCCTTAACTTGTTGAGCTCGTGCAGGTCAATGATACCATTGGAACACTAGCGGGAGGCAGATACAGCAACCAAGATGTCATTGCAGCTGTGATTTTGGGTACTGGAACCAATGCAGCATATGTGGAGCGGGCACATGCAATTCCCAAGTGGCATGGTCTACTGCCTAAATCAGGAGAAATGGTTAGCAGTTTTCATACATTTGGTTTCTAATGCTATTCAATCTTCATCCAAACCTTCAATTGGTGTTTTTTCTTTTTCTTTTTTTCCCTTTCTGATTCATTTGGGTGGAAGTATTTATGCTGTCAATTGTGCATGGAGCATATGTTATTCTGTAACTTGATGATAATAATCTTTGTATTTTTAAAGGTTATCAACATGGAGTGGGGAAACTTCCGCTCATCACATCTTCCACTAACAGAGTACGATCAAGCAATGGATGCTGAGAGCTTAAACCCTGGTGAACAGGTTGCTATATTGCCTTGTTGCTATTTAGTTTCACCTAGTAAATTTGTACATGGATGAAACAATAAACGTCTGATTTCATCTTTTTAACTAACTTGGACAGATTTTTGAGAAGAGTATTTCTGGCATGTATTTGGGAGAAATTTTACGCAGAGTTCTGTGCAGGATGGCTGAAGAAGCTGCCTTTTTTGGTGATGCTGTGCCCCCAAAACTGAAAATTCCATTTATATTAAGGTACGTCATTGTTTTTATAGCCTCTCCTGCATATGCCTGTTGCAGATCAACCTGTTTTACTGTGAATATACCATTTTCTCGTTCAAAATGAGCAACTTTTCTTTTCAATATAGTATTGGTGAGGCCGTAGTTAGATAGCATCTTGGTTTCTTGTGGTCAGTGTCAGGCAGATATGTTGCAAGTTCTTTTCAATTCACGAGTGCACAAAGTGCTTTTTGATTCATGAGAAGTGAATTCAAGCTGGTATAGAGGAGGAGCAAATGCTGTTGGGTATGGTTTCACTAGTTGAACCAAATATTTGTCGTAAACACATCTCGCTACAAATAGGTGTGAGAAAAGAGTATGTAGTGGATATTTTGGGAGTATGTTTTTGTTGGTTTTGACTACATATGCATTGTATGAACTCTATAGGGAGGCCCAGGAATATAGCGAGTTTCACGTGCTTTAGGAGTGGTTCAGTACCATTGGTGTTCCCTGCCTACCGATGTAGCATGACATTAGCGAGGATTTCTTCGAATATGTGGTGGGAAAAATGATGAGATAAGATAGGAGAAGAACATAAAGGACAGAGAGAAAAGGTAGGAAGAAAGTCAAACAGGAGTCAAGGAGAAAAAAGATGAGAGACAGATAGAGATATGTTAAAGACGAGATATTAGAGAGGAGGAAGAGATGAATAGAGAGGGAGATGAAGAGGAGAGAGAAACCAATAGAGAAAGAGACAAGAGAGAAGCCACTTGAGAAGAAGAAGAAGAAGAAGATTAAGGATGGAGAGAGGCAGCACAAAATCTATCAATTAAATCTGAATTTTATGCATTTCTGGGAGACCAAATTCATTTACACCAGTAAAGCCTATTTGTAGGCTTAAAAAAAAAAAAAAAAAACTCTAATAAATCAAAACCTTGTAAAACTCTTCCTACCCAACATAGATAAGTAATAGAGCTTAAATCCTATCACTAGCCACTAAAAAATCTTGAGAAAACAAAAATACTACAACTACATCTAAACGACACCTAATAATACCAATCAGTTAAAAAACTATCGATCAATTTATCATATTCTTGTGGGTCCTACATCGACTTGACTGCATCATTTACCATGCTGTTCATATTAATAAACAACTCCACAACCGATGTGAGCCACATGAGATTTTGTCCATCCTACTTGAAAGTTGAATTTATCAATAATTCACTTTCTTATGTCTCTGTAATGCATCACTGTAAATGCGATGTTGAAATTCGTCTGCCTGGAATAATAGCAGCTCAAGTTTATTTTGGTGTAGCTTACTCTGACTGATTGAACAAATGTTGTACTGTTAGTGCACACTACTTTATGATATGTGATTACATCCTACAAGTTCTCTTTAACAAGTAATTGTCACATTAGATATTGGAGCTAAAAGCCATAGCAGGGGGAAACAATATATCTGTTTTTTTATTTTATCTTCTGGGATCAAATGTGCATTTGATATTTGCCTGTGAAGTTTGTGTATTTTTAAGCATCCATATGAGTTATTTTGTTTCTATTAGATGTAATGTGAGTTCCATAAATGCTTATTTTTTGCATTGATATTGTGAGCATTAGAACTTGCAAGACACTTGACATACTTGCGGTAACATGTGCAGGACCCCTGATATGTCTGCAATGCATCATGACATTTCTTCTGATCTTAGAGTGGTTGGGGGCAAGTTAAAGGATATCCTGGAGGTAAAATACCTTCCTTTTAGAAGCTCCGAGTAATAACTGCTAATTTGACTTTCTATTTTTATTTAATTTAATCTCCTCTCTCTCTCTTTCCCTCTCTCTTGCCAGTTGGTTAGCATATTTGTTTAGAAGCAATTAAAGCCAGCATACATCTGTGAGAACTTTTCTATCCGAAGGGAACTGAAATTTAGGGGTTACTAATGTTATATTTTATTTTTTCCTGTTTAGATATCTAATACTTCGCTGAAAACAAGAAAAGCAATAGTTGAGCTATGTGACATCATTGCTGTCCGTGGAGCCCGACTTTCTGCAGCTGGGATTCTAGGCATCCTCAAGAAATTGGGGAGAGACACAGTGAGGGGGGAGAAGCAGAGGTCAGTGATAGCATTGGATGGTGGGCTTTTTGAGCACTATACGAAATTCAGGAATGCTATGGAGAGCACTCTCAAGGAGTTGCTGGAGGAGGCATCCGAAACCATTGTCATTGAACTTTCCAATGATGGCTCCGGTGTTGGTGCTGCCCTCCTTGCAGCCTCACACTCCCAGTATCTTGAGATTGAGGAGTCTTAACCATGGTCAATGGCGAAGCATTCTGGTTAAAGGAGCTTGAAATTTTTAGTTTTTTTTTTTCTTTTTTTGTGTATTTTCCGGTTTCCCCTTTCTTGTCTCAACTTGCTTTGGATCTCCTAGTTCGAGAGGTGGTGCAAGCAAATCCTTTGTTTAAGATCCTGCAGAGCAAATGGATTATATATGTGCGTTGAGGTGCTAGGTATTGCAGACAAGCTTTTCCAGCTGTTAGCCTATTCTTCTCTCTTTCCAGTGCCGCAATGTGTATTAGTACCACTGTAGCTTCATTTTCTCTTGCAATAGAGAATAAAATGGGGGATTAAGGCTTGTTCTTTTAGTTGCTTTTGTCAAGAACATTCTTCCGATAATAATGCAAATAAAACAATAATTTTTATGGGCATTTTTACTACACTGAAACACACTTCACTCTCTTTTTAAGTGCTTGATATGCTGATAAAGCAGCTCTGGGTTCTTGAATTACAGAGGAACTGTTTTTTTTTTTTTTTTGGTCTGATTTCGGTTGTGATTCGTATTTCTTGCTCACACCAAAGCATGTCACAAACTGTCCATTAAAGAATCAAAAGCAGGGTGTGTTTGATACTCATTGAACGGATATGGAAAGAAAGGAAAGAAAGGGAGGGAAAAATGGGAGGAAAATATTAGAAAAAATAGAAGTCATTCCTTGTTTGACTTTCAAGAAAATTATAAAGAAATGTGAAAAGAAACTACTTTTTCACACTACAAACCAAACTAAGAGAATGAAATAATTTTGTCTTCTCTCTTCAAATATCCAACACAAACACCCTTAAAGATGATGAACAGATCCTAAAATCAAGGATTAAATCCATGGTTATTTAGAGATTTGTAAACCACTACTGACTGGAGGAGAATCATGATTATCAACATTAAATTCTTACAAATTGCACATTATTCGATTCACATACTAATTGAAAACAAGCACATACACATGTTACATAGCAAGAGGATTCATACATGGTAAATAGTGCTAGAATTAGTCGTGAGTGTCCAATACTCACTGGTTGATGCTATCTACCTCAATTGAGACCCACCACAACTGGTGAGTTCCAGCTCAGATAACTAGCATCAGTAGTGAGTTTCAGCTGAGGTGATTAACACCAGTCGGTGAGTGTTAGATACTTTAGCATTTTCCATGCGGTGAATCACAACTTATTGAGAGAGAGAGATAGTTGAACCATGCTGCTCCTGCTAATTATGAAGCAAGAGCAATCAACAGTGACTAAACATTGGACACCAAACCATCAATCAACAGTGACTAAACATTCGACACCAAACCATCATCCTCCTCTTCTAACATCCTCTCACGCCTAGGATTCTTGACGAGAGGAGCACATGCATACTCACTTCCGCCATTCTTCTCTCCAAATGCCGGTTGATGGCCGCAACGGAGGAGGATTTGCAGAACTGCCTTCATGCTAGGCCTGGCGGAGGGAAACGTGCCGGTACAAATGATCCCAAGCTCGAAAACACAGGTCATTTCATTCAGGTAACAAGGTTCTTTAATCTCCTCATCCAGGGCATCAACTGTGGGGTTCCCATCTTGAATGTGATGCCACGCCCATTCGGCAAGGCACATATCTTCATCTCCATTGTTGGCTTCCCTCCCGGTAACTAGTTCGAGGAGGACTACGCCAAAGCTATACACATCGATCTTCTCATTCACTCTTGATGTATGAGCATATTCTGAAATTCATAGTTTAAAACATGAAAGCTAAACTTGTTTTTGTAAGGAATGAAATCATTGCATGGGATGACAATTTGACTCGAAAATACAGGTTCGGACCCACCCCACTTCTAATAGGAAGGGTTTGGAAGTTAATACACAGGTTAAGAGTCACAGAATAAACAATAAAACCAATGCAGGTTTGTGACAGATCAGGGTTCAAGTAGCTTTCACCCAAATCTAACCCGATTATTTATCAAAATAACTAAAATGCCCTCTTTATATTGTAATTATACACAAGTATCCCTGAATACATATAGAGAGCGACGTATTTACTTATATAAGATAGTATTGTCTACTTTTTATTATGTAAAATAATTTTTATGTTGAAAAAATATGGAGATTAATGAAACATTGTTTGTGCTAAATAAAAAATAAGAATATGCAAGTTAATTTGACCCAACCCAATATGAACATAAACTAGAAATGGGTTAGAGAATTCAAATGGGTTAGAGAATTCAACCTGTAACGGGTATGTGACAAGGTGTGAGAAATGTTTTGTTCATTAGAATTTAGGCAATGTTTAGACAAATCTATCACATACCGACCCATTTCCATTCCAAGCCATAAGGGTAGAAAATATTTGTATTAATGTATACTACTTACCTGGAGCTATGTACCCAAAAGAGCCAGCCACGGTTGACATTGTATTAGGCTCTCCATGATTCACCAATATCTTGGCTAGACCAAAATCTGCAATCTTTGCATTGAACTCAGAATCCAACAAGATATTGCTAGATTTCACATCTCGATGAATCACTGAAGGTGAGCAGTCATGGTGCATGTAGCACAGCCCTCGGGCGGCTCCCACCGCGATTTGAACCCTTTTAGGCCAGTCTAAGGCAACATGATGAACCGAACCCGATAAGCTTGGCTGCTTTTTTCCATGAAGCCACCTATCCAAGCTCCAATTTTTCAAGTACTCGTAAACAAGAAGCTTTGTAGTCTCACTTGAGATGCAACACAACAATTTCACTATGTTGGCATGGCGAATCATGCCTAATATTTGAACTTCTGCCTGGAATTCCTTCTCGAGCTTCTGGTCCAGCTTCTTGATGTTCCGGATCCTCTTGACAGCAACAACTTGGCCTGCACAGGTCAAATTGACCCGATAGACTTTACCCGACCCGCCCGACCCAATCACATTACTTTCAGTCAAATTCCGTAAGATTTCGGATTGATTGAAATTCAGTAACTGAAAGTGAGTGAAATCCCACTGTGAATCCAATCCTTGGAGCTCTCCTTTCCGATAGGTTCTGACAAGAAAGACGGTGAAGAACATGGCTGATGCAAGAAAGACTGTTGGTATGGTTATGATTAAGGCGAGAAGCCGGGAGGATATTTTGCTCGGGTTTTTAGATCCAGAAGAGCAGACCTCAAGGCCTAGTGATGGATTACTTGAACAAAGGCCCGGGTTTTTCAAGAAGCTGGAATCGAAAGCTGTGTTTTCAAACTCAACTGGGATTCTCCCGGTGAGGCGATTGGAAGACAGGTTGAGTGAATTTAGCCTTAGTAGGCCAATCTGAGGTGGAATTTGACCCGAGAGCTCATTTCCTGATAAGTCCAAGTAATTGAGGCTCGGTAAAAAACCAATTTTGGCAGGAATTGGACCCGAAAGCTGGTTTCGACTGAGATTTAGCGTCGTTAGGAACTTCCACGAGACTATCTCCGATGGAAGATGGCCGGAAAATTGATTCCGGTCGAGCAAAAGAGTTGTCAAGAGAGGGAGAGCTGTCAGTTCTTGAGGAATTGTACCGCTGAAGAGGTTGTTACTTGCATTGAACACTGCTAAATTCTTCAACGAAGACAACCCAGCTGGGATTTCGCCGGAAAACTTGTTGTTACTGATCGCAAGCCGTGATAAATGCGATGCCAATGTGCCTGGAAGCTGACCTGAAAATGAATTATCGCCAAGCATCAAGGTTGTGAGATTGATTGATGTCCACAAACCGGCCGGAACGCTGCCGGAGAGCTGATTTCCATTGACCCGAACAATCACCAAACTGGAACAATTCCCAAGTGAATTTGGCAATTCACCACTGAGATTGTTATCAAAGGCCACCACTCCTGTCAATGCACCGTTAGCACATAAGAACTCCGGCAAGTTGCCGGAAAAATGGTTCGATGGGACTTGGAACTCCCGGAGCATTGAGTATCGCCCCAAGTCCGGTGGCAATACACCTGAGAGGTTATTGCTGAACAACTTAAGATCTTTCAGTGATGGAAGGCGACCAATGCTTTCAGGTACTTCACCATATAATTGATTAGAAAACAGAGCCAAACCATACAACTCTGTTAGTCTTCCAAAATCATCCGGTATTGTTCCGGTCAAGTGGTTCTCAGATAAATCGATTACCCCCAAATTCAAAGCTTCAACTGTCTGAGGAATTACCCCGGACAAGCGATTTTTGAAAAGAAATAGAGTTTTAAAATTCTTTAACAGAAAAATGCCGCTTGGGATGTTACCAGTCAAGTTATTTCGCGCCAAGTCCAAAACCTGGAGCTCTGTCAAATTCCCAATCGTTTGGGGGATTTCTCCGATCAACCCTGATTCTGTTATCAAAAGTTGTTGAAGTTTCTTCAACTGAGTAAAGCTCGAAGGTATCGCCATCGGTGCAAATTCATTGTAGGACAGTTCTAGGAATTCAAGACTTGACAAGTTGCCAATTTCAGGCGGGAAAGAGCCGTTGAACTCATTTTGAGAAAGTTGAAGGGTTCTTAGCTCCGGAAACCACCCAATCGCCGCTGGGATGTCCCCGGTGAAGTTGTTGCAACAGAGGTTTAGTGACCGGAGCCGAGTTGACAGCCTGTTGACGTCGCCGGGAATCCGGCCAATGAAGTAGTTTTGAGAGATGTCTAGGTATTCCAGCTTGGAACAGTTGTACAGAGCCGTAGGAAATGGTCCCGGGATGTTATTATACTGAAGATCAACAACGGCGAGGTTTTTCAGGTCACAAATGAATGGTGGGATTGCTCCGGTGAGGTTTTTGTCGACAAGTGAAAGTTCGGTTACTGAGCCATTGGTGCAGGTGATCTCAGGCCAGTCGCAGTGGCTACTAGGCTTTGAGTTTGATGATGTTGTCCATTGGTTGAGGGAGGGTGGGTTGAACCAGTGCCTTCTTAGTTTGAGTAGTATGGTTTGCTCTTCATCAATGGTTTTGGAGTTTCCACGAAAGGGCAAGATCAGGAGGAGGAGGGGAAATATGGAGAGAGGAATTTGGAGAGATGTTGGGGTTATTTTTGACATTTTGAAAAGGTGGCTGTTGGGTTTTTCCCGCCAAATAAGAATCCTACGCCGGCAACATATAGCTAGCAGATTCGGAATTTTGAAATGGTTGCCATGATTTTTATTCTGATTCGAGTATTTATGGTATGAAATTGAGATTGAATCATTTAAAATAATTCCTCCTCCACGTAGAAAACACCAAGAAAAGTGAAATGTATCCAATTGGGTTCTATATTATGGTCTGTCAAAGTCAACTTTGGTCAATGGCCAATCAAATGCTGCCATAGTAGCATTGAGAGAACTCCGGTTGTACCAACAAAGCTCTAAATCTTACCACCAATCGGTTGGTTCGGTAAGAATTCAAATTTTCTCGTTAAAAACTTGGATTATAGTTTTCGTAATTACTTGATAGAGATAAATTTACTTTTTAGTATGTAGAGCATATAATTGAACCTAAGTTTCTGTCTCGAGAAAGATACGGTAAAAATTTTCATTAATAGTTGTATGGTTCTTAAAAGTAAAATTTCTTAACGAATATGTAGAGTGTTCTATCAACACATTCAATTAAGTACCAAAAAAAAAAAATCTTTGAATCTCAATTGTTAAAAGAAAATTACTATTCTTTTAAAAAATTATTTAAGAATATAAAAAAATTTCACTACGCTAATGAGAGTAATAAAAGCATACTCTTGTCATTATGTCTTTGATTTTAGCGCGACTAGAAATTCGATGCAATCGTGAATAGTGTGTTAGCTTGTACGGTCAATAGAAACCGTCAACAAAAAAACGAAAGTATGTTAGATGCTTGTGGAATTCCTGAGGATTTCACTGAAGTCATCTAATGAGAACAACAATCAAGGAATTTTTATTAATGATAGAAAGGTAACTAATGAAACAAATAGAAAATAAAGAAAATAATTGAAAAAATGAATCTCAAGATCACGTTTGTTTCACGAGAAGGGATAAAGAGATTAGTAATAGCCTATTTTCCTTCCCAACTTATAAAAAAAAGAAAGTAAAGAAGAAAATAAGAGGAAATCGGTAAATAAATAAATAATTAAGTTATCTATTTTTCTATAAGTTTGAGCTTTTAGATGAGTTGATAGCTAACAATTCAACAATTAAAGTAATACCTTTCATTCTTTGATGGTCTCTGGTCTAACTTGCCAATTGCTCAAATTACCAGTTGGAGTGAAGAAACAATGAAGAAAACACCATTCAAACCTATTATTTGATTTAACAACCTTTTTTTCTTTTCCTTTTTTTTTTGGCTTGTTGATAATAATCTATTTGATAGTTCAAGGCAAATCTCTCACAACCCTCCCTCATTGATTTCAAAATTTTCAAAATTTCATATTTTATGACAAAAAGAAGTCTATCTCTCAATCTCATCAGTAAAACTTGATTTGATCTATCAAAGCAAAGCAAACTTAAATTTTTCTTCACAATGAAAATGTGAATTGAACTGATTTCTCAAATTTTGTGAACTTAGCAACTTAAAGAAATAATGCAACAAAATATAAAGAATGGAATGTAGCATTGCTTGCATGTTGGCAATTATGAGATTTGAAAATCAGAATATATAACTAGAAAATTCATTCAAAATTTTTATACAGAAGAATATGGTTGAATGATAGCTTTTTAATTTAAAACAAAACACCAATTATAAGGTTTTTTTATTAAAAAAGTTGCGTTTAGTATATTATTCATGTTGAATTTTCTATACAATTTTCTCAAAGAATAGCTTTTACTGATAGTTAATATGCATTAATTTTTTGGTTACACCAACCACACCCACTAATTAGAAGCAATATGGACCAATCATTTTCATACTTTACAAATTGGAATGACTCTAAAAGTCCGGTCAACGTCAACTTTGGTCAATGGCCAATAAAATGCTGCTACCGTGGGCATTAAAAAAGATTACGTTGCACTAATGATGTAATCGAACCCTTTCCACTCGGAAGTTTCTTCGTGACTTCAACGACTAGGAAAATGTTGCAACCGTGAAAAATGGGTTTTGCTTTAACGGTCAAGAGAATCCATCAACTAAAGTATACCAAGTGCTCATAGAATTCCTGCGGATTTTGTTAGTCAAGGAAGAAAAGCATTTTGGAAAATTTCATCAAATGGGGTCCGAGTTGACCTAATGAGAAGAAAAGTCGTGGTCTTGGACAATAAGTCCATTCATTCTAATATAATATTTTATTCTTTCAAAATATTTATAGAGAAAATTATATCAAAATAACGTGACAACTGTTATTTTTTAAAAGAAAAAATGTGATTGTCTAAAAATTTTAAAAAATAGCTTTGTAAGTATTTGCTATTATGATTCGTGTTCCATATCATTATGTACGCTTATTTAACTATATCATTCTGTACACAAGTTATATATTATATTTTTGAAAGAATAATGAAATATACATAATAATTTTTATTCAAAATTTTTATACAAATGATGTGTTTGTTTGTGGTATTTTTATTTCAAACCAAAACAAGAATTTTTATACAAAATTTTCATACATAATGATGTGACTGTTGCGGGTCATTTTATTTTAAAGCCAAACACTAATCGTTTTAGCTTATAATTTTAAAAATATTATTGCTACATCATTGTTGAAAAGTTATCTGTACAACAAAAATGTAAGAACAGTTTTTTTTTTTTTTTTTAAGACTTATAAGCCAAAATGGTGGAGTTTTAGCTTGAAATAACGAAACAACAATTATATGAAAATTCTTATGTAAAAACTCAAATTTGCTCTTTCAATGTTTGAGTTTGAGTTTTCATAACCACTTGCTAAGGCTAAACATACTCTTCAGAACCTAAAACACGCGATAGGACTCAAGTTTCAGTCTCTACATAGTTATTGTGGCATGTGGGGTCTCCCACATATAGGTCTGTATTGTTGAGGGGCAATACTCTTTGACGAATGTGTAGAATAGTTTATCTGTATATCTATTTCAATTACCAAATATATACATACATATATGTGAGAACTCTGTACAAAAACAGGGTTGGTATGCCATTACTCTTTCCAAACTGAGTGCGCAAGTGCGTGCTGAATCGCTGATGGTTCTCTAGTCATCCTTGCAGAGCAGCTGGGCTTCAGTAAACTGTACATAGGATTAGTCAAGCGAAATTAATGTATGGATTTGCCGTGAGCAGAAGAATATATGTCAAGTGACGCCATTCGAATACTTATTATTGCTTGAATGACTTACAAAAAGGTCATCATATGAGAGGGAGAGGAAACATTGATAATTCCAATTACCCAACTAGAATGCCGAGCTAGTGATGGCCATTCAAAACTTAATGCTGCATTGACTGACTGACTAGCACGCCTTGTTGAATGGAGACCACCTGGAAACTATGCCCAAAACTAGTGGAAGACTTTGAATCTCTTTCTATAAGGCAAAACTTTCTATTTACAAAATTACTTTTTAAGCTTGTAGATGAGTTGATTTTCAATAGTTTCATACTCAGTCCCCACATTCTATGCCATCGGTATCAATTGATCACGGGGGGAGAAAAAAGAAAAAAAACCAATTTCCATTAAATTGTTAGCAATTTAAAGCTTTCAATCATACTATACAAACAAAAAATTAATACAAAATTTTTATTTAAAATGATATTTTTAAATGAGAGTTTTTCACTTAAAAATAAAACACCAATCACAATAGTTTTTAATTATAAAATTACTACTACCACCGTTACATTATTCTAGTGGGAATTTCTATACAAATTTTCGGTAAGAATCGCATTTTTCTGGTTCATTTTAATACTATGGGTCAATCCTTAATCCTGATATCCAAGCACTTCTCATGACACAAAACTTGTAGAAAACAAGTATTTGAAGTTTGGAACAAGGGTGTTTGCTAAAAAAAAAGGGCTTGGAACAAGGGTGTTCCTGAATATGGTGATGACTCAGAATGTCCAGCTTTGCAGGAATTGGATGATGATTTAGAAATTCGTGTTTATTCAAGTTAATCATCTCTCTCTCTGTGTACATATATATATATATATATATATATTATCTATTATATATATACACATTCCAATGATGGCTTCGGCGTTGGTGTTGCCCTCCTCGCAGCCTCACACTCCTAGTATCTCGAGGTGGAGGAGTCTTAATTATGGCCATAGGAGAATGGAGCTTGAAATTTTTAGTTTTTTTTTTTTGTGCATATTTCCCGGTTTCTCCTTTCTCATCACAACTTGCTTTGGATCTCCTAGTTCGAGTGGTGGTGCAAGCAAATCCTTTATTTAAGATCCTGTAGAACAAATGGATTATATATGCGCATTGAGGTGCTCGGTATTGCAAACAAGCTTTTCCAGCTATTAGCCTGTTCTTCTCTCTGTCCAGTGCCGAAATGTGTATTAGTACCACTGTAACTTCATTTTCGCATGAAATAGAGAATAAAATGGGGGATTAAGGCTTGTTCTTTTAGCTACTTTTCTCAAGAACATTCTTCCGGTATAATAATGCAAATAAAACAATAATTTTTATGGGCATTTTACTACACTGAAACACATTTCACTCTCTTGAAGTGCTTGATATGCTGATAATGCAGCTCTGGGTTTTTAAATTACAGAGGAACTGTTTTTTTCTGATTTCAGTTGTGATTTGCATTTCTTGCTCACACAAAAGCATGTCACAAACTGTCCATTAAAAATCAAAAGCCAAGGTGTGTTTAATACTCGTGGAAGGGAAATGGAAAGGGAGGGAGGGAGAAATGGGAGGAAAATCTTAGAAAAAAAATAGATGTTTTTTCTTGTTTGACTTTCAAGAAAAATTAAAAAAAAAAAAAGAAACTAACTTTTCATAGTACAATTCAAACAAGGGAAGAGAATAATCCATTTTTTTTTCTCTACTCAAGCATCCAACACAAACACCCTTAAAGATGATGAACAGATCCTAAAATCAAGGATTAAATCCATGGTTATTTAGAGATTTGTAAACCAATACTAACTGGAGGAGAATCACGATTATCCGTCATGAAATTTTTACAAACTACACATTATTCGATTCATAATTTGATTGAAAACAAGCACATACACATGTTACATAACAAGAGGATCTATACATGATGAATGATGCTAATATTAATCGCGAGTGTCCAACACTCACTGGCTGATGCTAGCTACATCAATTGGGATCCACCACAACTAGTGAGTTTCAACTCAGGTGGATAGCATCAATAGTGGTGAGTATTAGTTGAGGTGGCTAGCATCAGCCAGTTGATTGCCGCATCCGAGGAGGATCTGCAGAACCCCCTTAATGCTAGGCCTGGCCGAGGGAAACGAGCCGGTACAAATGATCCCAAGCTCGAAAACACAGGTCGTTTAATTCAAGTAACAAGGTTCTTTAATCTCCTCATCCAGGGCATCAACTATGGGTTTCCCATCTTGAATGTGATGCCACGCCCATTCGGCAAGGCACATATCTTCATTTCCATCGTTGGCTTCCCTCCCGGTAACTAGTTCGAGGAGGACTACTCCGAAGCTATACACATCGATCTTCTCATTCACTCTTGATGTATGAGCATACTCTGAAATTCATAATTTAAAACATCAATGCATAAGGAATGAAAACAGCATGGGTATGGATGACAAATTTGAACAAAAAAAGTGGGTCCCCCGACTTACCCACTTCTAGTAGGAAGGATTTAGGGGTTTAATAAATAGGTTAGTCACGGGTAGTGTGAAAAAGAATAAAACCTAAAGCATTGGCGCAGGTCCTAGTTTAGGTGACCTTTATTCGACTTGATTATGTACCATAATAGCTAGAATGCCCTTATTACATTGTAATAATTCATATATATATTGTAGAGAGTAGTGTACCTATATATATAAGAAAATATTATCTATCATGTAGACCTATTGTTATTTTAATTTATTTTTAAACTATAGAGATTAGAGAAATATTGTATGTGTTAAATAAGAAATAAAAAAATATGAGGGTTAAATTGGCCCGACCTAATTTGAATATAAATCGAAAAAAGGTTGCAGGGTTCATCCCGTAAAGGGTATGGGACAGGATGTTGGGGATATTCTATTACAGTCGGGATAGGGTTTAGGTGAACTTGTCACTTAGCAGACCTATTGCCATCCTTAGCCCTATGGGTAAGCCCAATTAGTCAGGACTCTTGACCACCCTTTGAGAGGTCAAGAGTTCATTGCCAAGTGTAAGGATTAGCCAAAATGAATTAAACCCTAGTGAATACTCTAGTCCCAGTATGGATAGCATGTCTTTAATTGGAACCATAAGGAGATCATTTAAAATGCCCGTAAGTTGGCCCAAACACTTTGACTATTAAACAAAAAAAAATGAATACAAAGTATTAGCAGTTATATATACTACTTACCCGGCGCTATGTACCTAAAAGAGCCAGCCACGATTGACATTGTATTAGGCTTTCCATGATTCACCAATATTTTGGCTATACCAAAATCTGCAATCTTTGCATTGAACTCAGAATCCAATAGGATATTGCTAGATTTCACGTCTCGATGAATCACCGAAGGTGAGCAGTCATGGTGCATGTAGCACAACCCCCGGGTGGCTCCCACCGCAATTTGAACCTGCTTAGGCCAGTCCAAGACAATATGATGAATCGAACCCGACAAGCTTGGCCGCCTTTTTTCATGGAGCCACCTATCCAAGCTTCGATTTTCCAAGTACTCTTAAACAAGAAGCTTCGTAGTCTCACTTGAGACGCAACATAGCAATTTCACTATGTTGGCATGGCGAATCGTGCCTAATATTTGAACTTCTGCTTGGAATTCGTTCTCGAGCTTCTGGTCCAGCTTCTTGATGTTCCGGATCCTCTTGACAGCAACAACTCGGCCTGCACGGGTCAAATTGACCCGATAGACTTTACCTGACCCGCCCGACCCGATCACATTTCTTTCAGTCAAATTCTGTAAGATTTCCGATTGGTTGAAATTCAGTATCTGAAAGTGAGTGAAATCCCACTTTGAATCCAATCCTTGGAGCTCGCTTTTCCGATAGGTTCTGACAAGAAAGAAGGTGAATAACATGGCTGATGCAAGAAAGACTGTTGGTATGGTTATGATTACGGCGAGAACCCCGGAGGATATTTTGTTCGGGTTTTTAGATCCGGAAGAGCAGACCTCAAGGCCTAGTGATGGATTGCTTGAACAAAGTCCCGGGTTTTTCAAGAAGCTGGAATTGAAAGCCGTGTTTTCGAACTCAGCTGGGATTTTCCTGGTGAGGCGATTGGAAGACAGGTTGATTGAATTTAGCCTTAGTAGGCCAATCTGAGGTGGAATTTGACCCGAGAGCTCATTTCCTGATAAGTCCAAGTTATTGAGGCTTGGTAAAGAACCAATTTTGGCTGGAATTGGACCTGAGATTTGGTTTTGACTGAGATTCAGTATCGTTAGGAACTTCCACGAGACTATCTCCAACGGAAGATGGCCGGAAAATTGATTCCGGTCGAGCAAAAGAGTTGTCAAGAGAGGAAGAGCTGTAAGTTCTTGAGGAATTGTACCACTGAATAGGTTGTTACTTGCATTGAACACTGATAAACTCTTCGAGGAAGACAACCCAGCTGGGATTTCACCGGAAAACTTGTTGTTACTGATCTCGAGCCGGGATAAATTCGATGCCAATGTACCAGGAAGCTGACCTGAAAATGAATTATCTCTAAGCATCAAGATTTCGAGATGGATTGACGTCCATAAACCAGCTGGAATGCTGCCAGAAAGCCGATTTCCATGAACCCGAACAATCACCAAACTGGAACAATTCCCAAGTGAATTTGGCAATTCACAACTGAGATTGTTATCAGAAGCTACCACTCCAGTCAGTGCACCATTAGCACATAAGAACTCTGGCAACTTGCCGAAAAAATGGTTCGATTGGACTTGAAACTCTCCGAGCATTGAGTATCGCCCCAAGTCCGGTGGCAATACACCTGTGAGGTTATTGCTGAACAACTTAAGATCTTTCAGTGATGGGAGGCGGCCAATGCTTTCAGGTACTTCACCGGATAATTGATTTAGAAACAGAGCCAAACCATACAACTCTGTTAGTCTTCCAAAATCATCCGGTATTGTTCCGGTCAAGTGGTTCTCGGATAGATCGATTACCCCCAAATTCAAAGCTTCAACTGACTGAGGAATCGCCCCGGACAAGCGATTTTTGAAAAGAAATAGAGTCGTTAAATTCTTTAACAGAAACAAGCCGCTTGGGATGTTACCAGTCAAGGTATTTCGCGCCAAGTCCAAGAACTGGAGCTCTGTCAAATTCCCAATCGTTTCAGGGATTTCTCCGATCAACCTTGATTCTGTTATCCAAAGTTTTTGAAGTTTCTTCAACTGGGTAAAGCTCGAAGGTATCGCCATCGGTGCAAATTCATTGAAGGACAGGTCTAGGAATTCAAGACTTGACAAGTTGCCAATTTCAGGCGGGAAGAAAGAGCCGCGGAACTCATTTTGTGAAAGTTGAAGGGTTCTCAGCTCCGGAAACCACCCAATCGCTGCTGGAATGTCCCCGGTGAAGTTGTTGCAACAGAGGTTGAGTGACCGGAGCCGAGTTGACAGCCTGTCGACGTCGCCGGGAATCCGGCCAATGAAGTAGTTTTGAGAGATGTCTAGGTATTCCAGCTTGGAACAGTTGTACAGAGCCGTAGGAAATGGTCCCGGGATGTTATTAAGGTGAAGATCAACAACGGTGAGGTTTTTCAGGTCACAAATGAATGGTGGGATTGCTCCGGTGAGGTTTTTGTCGACAAGTGAAAGTCGGGTGACTGAGCCATTGGTGCAGGTGATCTCAGGCCAGTCACAGTGGCTATTAGGCTTTGAGTTTGATGATGCTGTCCAGTGGTTGAGGGAGGGTGGGTTGAACCAGTGGCTTCTTAGTTTCAGTAGTATGGTTTGCTCTTCATCAATGGTTTTGGAGTTTCCATGAAAGGGCAGGATGAGGAAGAGCAGGGGGAATATGGATAGAGGAATTTGGAGAGATGTTGGGGTTATTTTTGACATTTCGGAGAGGTGGCCGTTGGGTTTTTCCGTGCAAAGAAGAATCCTACGCGGGCAGCATGTAGCTAGCTGATTCGGTATTTTGAAATGGTTGCGGACGATTTTTATTGTGATTTGGGTATTGTGATTTGATTATTTATGGTGTGATTTCTCGTAGATGATTGTGTATTTCTGAGAAGCAATATTTTTTGACAAATATGTGAAGTGGTCTATTAGCATATTCAATTAAGCACAAAAAAAAAAAACTCTAAATCTCAATTGTTAACAAAAAATATTATTCGTTTAAAAAATTACTTCAAAATATAAAAAGATTCCGCTAGGCTAATGAGTGTATTAAAAGCATACTCTGTTCATTTAGTTATGTCTTTGTGACTTGAGCTTGACTAGAAATCTGATGCAACCGTGACTAATGTGTTCGCTTGTACGGTCGAAAAGAAACCATCAACTAAAAACAAATGTATGTCAGGTGATTGTGGAATTCCTAGGATTCCACTGAAGTCATCTATTGAGAACAACAATCAAGGAATTTTTATTAATGATAGAAAGGTAACTAATGTTTGTTTCACCATAAAGTGAGTAGCAATCGTCCATTTTTCTTCCCAACTCATAAAGAAAAAGAAAGTAAAGAAGAAAATAAGTGAAAATTTTTGAAAAAATAAATAATTAAGTTGTCAATTTCTCTAAGAGCTTAAACTTTTAGATGAGTTTGTGGCCAACAATTCAACAATCAAAGCAAAATTTTTCATTTTTTTTATGGTCTTTGGTCTAACTTGCCAATTGCTTAAATTACCAGTTAGAGTGAAGAAACAATGAAGAAAACACCATTCAAACCTATTATTTGATTTCACAACTCTTTTTTTCTTTTCCTTTTTTGTGTTTTTGCCTGTTGATAATCATCTAGTTGACAGTTGAAGGCAAATCTCTCCCAACCGCTCACTCATTGATTTCAAAATTTCATATTTTATGACAAAAAGAACTCTATCTCTCAATCTCATTAGTAAAACTTGATTTGATCTATCAAAGCAAAACAAACTTCAATTTTGTGAACTTAGCAACTTAGAGAAATAATGCAACAAAATATAAAGAATGGTATGTAGCATTGCTTGCATGGCAATTATGAGATTTGAAAATCAAAATATATAAGTAAAAAATTCATTCAAAATTTTTGTACATAAAAATGTGATCGAATGAGAACCTTTCAATTTAAAACAAATACTAATTATAATGATTTTTTATTAAAAAAATTGCCTTTAGCACATTATTGAGGTCAAATTTTCTATAATTTTTTTTGGAAGAATGGCTTTTACAAATAGTTAATATGCATTAATTTCTTATTTACACCAACCACATTCGTTAATTAGAAGAAATATGGACCGATCATGTTTATACTTTACAAATTAGAATCACTCTAAAAGTCCGGTCAACGTCAACTTTGGTCAATGGCCAATAAAATGCTGCCACCGTGGGCATTGCTGCTTGTGTGTAAATGATTACGTTGCACTGATGTCGTATCAAAAGCAAACCCTTTCCGCTCCGATGTTTCTTCGCGACTTCAGCGACTAGAAAAATGGTGCAATCGTGAAGAACGGGCTTTGCCTTAACGGTCTTGAGAATCCATCAACAAAAGTATAATCAGTGCTTATAGAATTTCTGCTGATGTTGTTAGTCAATAGCATAATTAGTAAATACGCATATTATTTATGTATAATATTTGTATGTACGTTTAAATAAAAAAAATTTCTGTTTTTTGTTCAGATTTAAAACCTAATAAAAAATATTTATTTTTTTTGAATTGGATAGTATATAATATGTATTAATGTTTTTCGTATTATACTTTTAAAAAATACTTGATTAAAAATTAGATATGATCTAATATAATTTTAACATATTATTGATATTCCTATACTTAATATATAATTATAATAATACAATTACTGACTATTAAACTCTTTTGACTTTATCAATTATAGAACAAAGCTTGTATAACTTAGTGTCATGTCATTATATTTGTGATAGTTTTTAGTACTTGAAACATTTCAATTATTAAATGTACTTCTCTATAATTTCATATTAATACTCAAATATTAAATTAAAAATTAAAATTGATAAATCAACCAATTTTTATATCAAGTATTGAAATAATAAAATGAAAAAAATAAAATTTATTTATCTACTACTTTCTTTTAGCTGTTTGTGAATAATATGTTTTAAAAAATTAATATACATAAGACAAAAAAATACTACCTACTAATATATATAAGAAGAAATCGTTTATAGATGTTATTGTATTTTTTGTCTCGACTTTTTAATTAATGTTTGCATGATACCCGGACAATTATATATTCGTATTTTTTATTTTTTTGTATTTTTGTGTCGAATTTTATTATCGTATACTTTTTTAAAAAAACATATTAAATCTGTACATATTAGGTACTGTTTTTGCCGTCCCATATTTTATTAACTATAATTAATGGCGAAGAAAAGCATTTATGAAATTTCCATCGAATTGGCTTTGTCAAACACTCAGATCATCTAATGAGAACAAAACGCTTGGACAATAAGTGCATTCATTTTCATTTACAATATTTTATTCCTACACAATTTTTATATAAAAAACTGCATCAAAATAACTTGGCAATTGATATTTTGAAAGGAAAATTACGATTCTCTGCTAGAGAATTTATAAAATTATTTTATTGATGACATTTTTTTTTATAATTAAGAGTCATTATGGTGGGTGTTTTGTTTTAAATAAAAAATTTGATTCAACTATATCATCTTGTATGAAAAGTTTTTCTTAGTTGGTTAAGTGAGTATGCTTCCCATATTGACCAACTTAGGTTCAGATCTTGGGTCAGGCTACAAGGGGATTTATTCCTTACGAATATTTTAATTTCACTGTTGATGATCTATTTTTGATCGAATTGGAGAAATGATTAGTCAATGTGTGCGTAAAATGGCATGGACAACTCTTACCGCAATATCAAAACAACAACAACAATAATAATAATAATAGTTTTGCACATAAATTCTGATTATATAGCATTACTCTTTTAAAAGAGTAAAATATATAAACAAAATTTATGTACAAAATGATGTACTTGTTTGAGGTATTGTCATCTCAAATCAAAACGATAATTTTTGTAAATAATAATTTTACTGTTTATAGTCATTTTATTACAAACCCAAAGCCCTTCCTTTTGGCTTATAATTTAAAATATGTCATTGCTATATCATTTTTAAAAATATTTTGTGTAAACAAATATGCTTAATGAAATAATAAAATGATAACAGAATGGACACCTATCCTAACAGAATGGACTGCTATGGCGGCCACCAGAGTCACGAACGAAACTGGTGAACCCCAACCCGACTCTATCCTAACAGAATGGACTGCCAAGGTGATCGAAGCTTTTACCAAAGCTCAGATTCTGACCCCGACCACCGAAACTTTTGCTGCTCTGATTGGCATCAAGTTAGACGGCACTAACTACTCTCTAGTCCCAGGTCTTCGAGATGTACATCTCAGGCAAAGACAAGCTGGGCTATATTAATGGAGACTCGCCCCCGCCTCCTAAGACTGATCCATCCTTTCAGAAATGGCACACTAACAATGCCATCGTCAAAGGGTGGTTGATCAACTCCATGGACTCGTCGCTGATCAGTAACTTCATCCGGTTTCTTACTGCGAAACTGGTCTGGGATTCCATTGCTGCTACCTACTTGGATGGTAGTGATACCTCTCAGGTATACGACCTTCGGCGCCGTATGACCCGTTTGAGACAAGCTGGTGGTTATCTTGAAAAATATTATAATGACCTTCAAGGTTTATGGCGTGAGATCGATTTTCACCGTCCGAATCCTATGGAGTGTGTTGCTGATATTCAGCACTACAACAACCTTCTTCAGGAAGACCGAGTATATGTCTTCTTGGATGGCCTCGATGACCGACTGGACAAGATTCGGGGCGACGTGATACAGATGAGTCCGTTTCCTACCATCGAACAGGCGTACGCTCATGTTCACCGGGAAGCCATCCGATAGGCGTTCATGATCTCTAGTGGCATTGACGATACTCCAGGAGCAGTTCTGGCCTTTAAAGGCCTCAAACCAGGACAATCAGCTCCATCCTCTACCGGATCTTTCTCTCTGAGCAATGGGAAATCTGGTGCATCCTTCAACTCACGAGCATCTGCTGATGGAACTTAGTGTACTCACTGTGGAAACCTAAAAGCCTCAAGCTAGACGGGTATCCCGACTGGTGGAATGAACTTCAGGCTCGGAAACGCCAGAACTAATGGAGGGACGGGAAAGGCTGCAGTAGCTACTGCAGAGCCACATTTCTCTTTGCCACCAACTGTCAAGCCTTTTGAAGGAGTATTGTCTCTCTTGGATCCGGATCTAGGTAAATCTGGTAATGTCCTCTTTAGTTCTCATCGAGATGCTGATAGTGATGCCTGGATACTTGACTCTGGGGCCACCGACCACATGACCTTTGATGCCACAGATTTCTTTTAGACTTCCCCACCGCGGCGCACTAGTATTCTAAATACCAATGGGATTATTTCTCCGATCACAGAGGCTGGCACTATGAATTTGTCGCCTTCTCTGCCATTATATAATACTTTGCTTGCTCCCTCTCTTTCTCATAAATTGCTCTCTGTCAACCAGCTTACCACGGATCTGAATTTATCGTAACTTTTGTCTTTTTCAGGATATTCTCACCTAGGAGATCATTGGCCGTGGTACTCGGAGAGGGGGGGGGGGGGGGGGGGGGGGGGGGGGGGGGGGGGGGGGGGGGGGGGGGGGGGGGGGGGGGGGGGGGGTTGGGGGGTACTCCATGGATGATTCCAGTGTGGGCCGAGCACATCACATGCATCATCCGATTGGTATCAAGGAGCGATAGATTTGGCTTTGGCATCACCGGTTCGGGCATCCCTCGTTTGGTTATATGAAGGATTTGTTTCCTAATTTGTTTTCACATGCGATGACTTTGGACTTTAAATGTAATACTTGCATTTTAGTTAAAAGTCATCGAGTTCCTTATCCATTGAGCATGAATAAAAGTGATGTTCCATTTGGTTTTATTCATTCTTATGTGTGGCGTCCTTCACCTATTTCTACTGCATCTGGTATTCGTTGGTTTGTGATATTTGTCGACCTCCTTCTTTGTTTTATTATAATACATAATGGTAATACATATATGATCAGATGCATATGTAGTTAAGGAACACTTGTAGTTGTACACGGAATCTCTAATTCAAATTGAAATGTACAATGATCTGGTCGATAGGATTTTCCTCGCATGACTTGGCTATACTTGCTAAAACACAAAATCGAAGTTCTAAGTATGTTCCAGTCCTTCCATGTAATGGTTCAGACTCAATTTTCAGCTAAGGTTCAGATTCTAAGATCTGATAATGGTGGTGAATATATTAATCAATTGTTCCATGAATATTTCCAACATCGTGGACTTATTCATGAAACCTCATGCACATAGACTCCTCAGCAAAACAGTGTTGCTGAGAGAAAAAACCAACATGTCCTTGAAACCACACGAGCTCTTTTACTTGGCGCTCATATGCCCCATCAGCATTGGGCTGATGCCATTGCCACTACTGTGCATCCCCTCAATCGTATGCCATCCAAGGTCTTAAATTTTAAGACACCACCCCAGGCTCTTTCAACTTATGTGTCCTTGCCCAGCGTGTTGATGATTCCTCCTCGGATCTTAAAATGTGTCGCTTTTGTCCACCTCCATAACAATCAACGCACGAAACTTGATCCATATGCCATCCGGGGTGTCTTCTTGGGATATGCCTTACATTAAAAAGGATACCGGTGCTATGATCTGGCCACTAAACGTACCTACGCGACCATCGATGTCATTTTTCTAGAATCGGACATGTTCTTATCTCTGTCATTATCCAATTCTTCTCTTCCGGGGGAGATACGAAATGAAGAGCCGAATTGGTTGAGCTATGACTGGCCTAGCTTTAATGACACCTAAATGATGGTCAATGGGGAATCTAATATAGGGCCGGATGTATCTTCAGAGGTTGATATAACTCCAAGAGCGGTAGATGATGAAATAGTTGTAGAAGCTGAAATAGAACTTCCCCACTTCTCAGTACCTGAAGACCCATCTCCTGAGAATATTCCTGGGGTAAATTCTCCCACTGCACCTCCAAATACTAATGATATGGATACATTTGCTGGTTATACTTTACCTTTCAGGCATAATCGTGGTGAGCCACCAAATAGATATTCTACGAAAATTGGGAAACGAAGGTCAAAGTATCCAATTGCCAACTATGTGTCCACAAAAAGGCTATCTGAACCCCTCAGGACATTTATACACGAAATTTCCTCATGCCATGTTCCCATCGGTGTTCAGGAAGCTTTAACAGATCCTAAGTGGACTTAGGCTATAAAGGAAGAGATGGGGGCTTTGTTGAAGAACGAAACATGGACTCTCGTTACATTACCCGAAGGGAAGAGGACGAGGGGGTCCAAATGGGTGTTCTCCATCAAACACAAGGCTGATGGATCTATCGAACAATAAAAAGCAAGGCTCGTGGCAAAGGGATATACGCAAACATATGGCTTAGACTATTAGGAAACTTTCTCACCAGTGGAAAAGTTGAATACAGTTAAAGTTTTATTATCCCTTGCAGCGAATCTCGATTGGCCACTGCGCCACTTTGATGTAAAGAATACCTTCCTCCATGGTGACCTTGAGGAGGAAGTCTACATTGATATTCCACCAGGTTACACGTCAACTTCAACGACTAAGGTTGTGTGCAAACTACAGCGAGCACTATATGGACTGAAGCAATCACCTCGAGCATGGTTTGGGCAATTTAGCTTGGCAATAAAGAAATATGGCTTCCAACAAAGCAACTCAGGCCATACACTATTCCTAAAGCATCAACTGGGAACGGTAACGGCTTTGATAGTCTATGTAGATGACATGATTATTACATGGATGACCTAGAAGAAATATTGAAACTCCAAAAGCAATTGGCTACTGAAAACGAGATGACGAATTTGGGAGGACTTAAACATTTTTTGGGAATTGAAGTGGCTAAAACAACACAAGGCATATTTCTTTCCCAACAAAAATATATACTAGAGTGTAAGCCTATAGAGACACTAATTGTTCAGAACCACGGACCTGGAGAATACCCAGATCAAGCGCTGACAGATAAAGAGAGGTACCAGAGGTTGGTTGGTAAGCTCATCTATCTTTCACATACTTGCCCATATATTGCTTATTCTGTAAGCGTAGTAAGTCAATTCATGCATTGTCCTAGTGAGGATCACATTGAAGCAGTAATCAGGATTCTTCGATATTTAAAGTCCTCTCCTGGAAAAGGACTTATGTTTTCAAAGAATAATCATCTAAGGGTTGAGGGCTATACAAATGCAAATTGGGTAGGGAATATCTTGGACAGAAAGTCCGCCTCAGGTTACTTCATGTTTGTTAACGGGAACCTTGTTACATCGAGAAGTAAGAACCAAAAGTAATGGCTCTATCAAGTGCTGAAGTCAAGTTCAGTGGAATGGCTAAGGGTCTTTGTGAGCTCCTCTGGCTTAGAAGGCTCTTAACAGAAATTATCTTTGCCCCCAGCTCTAAGATGAATCTCTTCTGCAACAATAAGGCGGCTATTGATATTTTTCAGAACCCTATCCAGCATGATCGTACGAAACACGTGGAGGTGGATCGACATTTCATCAAACAAAATCTCGAAGCCAAGGTAATTCGATTTCTTTTGTCAAGTCCGAAGACTAGTTGGCAAACATACTTACAAATACTGTCTCTAGCAAAAACTTCAACTCACTTGACTAGCTGGGCATTAGATATCTGTACGCACCAACTTGAGGGGGAGTGTTGGCATGAGTTGTCATTGGGAACAAATTGGAGAGATTATAGAATGAGCCTTGAATGTAAATCCCTTGTTTAAAGGGATTCACCTTTATTCTAGCTATGAAATCTGTATAGCTGATGTGAGGCAAATGCACACAGTCCAATCCATCTGGTTAGGCCCAATCAACTCAAATTGAAGCTAGGCTGCTAGGCAGCCCAAATCAAGCACTGAAGGACGGTCTGGCCCAGTGTACTGAACTGACGCCGACCTAGGCCCAAAACCGCAAAAGGTGAGCCCAAACCCTTAGCGGTCTCAAAGCATTAAATGCGGAGTTGACCCGCATTAAATGCCCCAGTGGCACCCCACGCGACGTCGACCTGCACGTCCAATTAGCCGGATTCTTCAATGACGGTAAGGCAGGCTCTGTATGCAGTCAGTCAACGACGAATAATGAAGCCTACCCAACAGGCCATGTTGACTTGCTAGTAGGCCAGGGGCCAAAGACTCCATCGATCACACTATAAATACCAAAGATCTCAAGAGCCAGGTATGGACAATTAACCCTAAGTATATACGACTTTTATCTATTCAACTCTTGATTAAGCTTGCTAACTTAATCATCAGAGTATGATCGGCCCAACAAGTGTCGACCCATTCTAACTTCTCTTTCTTGCAGAGAGTTTGGACTAACCAACATTGGCTTGAGTGATTGGTTAGGCCTTCTAGAAAAATCCCACTTACAATTAGCACCGTTTGTGAGAAGGCTGAGATAACCATAAGTTTGAACGATTGAAGGGGAAAAAGAGAGAACCACAATGGACGAGGTAACGAAGCCTCCTCTAGGAAAGATCAAACCAATTCGGCACACTGCCAATCTACCCTAGTAGATTAGCACCGAGGCAGAATATTGAGGTCGGAGATAAAACCCCTGCTGAGAGCCACCAGGAAGCATAAGATGGACTAAGGAGGAACCCGAACTATGTCAGGGAGCAAAATTTTCGCAGAAACTACCACCGAGAACTTGCCCCCTCACCCTCCAATGGATGTGACACAAGTGAAGAAACGTTCCATTCGGCTGAAAGGAAGATTCGGCGGTGCAACGAAGAGATTGCCTACCTCACCTCTCAGGTTCGGGTCATGAAAGAGGCAATCTCCGGAAGAGATAGGCGTAAGAGAGAAAAGTCCCTGAACCATGAAAAAATTGCAGGAAGCAGGGACGTTCCAGCTTCGCGAGTGAGAGGAAACTACACCTCTAACACCTGGCGTTGCGAGGACAGGCGATCAAATCAGCGCTGAAGAAAGAGCAAGACTCCGCAGAATGAAGCACGGGCGGATGATGGTCGGCAACAAAAAGACTGGAAGAAATGGTTCAATGAAAAGTTGGAAGACAAGAAACAGTAAACTAAGGATCGCACAGCCCATGACTTGATCAAAAAGTCTTTGGACCAGATTGCATCCACTCCATTCACTGAGGAAATTTAGTCCCATCAAATTCCTCGAAAGTTCACCCCACCAAAGTTCACGACAGAAAGGCCAACCCAGTTAACCATGTTCGGCATTACAAACAGATGATGGTGCTATGGCACGGTGAACAAACATTGATGTGTCGGATCTTTCCCTCCAGTTTAGGGGACATAGCCTTACGATAAATCAACAAGTTGCCGTCCAGGTTAGTGTCAAACTGGAGGCAACTTGCCGAGCTGTTCACTGCTCGCTTCATAGCCAACAGCATGCAACCCAAATAGGTCGATTTCTTACTAACCTTACGAAAAGATGAGGGAGAAGGATTGCGGGCGTATGCATGACGCTATTGGGAGGCTTATAATGAGATTGACGAGTATAGCGAGCCACTGGCCGTGACTCAATTCAAAATCGGCCTTCCCAAGGAGCATCGTTTGCGGCAATCCTTGATAAAGAAGTCGACCCTCACTATACAGGAATTGATGTTAAGAATCGAGCGCTACGCAAGATTAGATGAAGATGTGCCTCAACAAAGGTCGGCAATATTGCCGAGAAGACAAACAAAAAAGAAGCCAAAAAACCTCGACAAAAAGACAACAACCGGGGAAGAAAGATGAATGATGGGGTCTACACAGTCTTTAAGGATCCCATCTATAAAATCTTGCCCCAAATCCTTAACAAACCATTTTTCAAGTGGCCCCCGAAGTTAGGAAGGGACCCAACATCCCGGGACCAAAAGAGATTCTGTTCCTACTATCGTGAGAAAGGGCATAAGACGAAGCAGTTTCGGCATCTCAAGACCCACTTGGAAGATTTAGCTAAGGATGACCATCTTGACCAATTTATTGATCGCGATAAGACAAAAAGCGAGGCCGAGCAACCGCGAATGGAAGATGTCCCACAAAAGGTGATTAAAGCAAGACCGGTTCGAGTAATCAATGTACTGCACGGTTCGGCTGAATCAGGAGCCGTCGATCCACATAAATACCGAGTCGAAATACAAAAGGCTGCACACTTGAAGGAAGTAATGTAGATACAACCACTGAGCAAAAAGGTCAAAGTTGGCAATGGCCCTACATCAATTACCTTCACTGACGAAGACCTCGTGGGGGTGTAAATCCCTCATAATGACGCCTTAGTTATAACACTGAGAATGGTGAATTGTGATGTGAAAAGATTGCTCATTGATCAAGAAAGTTCGTCCGAAGTCATGTATTACAGCCTGTTCAAAAAATTAGAGCTCAAGGAATCCGACCTCCAGCCATCACTCAACCCGTTAGTTAGATTTAACTCAGACCCGGTTTGGTTTTTGGGGAAAGTAACGATTCCTGTGACTACTGGAGGAATTACGTTGCAGACAGAATTCTTAGTAATCAATGTTCCTTCCCCATACAATGCGATCATGGGACGAACCTGGTTATACCTTATAAAAGCTATCCCCTCGTCCTACCATCAGTTAATTATATTCCTAATCCCTGGTGGAGTAGGAGAAATAAGAGGAGACCAAGTGGCTGCCAAATAGTATTTTTTGATGGCATGCACCACAAAGACAAAAGCTGAAAAAGCACAAATGATGGAGCTACACAAGGACACCCTACCATTGATGATGTGGGGCAGACATCAGAGAATAAGGCTATGGAGGAGCTAAAGAAGATATGCATCGATAGGTAGAATGATAAGTACTTCGTCATCGACACATCCTTATCCAAAATTAAGGAGAACTCTTTAATCGAGTTACTGACAAAAAACCTCGAGGTGTTCGCTTGGACTCCTTATGATATGCCGGGGATTGTAAGCACCCTATTTTTGCCTGTTCGACAGTCTCCAATCTGTCTAGACTTGTATTCAAGTCAATATAGACGTATTCCAATCTAAATCAACTTTCCAAGTCTAATCCCGTTAATCAATCACTTCACGGGCCCTTTGTGCCCAAATAGAGGCAAAATGACTAAAATGCTCTTGGGGGCATTGTTCGATCCAATTCCAATTGGCACGTCTTTCTAAAAACGACAAGTCCCGTTTTCAATTCCAATTCTAATTAAATTCGGCACACCTTTTGAGAAAGTTGATTCCTCAAGGTGGTAAGACCCTCTAATTCGGCATGTTTTCGAGTGAACTCTTCGGAACGATAAGTCCCTTCAAACCCGTTGACCGGGACAAGACCCCAAATCCCCGATATGGTTGAACGGTCCACCTTTGGCGCCTGCTAGCCTGCCAATGCAGAAATGTCAGTTTTAGCATACCTTTTGAAAAAGTTGATTCCTCAGGCGCTAAGTCCATTTAGCAGCTTCCCAAGATCAGACAGTCTCGGGAATGATGGTGAACCGTCAGAATAGCGAAAGTACTCGCAAACAGGTCGATATAGGAAATTGCCTACAAATCCCTGTATCACGGGACCGAGGCGGAAACACTCAAAACCTAGGTCAACACCGGTGCTTGCTAGCCCACTTCGGTGAAAAATGACCAAACTACCCCTAGGGCCATTTTCGGCACGTTTCTCGAGAAGGTACCTAAGTCCTCAGAACGATAAGTCCACCTTTCCAAGATCGTCTTAAAGGAAATCCGGTATGATTAGGTGCCTTCTAGTATATTTCGGGCCAATTTCGAGACTTTCCAGTCAAGATGACTATTTTGCCTTTAGGCATCTGAACGCCCCGGGGACCATACCGGCTTTGGGTATCAAACCGGTAACCTCCCGAGAATGCTTCTTATAGTATTCTCGACCTTTCATTATCTTTTCGGATCATTCTGAGTCAATTCCGGCAAACCCAGTGCAAAATGACCGTTTTGCCCCTAGTGGGCCGGTCGCTTTTTTCGACCACACCAGCTCTGGGTATCAAACTGGTAGCCTTTGGAAACATTCTAAATAATGTCTCCAAATTTCAGTCTTCTTATGGGACATTCTGAGTCCATCTTGGTAGCTTTCTAGCTCGATTGGCCGTTTTGCCACTAATGGCCCGGTCGACCCCTCTAACAAATTCTGACATCCTTTTTTAAGTCCATTACCCCCGGGACCTATTCTAAGGGTTCCTGCCCTTTTCTGGCCTTCTAAGCCATTTTCGGTCCTTTAAATCCTTCCCGGACCTTCTGGAGTCACTCCTAGTGAAGCCAGGCTAAAAATTGCATGGTAGCCACTAGTAAAAGCTCCCAAATCTTCTGAAGATATGTTACTTGCTGACCTTAAAACTTTCCTAAGTGGCTGGCGCCACTCCTAGTGGCGCTAGAAGGTTTTTTGGCCTGGCGCCACTGCAACAGGCGCCAAGTTATTCCTCTCTCTATAAATATAGAGCCTCCTCCAGCGTGAAAAGGGTCCGCAAACTCAGTCTAAAAATCCTACTATTCGATATACAGAACTCATAGCCTCTCTAAACCCTAGTCTCCTTTAGATTTTCCAAACCCTAGCCACTATACACCAAGCCCTAGCCTCCTATACACTCACATACACTCTTATACACTTATACACTAGCCTCAAAGACTCTATTGAAGACTTAAAGTGCTGCAAACTGACGCTCTCAAAGATCGAGACGAAGACTGAAGCGAATCAAGAAAAGCAAAGCACGCAAAACAAAGCAAATAAAGAAGACACAAGATAGGCTCTCTATTTAAGTTTACGCATCTTCCCCCTCTCTCTTCTCTCTCCGAACGCATTTGGGTTTTCTTCTATTTTAATCCCTCATCTTCTTCCCCCCTTTCTTGCATGCTTGAAACAAGGGATTTCTCGGTCCATATGTAGGATTAGGCTATTGGAAGGTTACCGTGTCGGGGGTTTTCTTTTAGTCTAACCGGAGATCACGTGGGTTCGGCCCCCTTGATTATGTGGTGAAGCCTTTAACCTTGTATGTTCACGACCCCAACTTGCATTGTGCATATCATGATCTTGCATTCTTCTAAAATTCGTTTTCAAACTCGTTTTCAAAACTTGCATTAACATTGTTTTCAAACTTGCATCAAAACCTTCTTTTTCAAAACTTATTTTCAAAATCATAATCCTAGAGTGATTCTAACCTTTTTATGGTTAGGGTTGCTTTAAGAAAGTGTTACATTTAAAGTGATCAATAGTCCATATTTTCAAAATCATTGTTTTCAAAACCACTATCTTAAAGCGGTTCTAACCTTCTTATGGTTAGAATCTCTTTAGGAAAGTGAGATATTTTATAAACTTTCTAAAACGCTCTTTTCAAATCTTTCCTTCTAAAAAATCCCTTTTTCAACATGTTTTCTAAAAACGCTCCCTAAGATTCCTTCCCAGAAAAAACTCTTTCCAATCTCCTTTTCAAAATTGTTTTCAAAAGCTCCCTCTAAAAACTCATTTTCAAACTCTTTTCCAAAATGCTTTCCTCAAAGTTCACTTTTCAAAAACGCTCCTTAAGTCTCTTTCCTAACTACTCTTTCCAAAAATCTCTTTCCTAAAATCTTTTTTCAAAAACTCTCTCAAAGTTTTACTTTCCAAAAATTCTCTTCAAAATTCACTTTCTAAAAACTCCTCTCTTGAATTTTCTTCCAAAAATCTTTCTTTCTAAAAACTCACTTTCCAAGATCTTCTTCCTTAGAGCCCAAGCCAAGTCCTAGAACCCACGATTAGGAAACCCTAATTTTCCTTCCCAAAAACATGATTTTTAATCTTGCCTTAAAACCTAAGTTTTCAAAATCTCACTACAACAAAATTGAATTTTACTGGGGTTTAATTATCGGGGTTTTTAACAAACCCCGTATAGAACAAGCATAAATGGGGTTTTTGTAAGGGCGTTTTATTAAATCCCAGTAATAAATATTTACCGGCATTTATTTTTCGGTCTTTCATTAAATCCCACAAATACCCAATTAAAACGACGTTGTTTTCGTCGAAACCTAGGGGCGGGCTTATTTTTCATTTCGCGCCTTTCACAACCCACCATGTCTACTCTAATTCACTGCCGCCCACCCCCAATTGAAAGCAACCCTCTCTTCCTTCGTCGGTTGATGCTCTGCGTATCGGTTGTTGAAGTAAGGTAAGGTTGTTGCTCTTTGTAGGCTTCTCCTCCTCCTCATCTCTCTCTTTCTCTATGATACGAATAATTATGGTGATGGATTTTTAATTGCAGGTGGGGAAGAATCATTGTTGAAGAACTGAAACTGAAAAGTGTTCTGAATTCACAGTTCTTACAAATTAATTGGCTCTCTCTCTCTCTCTCTCTCTCTGTGGCTCACACACACTTACTCTCTCTCTCTTCCATCGTTTGCTTGTCTTGCCCTAGCCATCGTTGACCTTTGCCATAACCCACGACCATCCTCTGCTATAGTTTGCCGACTAAATAAAGGTCAGTTTCCTCATTCTCTCTCTATCTGATTAATTCATTCGTCTCCTTCTATATGTAATACTTTTGTTTGTTGTGAGACTTTATGCTTGTAATTGTGATTGATTTCCTGATAGTGCGTTTGTGGTGGGAATGCCTCTTTATTCATTTGTCTCCATCTATATGTATCTCTTTATTCATTCTTATTTATTCATTTGTCTCCATCTATATGTAATACTTTTATTTGTTGTGGGACTTTGTATTTATAATTGGAATTGATTTCTTGATAGTGCGTATGTGGTGGGGATATCTCTTTATTCATTTACCTGCAAGTTGAGAATATGGATAACTACAATCTTATGTCTTTTGCATGTGGATGTAATGGGGACCATCTTTTATTGTTAATAAAAGAAGTCAATAAACAAACAAGAAGTCATAATCTCAATTCCCAAATTAAACAAATTAAAAACAACAAGTGTGATATCAACTAAGCAGTAGAAGGAAACCTTGCTTTGGGTGTTTTGCATTAAAGAAAGAAAAAATAAAGGAAGAAGTGATAATTGAAGTTTTTGGGTTGGATTCAAATAGAAAAAATTAGAATAACAAATAAGATTTTAGAAAATCCCAAGCAAGGTCACCAAACACATTATGATGCTCTGTTATTAGTAAGATATGAAAATAAAATAAATAAAATAAAAAAACTCAAAACAAACAATTTTGAATAACCTATATTAACCATGCTACATTGAGAGATAGAGATCATGAATCCCTAATGACGTGGAATAAAATGAGAAGTGTACAAATGATGTCTTTAATTATCTCTCTTTAAGGTTTATTGTCTTATCTTCTTCTTTTTTTTTTTTTTTTTTCCTATTTCTAGGTGAATGAGTAAGTATGAGTGCCCAACTTTTCATTAGGAAAAACTCTTAATAATTAGTTCACCGGGCTAGCAATCATGGCTCAATATGAGTACTGGAGTAGTGATAGAACCCATCACATGACCACTCACTTGTTTGTTTTATTTTGCAATAAATATCTATACTATTATAAAAAGTGAATATTTCCAGGTTGGTGAGGATGGGTAACGCTATTTAGTTTTCCTAAACATTCCTAAACAATTAAGAAAACTAAGTACAAAAATCTAATCACTTAAAGAACAATATAGTAAATTATGAATCAGTTTTTCAACCACCCACATATCCCTATTTTTCTCCACGTAGTGATTTCTATTTTTTCTTCACATTTACAAATTGATCTCATTCATATAGTGATCCCTATTTATTCTCCACACTTACCCAAATTGACCTCACCCACGTAGTGGAGTACCCTTCTAGTATATATATATACATAGAACACGAAAGCATGTGACATCAAAGCACATCTTTTCTTTCCTTTTTCTTTTTTTTTTTTTTTTTGTGTCTCACAAGGTATAGGATTTGAACCAACTTGTATGATAACAACTCTAACCCTAGTAGTCTACTAGCAACAAATTACGTTGACCAAAAACTTAACCAAAAAAAAAAACAAAACGATAGAAAGGAAAATAATGACAGGAAAGGAAAATTAAAAAAAAAAAATCTAAAATACATAAACTGGTTAACTTACCTATTTGATGTAGCCGAATCCATTCAAGTATTAGAATCCAATAGGGGTCCTTAGAGGTCCACAAGGATTAGAACATAATAGTTACTTCAATTTGTATATTCATTTAATTGTGAACTCATGAAGACAAACAGACTAGTTGGGAATTAATGGATTGACAAGAAAACTTAAAATATGAAACCCAAACATTACAAATAATTTTTTTTTTTTGTCATGAACTGGTTGTAACGTTTCTTGTATATATATATTTTTGGACAACAGAAAAAAGATATATTAATAGGCAAGACCTTATAGGGAAATGAGTTATATTCTCATGTTCATTCCTTTAAAGAGATTAAGAGCATGAATAGTTAAAATCAGATTTTTTTTTTAAAACAGCAAAATAGAGAAATCAGATTAGTATGTGTGGCGTGTACTCTGTTGTGCACCTGTTTTATAACAATTCCTTTAGACTATATAACCCTTCCAACAAACTGTGAGTGAATTGTCAATGATGGATGCAATAGAAAACTAGTTTTCTCCTCGTTTTGCAAGCAAGAATGGGTAGTAGAAAATATGGGATGAAATGGCTTATCCTTGTCATATTTCAATTATTTCCAGTTTGCTCAGAGAGGTATGGGGCTTTTGAGATGATGAAGGATTTTGCAATTGTCTCCACTTTGTGCCTCTTTATCATATTTAAATATCTTTGCTATATATTAGGTACATATACATACAGTTGCCTATTATCATTCTTACACTTTTGACGGATTAGAAGTACTCATTTATGCATTAATGTTATTTATTTTCATGTTCTTCAGAGTTGTTATTACGAACACAGGTATGGATAAGAGTTGGATAAATATCAATAGGTTGGATGTGAAATATATAGAAGGGATGCTAGGTTTTATTGAATATACTCATAAGGACATGCATAAGAAGAATGCAATAGAAATCTCTTGTTCCTGCAAGATATGCAAGAATGTCAAGTTAAAAAGCATAGATGTAGTAAAAGAGCATTTGTTTGTGGATGGATTTCTTGGAACTTATACTAATTGGATTTTTCATGGGGAAGATGTGGACCCTGAAAAGTGTGATGATGAAAACAATGGGCAACTTGATTCAGGTGAGCATGATGAGTTACAGGAAATGTTACACGACGCATTTGGCATTCTCCCACCGAATCTTGCCCGTGAAATAACTACTAATGGCCCAGAAAGGGGCAGTGTACATGGTCCAGACGAAGAAACTGAGAACTTTTTCAAGCTGTTGAAGGAGGCAGAGCAAGAGTTGTACCCAGGGTGTCAGAACTTCTCGTTGCTCTCATCTATTGTACGATTGATGCACATTAAGTGCCTTAATGGGTGGAGTAACAAGTCTTTTACTATGTTGCTTAAGTTGTTGAAAGATATTCTTCCTGAGGGTGAAATATTGCCAAATTCTTTTAGTGCAAGTAGGAAATTATTGGTGGGTTTGGGTCTTGATTATCATAAAGTTCATGCATGCCCTTAAGATTGTATGTTGTACTGGGGGGAGAATGCTGAACGTGTTGAATGCAGAGTTTGCCACAAGCCTAGATATAAACAATATGAGGAGGAAGGCAATGAACCTAATAATGGAAGTCATAAAGTTCCGCAAAAGATTGTAAGGTACTTTCCGTTGATACCTAGGCTTAAAAGGCTTTTCATGTCGTCTAAGACTGCTTCCTTAATGAGATAGCATGCAGAGAACCCAGCTCCTAATAGGATAATGAGGCATCCAGTTGACTTTGGTGGATGGAAACATTTTGACCGGCTCTACCCTGATTTTGCTAAAGAGCCTCGTAATGTTAGGCTTGGGTTAGCAACTGATGGTTTCAACCCATTTGGAATGATGAGCATTTCTCATAGCACGTGGCCTGTTGTTGTGATGACATATAATTTACCACCATGGTTGTGCATAAAGCAACCTTACATGATCTTATCATTGCTTGTTGATGGCCCAAAAGGACTTGGAAATGATATTGATGTATACTTGAGCCTTTTAGTGGACGAGTTGAAGGAATTGTGGGACACTGGTGTTCAGACTTATGATGCATCAAGTAATGAGATGTTCCAAATGTGTGCGTTATTACTGTGGACGATTCATGATTATCCGGCATATGCTATGATATCTGGTTCGAGCACAAAGGGTCATCTTGCTTGTCTATGTTGTAACGTTAAAACTCGTTCTCATTATTTGGCTAAAGGGAGGAAGATTTGTTATTTGGGGCATCGCCGCTGGTTAGATAGGGATCATAAATTTCGTTACGATCCCAAGTCCTTCGATGGTAGTGTTGAATTTGACAGTTGTCCAACTCAATTATCTGGAACAGAAGTCTTAGATATGTTTCCAGCTAACTATAAGAACAAATATGGGAAGGAAGATGAAAGTGCTTCTCAACCTAGAAAGAAGAGAAAGACAAATGAGAAAGATAATGATCAAGATACCAGATCAATATACAATTGGAAGAAACGGAGTATTTTCTTTGAGCTGCCATATTGGAAAGATAACTTAATTCAATACAATCTGGATGTGATGCATATGGAGAAAAATGTTTGCGATAATGTGTTATACACAATATTGAATGTTGATGGTAGAAGGAAGGATAACTTAAATGCTCGTCTTGACCTTCAAGAGATGGGGATTCGAAAAGCACTACACCCACAAAAACAGAACAATAACAAGTGGTATTTCCCCCATGCATGCTTCACAATGGACAATAAGCAGAAAACTATGTTCTGTAACCTTTTGAAAAATGTGAAAGTTCCTGATGGTTATGCTTCCAACATTAAACGTTGTGTCAATGTAAAACAACACACTATTTTTGGCCTAAAGAGTCATGATAATCATATTTTGATGGAACAATTGCTTCCAATTGCAGTACGTAGAACACTTCCTAAGAAAGTGAGTGGACCATTGATAGATCTATGCAATTTCTTTAGGCATTTGTGCTCGAAAGTCCTAAAGGTTGACGACTTAGATCGTCTTCAATCTCAAATTGCCCTCACACTTTGTAATCTTGAGAGAATATTTCCTCCAGCCTTTTTTTGACATCATGGAGCACTTGCCTATACATTTAGCTGAGGAGGCTAAGATTGGTGGTTCAGTGCAATATCGGTGGATGTACTATATCGAGAGGTATGTGATACACTAGATGTGCTTTATGCCTAAACTCTAATTTTTAATTTTATTATTATGCACTTACTTAATTGACATTCAATATCCTAGGTACCTTAAGACACTTAAATCATACGTTCGTAATCGATGCCGCCTAGAGGGCTCCATTGCAGAAGGGTACTTGGTTGAAGAATGCATGACATTTTGTTCCAGGTACTTAAATGATGTCGAGTCCAAAATAAATCGACCAATAAGGAATTTTGATGGCGGTTTAGGGAAAGAAGACTGTTTTACCCTATTGGACATGCATAAGGTACAGGCTCATCGATATATCTTGTTTAACACCGATGCAGTTGTCCCCTATCGAGAGTAAGATGCATAACTTTGTTCTATATTACCTCTATTCAATGCATATAATTCCATTCACTCATTACTTACTAAATTATTTAGGGAGCATCGTGATTTCATAAGACGATCAAATCGTCGTATTAGAGATCGTGATCTTGATCGCATTCACCATTCAATGTTTCCTGCATGGTTTCAACTCCATGTAAGTAATGTATGTCACAGAAGCACCCATTACATGGTTGCATTCTAATTCTTATATTCACATTTGAAACTTTGTTCATATAGGTCCAAAAGTTGTTACGTGTCGGGTCCGAGTTGTCTGATGAGATTAAAGATTTAGCACTAGGTCCTCGTGAGAAGGCAACTAGATGGACTGGATATACCATTAATGGAGTCAAATATCATACAAAGGGGCGTGAGTTGAGATTAAAGACACAGAATAGTGGAGTTACATTGAAAGCAAAGACTAGTAGCTATGCAAGTGCTAGAGATATGAATCCTCAAGAAGGAGATGTGGCATACTATGGGAAGGTGACAGATATCCTGGAATTGTATTACGCACATGACCGTAGATTTGTGTTATTTAACTGTGATTGGATTGATAATAATAGCGGGTTGAAGGATGATGAATTTGGCATGACGCTTGTCAATTTCACTCATTTGCTATACAAGACGGAACATGTGACCAATGAACCATTTATACTAGCATCTCAAGCCCAACAAGTTTTTTATGTACAAGATCCTGTTGAAAAAGACTGGAATATTGTACTTAAAATGAAACCTAGAGACTTGTATGAAATGTGTCAGCAATATTTGGATGAGACGAATGGGAATGAAATGATAGCAAACATTCAAGTTGATGGAATTGGTGAGCAACATCTGGATGAGACTACCTACAATCCTGATGATGACAGTACATGGGTTCGGGAGGATGTACTTGGCATAACAGTTGATAATGTTGAAACCTAGTTTAAGGATTGTGTATTTTTGTTCATCTTACTTGTACTTATTATTTATATGAATTAAATCCCCATTTTTATATTATGTTTTCATTGACATATGTTATATATTGTTGTCATTGTTGTATGTGTTGTGTGCATATGTTTTATTATTTTTTCAGCATTATGTCACGATCTGAGGGTACTGAGCAACCACTTGATTTGGGGAGGATGCCTGAGCCCACAGCTTCATGGTATCCTATTGGGAGTCTTTCTAGGGGATCTAGCATGGCCGAGTCCGAGTCTAGCATGGGATCACCCTCGTCTAATGGTGATAATTCAGTTATCGAAAAACTTTACATCTAATTATTATTTTTTATTCATTATTGTACTATTACTACCTATATTACATGATTATCGTATAGGAAGCATGAGACACACGAGAAGGAGAGGTCCTTCATACATGCACGGACCATGGAATAAAAATGGGGGCAAAATGGTTATTGTGATGAATGACTTAGGACAACTAATCATGAAAGACACCTCTCAACTATCTTCTCGTTTGGGGGTGTTGGCACGAGATGGTAATTTAGCACCCTTATGGTACACTGATTGGCGACTTGTCCCCAACCATTACAAGGAGAGGATATGGAGGGAAATTAAGGTAAAAAACGCTGTTTTATTATTACTTCTATATTTTATTCTAATTTTGATAATTGGTATAATATTGTTTTTGTTTAATTTTACTATATAGGCAAGAACAACAGCAACTGAGGACATGAAGGAATACTTCCTACAAATAGTTGGAGGGAAGTGCAAGATTGGAAGGGTGAAGCAAAGAAGAAGGGTTACAAACCTTATAATAATGATGTTGAGAGATTAAGAAACAAGCCCGATAGAGTGAATGAACAGCAATGGCGAACTCTAGTATATTATTAGGGAACTAGAAAAGCACAGGTATATTTGTTCATTTTGTTATTGTATAATGTGATCACAAATATTAACTCAATTATACTACTTGAATAGGACCAAAGTGAGAAAGAATACACAAAGTTGAGCCAAACAAACAATGCTCCACACCACTGGTCGGACACCATATTCCCTCGTTAGGGAAAAGGTCAAAAGTTTTTAAACCCTCTTGCATTACAATTTTCCTAATTCAATATTTGTGTTGCTTATGATAATTAATTTTGATGGTAGATAATGGAAGAGACTAATGCAGAGCCATCTCGCACTGATTTCTTCATCAAAACTCATACGAAGAAAAATAGGTCACCAACAAATGATGCTACTGCTACTGTTATGGTATCTAAAGTCATATCTGTTGCCAAGTTATTGAATGTTATGATTGTTTTTTAATATTATGGAAATGTGAAATATTTGCAAATGAAAATATCTATCACTTGGATATTTACAGGCAAAATTTTGAGAGCTGAAAGCAAAGGAAGGGGAGTCTTCCTCATCTTCCGTTGGTGATGATGATGCAATTTTTAGACAAGTCATGGGTCCTGAGCGACACGGACGTGTTCGTGGTTATGGCTTCGGAGTGACTCCAAGTCAAGTATTTGGTAGTCACAGCCAGCCACAGGTGCCACCTCGTCCCTCAAATGAATTCTTACAGGAGTTATCAGCATTGCGATAAAAAATGGCAGTGATGGAGAGGGCCATGCAATTTCTGCGGATCAACTTGGATGACATAATTGGTTGTTCAGATGTCCCAGATCCTACTTTTTCGGTAATTTTTTTTATTTTTAATTTCATTAGATTATGACCTAGTTCATGGATTTATTAATTTCTTTATAGCAGCATCCAGATGCATCTAGTGCACATCGTCAAGAGACCCCAGAGTCACAGCCACATCAAGAGCAAGAAAACATTTTAGAGCCAGAGCAAGATCTAGAGTGAGAGCCATAGCCAGCGGTACACACCATCATCCTTAATTGCTTTATTCATCACCAAACCAAAGCTTTAAAACTAAACTCCCTTGTTTCTCTATATGTAAGACATTTCTTTTTCCCCATCTCAAAAGTGCACACACATATATATGAACACCCAAAAATCATATTAATCTGCTGCAACTACATTACCTCTTTATCATTTTGTGTCTTGAGTGTAATTATTTTTCTTGGTAGATGTATTAAAACCTTATATCTTCTTGTTGTCTTTACTGTACATTTTTTTTATGGATGACTGTATTATTATTTTGGTTACATTTGGAGATTTAGTAAGTGTTGGTTAATTAGTATGAATTCTTTACTTTGTGATTGGTTTGGAGAATGGGTTGTAAATGTGAAAATATTGGATTGGAGGTTGGGATGTGATATTGGAGTTTGGATATTTTGAGAAGTTAATAATTTCTTCAAAAACAAGTTTTATAAAATCAAATTTATTCAAAATACAAATGGACCCATGCAATTTTGTTCCAGAAATTTTCAAAATATAAATTATCTTTAAAATCAATTTTAAAACTTATTTTGACTAAAATCTAACGTGGATCCTAATTTTGATTTTGACTTTTCAACTCTATAACTTTTATTCCTAAAAAATTGGCTTTTTTAAAATTGGGAGAAATTAATTTTAATCAAATAAGATTTGATTTTGGTCTCTGTGTTTTTGGTTTAATGTAGAAGGGGCTAATTTGCTGAGGGTTGTTGAGGAACCTGGGTGTGGCAGTGGGTGAAATAGTGAATGCTAGAATTGAAAATACTAAATATAATTGAGAAGAGAAATAGAACAGAGTGAAAGAGAACCATATCAAAGATTGAAAGAGATGGGCATGAGAAAATGACAAGGGAAGTGGGGCAGGGACAAAGGAAATAGGTAATTGGGTGGTCAAGTGGAGGTGTTTGTTAGCGATGAATAAAAAAAGGGAGAAGTGTACATGTCTAATGGGCTACAAAGGAAGAAGTGTAATGAACTATTTGCAATTCAATTCATTTTGTTCCGACTCAACAACACTTTATTGTTCATAATGATGAGTGGTTGTAAATTTTCATGGTCATTTTAGAAATCTGAATTGCATGTATTCTGTGACAATGCACTGAATTGCTTTCTATTTCATCAATCTTAATTAATATACGCATACAACTTTATTTTTTTTTCTTGGTTTCTTTTCCTTCGAATTTTTTGCATTCTAAAATGATTATCAATCAATCTGCTCTTGAGAGTGATTTCTTCTTTTTTTCCTTTTTCTTTGTTTGATCTGCACATGTAATAGCTTTACCTATTTTCTATTTTTTTTTATTTTATCGAATATGTTTGCTTATTTTGAATAATGCTATTAAATTTGTCAATTATGTGGTAAAAAATATATGTTATATTATTATTTTGTAATGTTAGTTTTTCTTATCTAATTCAGGTTCAAATGCCCCCACGGAAGAAGAGTAAAAGCATACGGTACTTTTCGAGGAAGTAGTTGCAGCAAAGATTATGGATATATGCTGAACATCATGGATTACTAGGATTTTTATTTTATTTTATTTTATGACTGGTTATGGATTTTATAAACTTTTGTGGATAGTTATGAATTTTAGCATGTTATTGATTTTAGTATGCACAATAGTATGGATGATTATGAATTTTAGCTTATGAGAATGAATTATGAATTTTGGGATGAGTTTTTATTTATTCATTCATGTGGATGAGTGCCATTGAGAACAGGTGAACTAAATATTTTAAAACGTGTTTAATAATTAATAATTAATTATTTTTTTAAATAATAATTACCGGCGTTTGTCAACAAACGCCGCTAATACAGAGTCAAGTTTCAACTTTTACCGGCGTTTTATTAAACCCCACTTTTATACCTTTACCGGGGTTTAAAAAAGCCATAGATAGAAATTTTCTGATAGTTAATAAATGCCAGCAATATACTAACAAACGCCAAAAATATTGTTGGCATCGCCGGAATTTTTATCGGCGGTGAAGTTTTTTCCGGGGTTTATTAAACGCCACTGCAAACCCCGTTTAGTATTACTGGGGGGTTGCAAACGCCGTTTAGCTTTACTGGGGGCAACTATAACTGGGGTTTTAGGTAAACGCCGGGTTAAACGCCGGTAAAAGTATAACCGGGGTTTTTGGGGACTTTTATCGGGGTTTTTGAAACGCCGAAATTTCTACATATTGTTGTAGTGTCTCCCTTTTTACATCAAAATCATAAGTTTCCAAAACCTATTTTCTTCATCAAAACTATAGTCTTTCAAATCTAGGGTTTCTAAAACTTCCCTTTCTAAATCCATGCTAAATCCAATTTTCCCTTTTGGAAACCAAATCCAATATTCCAGTTTAGGAAATTAGATACAATTCTCCATTTTTGGAAACAAAATCAAATCACCTCTTTTGAAACAAAATCCAATCCCTTGTTTTAGAAAATAGGAATCTCAGTCCTTCCTAATCTAGTACCTTCCCAAACCATAAGTTTCCGAAAACTTTCAAATCTTTCCTTAAACTTTAAGTTTCCAAATCTTCTCTAATTCCACCCTTTCCTAATTCTATACCTTTCCAAATTTTGAATTTCCAAATCTAAGTTTTCAAATCTTTCTTAAACTCAAACCTTTCCTAATTTTAAAAATTTCTAAAACTCAAACTTTGAATCATTCTAAAATTCTAAACTTTCCTAAACTTCAAATTTTTCCAAATCTAAAACTTTTCTAAACTCAAAACTTTCTTACTTTCAAAACTTCCCTATTTCAAAACATTCTAAATTCAAAACTTTCCAATTCCAATACTTTCTTAAAATGAAACCTTTCCTATTTCAAAACTTTCCTAAACCGAACCTTTCTTAAAATGACACTTTCCTAAAATGGAACTTTCCTAATTCGAACTGTTCCTAAATCCAATCTTTTCTAATCTTCCAAGTCCAACATTCGAGTCAAATCTTTCTTAATCTCAAGTCCAAATCCAATCTTCCTAAGTCTAGGTTTCCAAAACTCTATCTTTCCAAATTTAGTCCAAGTTCTCTTCCAAGGGTCAAACCTTTTTCAAGTTCAATTCTAGGTCTAAGTTCAATCTTGATTTCTTAATCTTCCGATTCAAATTCCAACTCAATTTCTCTTTCCAATCAAAATCTTTTATTTTCTATCGGACTCTTGTCTGAACTATGACTGACCTGATTCTTCCAAAGGGATACGTAGGCAACCCTCATGGGTGCGGTCACAACCTTTTTCGAGTTTATATTTCCACAACATTTTTCAAATCTCCAATTCCACAACCTTTTTCAATTTCTAATTCCATAATTCTTTTCAAATCTCTTTTCTCAAATCTATTTTCAAAATCAAATCAAATCTATCTTTTCAAATCTCTTTTCAATTTCAATTTCAATTTCAAATTCAAATCTATCTTTTCAAATCTCTTTTAAATCAAATCTATTTCCAAATCTATGTTCAAATTTATTTTTCAACTCTCTTTCTTGCATTTGCATATCATGCATCATGTCTTTTCAAAAATTCTATTCTAAAGTGGATAGTTTTGAACATTTGTTAATTAAAGACTCTAATAGGTGAATCTAGGGTGAATAGACATGTAGGTATCGCAAGGGCAGGGTAGGGTGATGACTTAGTACGTTTTCCCTACACATAACCAACCTCCGAACTTAGGATCACTGTTTTGAAAGACCAAAACGGAGTTATTTTTCTAAAAAGGGATTAAATATTTTCCAAAAGTTGCCAAACAATCTGTTTTCTTAAAAACCCTCTCTTGAAGAAATATTTTCAAAATCATTTTAGGTGACCTAACTCACCTTAATCAAGTTAGGTGGCGACTCCAAATTGTTTTTCAAAAGCCCTTTATTCAAATCAATTTTCAATTCAAACCTAGTCGCACTCATTCTTCTAGGAGGATAAGTTCTAACGAAAGAGTACAATATTTTTTCAGCTTGTGTGTGTATTCCTCGAGTGCGAAAAATCTGGGCGCGATAGGGATTGATGCTGAAGTCGCCTGCCACAGGCTGAATGTCGACCCAAAATGCCGACTTGTGGCCAAAAAGGGAGGAGGGCGGCAACACAGCATGTGGACGACATTATTGAAGAAACCGATAAACTTTTGGAAGCTGGGGCAATTCGGAAAATCCATTACCCGAGCTTGCTTTCAAACACAATGGTGGTGAAGAAGGACGAAAAATGGAGGGTTTGTGTGGACTTTACGGATCTGAACAAAGCATGCCCCAAAGACCCCTTCCCCCTCCTTAAGATCGACCAGCTCGTGGATGCAACAGTTGGTTTCGGAAGGACGAGTTTATGCTTACCGGGGGTATCACCAGATTCCCCTCTATCTCGACGATCAAGACAAGACGACCTTCATCACTCCAAGGGGTATATTATGCTACAAAGTAATACCTTTTGGTCTGAAGAATGCTGGGGCTACGTACTAGCAATTGGTCACCAAGATGTTCAAAAACCATATCGGCAGCACTGTGGAGCTACATCGACGATATGGTGGTGAAAAGCAAAGTCAGCAACTCCCATCTAAAAGATCTAAAAGAAGTACTCAGCATCCTCAAGCAGTACAAAATGAGGTTAAATGCCTCAAAATGCGTCTTCGGAGTCAGCTTGGGGAAATTCTTGGGGTTCTTGGTTACACATCGGGGCATTGAGGTAGACCCACAGCAGATCAGCACAATCCAGAGGGTTCAGGCCCCAAAGAATGCTAAAAAAGTACAGAAAGTGACTGGAATGGTAGCAGTACTCAACAGGTTCATAAGCCGATCTTCGGACAAGTGCCGACCATTCTTCTAGCTTCTCAAAAAACGTGAACATTTCAAATAGACTCCAGAATGCGAGCAAGCCCTCAATGATTTGAAGAGATACTTGACCCAGCCACCTTTACTTTCCACCCCACCCAAGCATGAAGAACTCTTCCTCTACCTTGCCGTGTCGGAGCATGCAATCAGCGCAGTACTACTCAGGCAATAAGATCGGCAATAATTGCTTGTCTACTATGTAAATAAAACTCTTCTCGAGGCGGAAAGTAGGTACTTACCCCTAGAGAAATTGGCACTCGCACTGGTAGTAGCATCCCGCAAATTGGTACACTACTTCAGAGCTCATACCATTAACGTCCTCACAGACCACCAGCTTAAACCTCTCTTCAGAATGGCCGACTTCTCTGGCAGATTGGAAAAATGGGTTGTGGAGTTGGGGGAGTTTGACATCAAGTTCCATCCAAGATTGGCTGTGAAAGGGCAGGTGCTTGCAGATTTCATTATCGAATTCTCCGTTGAACTACCACCCGAGGCCGACCAAACACAACCTCCTGCTCAATAGCACGACGACCTCCCCCTGAATCTTTGGGAGAATGCTGATCATTAGAAACTTTACGTCGACGGAGCTTCCAATGACCAGGGGGCAGGATCGGGCATAATGCTCATTACACCAAATGGTTTGGCCATTGAACAAGCTATCAAGCTTGAGTTCACCGCCTCAAACAACGAATCTGAATATGAGGCACTTCTCGCCGGACTACGCTGGGCCATTGAACTAAAAATTGTCGAGATTGTCATCTATTCGAACTCCCTGTTAGTTGTCAACTAGATTACAGGAAAATACGCAGCAAAGAATGATAAAATGATGTAGTACCTAGCTAAAGCTAAGGAATTGCTCACCAAATTTGGCAGTTACAAACTCTGCCAGATCAGTCGAGACAATAACTCTCATGCCGATGCTCTAGCAACGTTAGCAACAGCCTTGAAGTCAAGGTCAAAAAGAACAATTAATGTGAAGACTTTTGCCAAACCAAGCATATTTCATGAAGAAGAACAAGCTCTGGCTGTAGAATAGTTGGGGCCATCCTAGATGGACCCAATTATCTCCTATCTCGACAAAGACAAGCTACCAGAGGACAAAAATAAAGCCAGACGAATTAAATATACAGCTCTCAGATACTGGATGTCACCAAGCAAGGAACTTTACAGGCGGTTCTTCACAGGTCCCTACTTGCACTGTGTCCACCCAGATAAGGTGCAAGGTGTCCTATTTGAAATCCACGAAGGAATATGCGAAAGTCACGTCAGTGGTAGATCTGCAACGCACCGACCTATCTCACAAGGATACTGGTGGCCCTATATGCAAAAAGACGCTGCCCAGTACGTCCTCAAGTGTGAAAAGTGTCAAAGGTACTCTCCCATCATATATCAGCCTGTTGAGGATCTAGCAACCATTATCAGTCCATGGCCTTTCGCCCAGTGGGGATTGGATATAATGGGACCTTTGCCCTAAGCTCTAGGGAATAAGAGGTTCCTCATTGTGGCGACAGATTACTTCACCAAATGAGACTTCTCCCCCAGCTGCACAGACGACTCCGCTGAGTTATCTACGGGCTCTTCTGTAGCCTTAGATAATTCAGTAGTAGCCTTCTCCCTTTCGGTAACAACCTCCAAAGCGAGTTGTTTGCTATACTCAGTGTTGGCTATTATATTCTTTGGATCGACAACACCGTCCTCAGTAGTGTCGAAGTAGTCAGGGCACAAATGCTAGACATCAGAGGACTTGTCCACCCCGGTAAAAATAAAGGCACCGTTCCAGCCCTCTCGGAAGATGCTACGGCTCAAGTCCGTCATTTGAATGGCCAGGTCACTTGCCGCCCTATCTTTTCCCTTCTTCATGATGGCCTCTTCTTCTACCTTCAACTTGACAATTTCGGTTTGGAGTGCTTCAATCTCTGACTTAGCCTTATACAGCTCCACGGACTGCACATTATTTTCTTTCTGAAGGTCGGCCACTTCCCTGTCTCTCTTCTCATAGTTCGCCTTCACCATCTTGAGCTTGGCAGTGGCTTGCTCACCCTCCTTCATGAAGGTGATTCGATCTTTGTTAGCATCAATCCACTCTTTCTTTAAGCCACCGTGCACCTCTATAAGGTGCTCGTGCTCCTCAACAAGTTTTCAGTAGCAGCTTATTACCTCCAGTGAATTCAGACAACCCTACACCAAAAGTAAAGTTTGCATAAAAACGATATGTGCAAAATCTCTAGCAAATTGAAAGGCAATGCCGACTTACCACAAGAGAATTTTGAAAGGCTCCCATAAAGATACCAGTATCAGTCACCACCTCCAACTTGGCAACATCCTTCTTTTGGAGGACGCTCTTAAGGACGCCAAAAGCGACCTCGGCTTGGTTAATCATCGAATCAGCCGTTGTTAAAGGTTAGCCCAAAATATCTGGCGTAATGGTGACCACTTCTCCCACTTCCTCCATCGCAACTTTGCTAGCGCTGACCCTTGGTTTTTTAGGAGTTGGAGATGGTGCGGCAACCTCAGGCGCCTTTTTCTTCTATTGCCTGGTCACCAGCTTCTTTTGAATAGGGGCGACTTCCTCCGCCGAGGCAGTCTCCAAAACAGCAGTCGGAGGGTTAGCCGAAGTCGTGGTAGTCGTCTTTAGTGGCTTGCCTGCTGCGACAAACATCATCTCTCTCAAATTCATGTCGTCTTCCTCGTCTAAAGATGGGGTGAATTCTTGTGTTCTGGTGGATAATCTAACTTGGCGGTCTAGAAGTGTAAGTGGCGATGAATTGGAGGCCAAACTATGTGACTTAGAGCAGGCTTCACGTCCAAACAGTTCTTCTACAACGGGCTCTTATGGAGGAGAAACGGCAATCATTACTCCCGTAGTATCACGGGCTCCTTTAACAACAATCTCGACAGGAATTTCCTCGAAGTCTCCCTCAGCGCCTTGCTTAGCCAAACCCGCAAGGACGCTCTGTGGAATCCCCGTGTCGGCGGTAAACGTCGAGTAGTGGAGAGGATAGTTTAGCAGTATGTGGGCAGTCCGAGCAAGGTCCCTCAATTTGCCTTCACCACAAAAGTTCAGAGCCTTATTCAGATCGGTGAAGTTAACAAGCCAATCTCGCGCCGTCGACTGCTTCTTCTTTTCTGCAAAATATCACGATTACGTTCAAACACACATTAGAATCAAATCAGACATACAAGATGAAAAGTCGACATCAAACTTATCTCAAGTGGAACTCTGCAGCATCGGAACGTCAATCTTTCACCCTTAGGAAGGTCGCCGAACTCCCAGGGCCCGGTTACCCAAACCCTAACATCGTCAACGCCCTTCCCGGAGGACGGTAGACACTTCACTAATTCCCTGGCCTACTCTATAGCCCAACGATAGACTTGGGAATTCCCCCCGACCCTACAGAGTGTGTAACAGTATTCAAGTTCGGCGAGCCCCAGGTTCACACCCAGGCGCCGATTAAGCTCAAGCATACCAAAGATGATCCTATATACATTTGACGACAGTTGGGAGGACGACACCTTCTTTTTTATTATGAACTTATGGAGTACTCCCTTCTCAGTTTCCCCCATGAAGTAATCACTAGGATCGACTTGCTCTAAGTCGATCTCGTCCGGAACCTCATATCTAGTCCTAAAGCAGCAATGGCTGCCGGGCCATCTAGCATTTTCCTAAGACGAGATGCCATTAGGGGACAATTGTTGAAAATGAAAAGGAAAGCAAAGAGAAGCACAAAAGAGATACAAACTTAGAGAGACTTATAGTGGTGGGAGTCGAAATTGGCAACGAATACGCTAGACAATGAGATGAAGTAAAACAAAGTGCCCTTCACCCGAAATGGCATCCTTCTTTTATAAACACGCAAGTCGCCGGTTCGCGCGTAGGAAAACGGCAGCAATCATGGCACTCCGTCGAAACTGTCACATCGGTCGTCATTCGATGGCATCCCATCAACACAGCTTTAAATCCCTGTTGTCCACGTGGCCAGGTAACCGAAGAAACGGGTGTATACTTGAAGGGGTGCCATTATGACCCGACGCAGCCCTTGTTCATTTGGAAATTCAAAACAACACAAGGGCTGGGGGGCAATTGTGGGGCAAATGCACACGGCCCAATCCATCTGGTTAGGCTCAATCAACACAAATTAAAGCTGGGCTACTGGGTAGCCCAAATCAAGCACTAAAGGACAATTTGGCCCAGTGTGTCGACCTGACGCTGACTTAGACCCAAAACCGCGAAAGGTGAGCCCAAACTACTAGCGGTCTCAAAGCATTTAATACAGAGTTGCCCTGCGTTAAATGCGCCAGCGGCTCCCCATACAACGTCGACCTGCACGTCCGATCAGTCGAATTCTTGAGCGACGGCAAGACAGGCCCTGCATGCTGTCAATCGGCAGTGAATGATGAAGCCTACCCAACAGGTCATGATGACCTGCTGGTAGGCCAGGGGAAAAATACTCCATCGATCACACTATAAATACCAAAAACCTCAAGAGCCAAGTATGGACAATTAACCCCAAGTATATATGACTTTTATCTATTCAACTCTTGGTTAAGCTTGCTAACTTAATCATTGGAGTGTGATTGGTCCAACAAGGGTTAACCCATTTTAACTTCTCTTTTTTGTAGAAAGTTTGAACTTACCAATATTGGCTTGAGTGATCAACTAGACTTTCCCAAAAAATCCCACTTACAACCAAGAATAGGTTTTATTATTCCTTTATATACATATTCCATCTCTGTAAAGAATACAATGAATTGAATATACAAAGATAGCAAATTGTGACAATCGAGTCCTCGCCCCGCCACTAATGGGACGAGGAAATGGGTCCTCCAACCCAAACCCATCTCGTTGTCATCTCTATATGTGGCCTTTATTAATTGAAAAGAGAAAAAAAGAGAAAAAAGAATTATATTTTTCATTTTTACATTGCTAGCATTTCAAAGCTTTCAACCAAAATTGTTCCTTTTGCTATGGGCCTCACTGATTAGAAAACCTGGAATTGTAGCTGAAAAAGCATTGGCACTTGCTAAAGTCAAACACATCTTACTCTCTGAATTGGTTGATATGGTATGGACTTGACGTTGGTTGCTTAATGACAAACAGCTGGTAGATTTTTCAGAATGGTTGGGTCTGTAGGAATTGGGTAATACTATGCAACCTCACACAGAATTTTTTGTACAGAATAATACTGTTAAATGAACAAAGCTTAAGGATTAAATCCGTGTTTATTTGGGCATTCTAAACCACTGCCAAATAAATGCAGGCTATCAGATTGCTATGAATCTGCATTTATCTAATTCAGACACAGATCAAGAATAAACTAAACACAATGCTTAATGCTTATACAAGTAGTAAGGTGGAAAAAGAACGACATTGCAAAGAAACCATATTACTTATATAATGCTTATATAAGTAATATTATGACATTGGATGTAGCATTGAACAATATTGTCATTAAACATCCAATGCCATAATATCATCATTGTCTTCTAAAATCCCCTCATGCCTAGAATCCGCGAGGAGAGGAGAGGCACCATAATTGCTTCCACCATCACTCTCTTGAAGTGCCGGTCGTTGGCTGCAACAAAGCAGGACTTGCAAAACCTTCTTCATGCTAGGCCTGGTCGAAGGCAGGGTGCCAGTACAAATGATCCCAAGCTTAAAAACACAAGTCATTTCATCCAAGTAACGAGGTTCCTTCACCTCCTCATCCAGGGCATCAACAATGGGGTTCCCTTCTTGAACCTGACGCCATGCCCACTCTGCAAGGCACATATCTTCATCCCCATGGTTGGCCTCCTTTCCGGTAGCCAGTTCCAAAAGGACCACTCCGAAACTATACACATCGATCTTCTCATTCACTCTTCTTGTATGAGCATACTCTGAAATTCGTAGTTCAAAACATGTAAAATATGTTAGGAGTAATTACAATAACACTCCTTAAACTATAACTCAGTATCACAAAAATTCTTTAGACTAAAACGTGACACGTTGACCCCATAAACTTTTAATTTGTATCAATCAATACCTTTTATTAGTAATTCTTTAGAAAAAAAAATGAAAAATTGTTGTGACTTGCAGATGTTCACAAGTTTTATACCTAAATTGATCTCCTCTTATATAATAATTGTCTAATAATTAAAACATCTATTGGAATGACATGTAAATATAAGAACAATTCAAGAGACATTTCAGTCATTGGACAATTATTATAAAAGAAGAATATCAGTTTAGGTATAATGACAATTTTTTTTTATCTATTCTACTAATTAATAGATTACTAATCTATTGCTAACAAAAGGTGTTGATTGATACAAACTGATAATTCAATGGATTAATGTGTCATATTTTAAAGTTAAGAAAAATTTAGTGATACTGAGTCATACTTTATGGGATATTGTTATACTTAACCCAATACTATTTTTAAGGATTGAAATGAACATATTGCTAGAGAAACAATTTTCTGCGTCACTAACCTGGAGCTATGTACCCGAAAGTGCCAACTAGAGCTGACATTGTATTAGGCTCTCCCTCTCCATGCTTGACCAATATCTTGGCGAGGCCAAAATCTGCAATTTTTGCATTGAACTCAGAATCCAACAAGATATTGCTTGATTTCATGTCTCGGTGAATAACCAGAGGTGAGAGGTCATGGTGCATGTAGCATAGCCCCGAGCCGCTGCCCCTGCAATTTGCAGCCGCCTAGGCCAGTCCAAGACAGCATGATGGACCGAACCCGAGACGCTTGATTGCCTCTTCTTTCCATGAAGCCATCGATCCAAGCTAAAATTTTCCAAATATTCATAGACAAGAAGTTTCGAATTCTCACTTGAAATACAGCACAACAATTTCACTATGTTGGAGTGGCGAATTGTGCCTAGAATCTGAATTTCTGCCAGAAACTCCTTCTCGAGCTTTTGGTCTAACCCTTTGTTATTCCAAATCCTCTTAACAGCAACAAATTTGCGTGAACGATTTACGGCAACTCGATATACTTTACCTGACCCGCCACTTCCGATCACGTTATTATCAGTCAAACTTGACACAATGTCCGACTCTGTGAAATTCAACATCTGAAATGGAATGAGGTTCCATGTCAAATTTATTCCATGCTTTCTCTTCCGATAAAATCTTACAACGAAGAATGACAGTAACACGGTCAATGCAAATGATACTGCTGCTATAGCTACAACCATAGAAAAAAGCTGGGTTGATACTCTGACCGAGTTTGGAGGTCCTGAAGAGCAACGGTATAGACCTAGAAATGGGTTACTTGCACAAAGACCAGAATTGTTCAAGAAGCTGGCATCAAAAACTTCATTTTCGAACTGTACTGGGATTCTCCCAGTGAGATAATTGGAAGAGAGGTCTAGTGAAGTTAGCCTTAAAAAGCCAATCTGAGGCGGAATTTGACCTGAGAACTCATTGTGAGACAAGTCCAAATGAGTTAGGACCGGTGAAAACCCAAGTTCTACCGGAATTGGCCCAAAGAGTTTGTTTTGACTGAGATTTAGTGTCGTTAGTGAATTCCATGAGATTATATGTGATGGAAGATCCCCAAAAAGTTGATTTCTATCCAGAAAAAGAGTAGTTAAAAGTGGAAGACTCGTTAACTCTTGAGGAATTGAACCACTGAAAAGATTGTTACTTGCGTGGAACACCGACAAATGCTGCCAGGAAGCCACCTTAGCTGGGATTTCACCTGAGAAATTATTATTACTAATATCAAGTGTCGATAAATTCCATCCCAGTTTATCTGGAAGCTGACCCATAAATGAATTGTCGCTTATGTTTAAATATCTTAGATTGAATGACGTCCACAAACCTGGCGGAATGTTGCCAGAAAGCCAATTACCATGAACCACAAGAATGACCATACTCCTACAATTCCCAAGTGAATTCGGCAATTCACCACTGAGATTGTTATCAAAAGCTACCACTCCAGTCAGTGCACCATTAGCACATAAGAACTCCGGCAACTCGCCGGAAAAATGGTTCGGTTGGACGTGAAACTCCCCGAGCATTGAGTATCGCCCCAAATCCGGTGGCAATATGCCTGAGAGGTGATTGCTGAACAACTTAAGATCTCTCAGTGATGGAAGGCGGCCAATGTTATCAGGTACTTCACCGGATAATTGATTGGAAAACAGAGCCAAACCATACAACTCTGTTAGTCTTCCAAAATCATCCGGTATTGTTCCGGTCAAGTGGTTCCCGGATAGATCGATTACCCCCAAATTCAAAGCTTCAACTTTCTGAGGAATCGCCCCGGACAAGCTATTTTTGAAAAGAAATAGAGTCGTTAAATTCTTTAACAAGAACAAGCCGCTTGGGAGTTTACCACTCAAGCCATTTCGTGCCAAGTCCAAGACCTCGAGCCCTGTCAAATTCCCGATTGTTTCCGGGATTTCTCCGATCAAACTTAATTCCGTCATTAAAAGTTGTTTTAGTTTCTTCAACTGGGTAAAGCTCGAAGGTATCGCCATCGGTTCAAATTCATTGTAGGACAGATCTAGTAGTTCAAGACTTGACAAGTTGCTAATTTCTGGCGGGAAAAAGCCTTTGAACTCATTTTGAAAAAGCAGCAGAGTTCTCAGCTCCGGGAACATCCCTATCGCCACTGGGATGTCTCCGGTGAAGTTGTTGCAGCAGAGGTTGAGTGACCGGAGCCGAGTTGACAGCCTGTCGACGTCTCCGGGAATCCGGCCAATGAAGTAGTTTTGAGAGATGTCTAGGTATTCCAGCTTCGAACAGTTGTACAGAACCGTAGGAAATGGACCGGGGATGTTATTGTACTGAAGATCAACAACGGTGAGGTTTTTTGGGTCACAAATGAATGGTGGGATTGTTCCGGTGAGGTTTTTGTCGATAAATTCAAGTCCGGTGACTGAGCCATTGGTGCAGGTGATCTCAGGCCAGTCACAGTGGCTATTAGGCTTTGAGCTTGATGATGTTGTCCAGTGGTTGAGGGAGGGTGGGTTGAACCAGTGACTTCTTAGTTTCAGTAGTATGGTTTGCTCTTCATCAATGGTTTTGGAGTTTCCATGAAAGGGCAGGATGAGGAAGAGGAGGGGGAATATGGAGAGAGGAATTTGGAGAGCTGTTGGGGTTATTTTTGACATTCTCGAGAGGTGGCCGTTGGGTTTTTCCCGACAAAGAAGAATCCTACGCGGGCAACGTAGAGCTAGCAGATTGAATCATTTAAAATAATTCCTCCTCCCCGTAGGAAACACTAAGAAAAGTAAAATGGATCCAATTGGTTTCTATATTATGATCTGTCAAAGTCAACTTTGGTCAGTGGCCAATCAAATACTGCCATAGTGGCATTAAGAGAACTCCTGTTGTACCAACAAAGCTCTAAATCTCACCACCAATTAGCTGGTTTGATAAAAATTTAAATTTTCTCACTCAATATTTAAATTCTAATCTTTGTAACCACTTGATAGAAATAAATTTACTTTTCAATGTTTAGAGTATACAATAAAATCTAAGTTTCGGTTCCGACACAGGTACAATAAAGTTTCTCGTAGATAGTTGTGTGGTTTTAAGAAATAAAATTTTCTAACGAATTTGTAGAGTGGTCTATCAGCACATTCAATTAAGCACAAAAAAAAAACCTTTAAATCTCAATTGTTAAAAGAAAATTGCTATTCTTTCAAAAAATTACTTAAAAATATAAATAAATTTCACTGCGCTAATGAGAGAGTAACAAAAGCGTACTCTTTTCATTATGTCTTTGTGATTTCAGAGCGACTAAAAATTTGATGCAATCGTGAATAATGTGTTAGCTTGTACGGTCAATAAAAACCATCAACAAAAAACAAATGTATGTTAGGTGCTTGTGGAATTCCTAAGGATTCCACTAAAGTCATCTAATGAGAACAACGATCAAGGAATTTTTGTTAATGATAGAAAGGTAACTAATGAAACAAATAGAAAATAAAGAAAATAATTGGAAAAATGAATATCAAGATCACGTTTGTTTCACAAGAAGGAATAAAGAGATTAGTAATCGCCTATTTCCCTTCCCAACTCATAAAGAAAAAGAAAGTAAATAGAAAAATATGAGAAAATTAGTGACGAAATAAATAATTAAGTTATCCATTTTTCTAATAGTTTGAACTTTTAAATGTGTTGATGACTAACAATTCAACAATCAAAGCAATATCTGTCATTCTTTGATGGTCCTTGGTCTAACTTGTCAATTGCTCAAATTACCAATTGGAGTGAAGAAACAATGAAGAAAACACCATTCGAACCTATTATTTGATTTCACAACCTTTTTTTCTTTTCCTTTTTTTTTTTGGTTTTGCCTGTTGATAATCATCTAATTGATAGTTCAAGGCAAATCTCTCACAACCCTCCCTCATTGATTTCAAAATTTTCAAAATTTCATATTTTCTGACAAAAAGAAGTCTATCTCTCAATCTCATTAGTAAAACTTGATTTGATCTATCAAAGCAAAACAAACTTAAATTTTTCTTCACAATGAAATTGTGATTTGAACTGATTTCTCAAATTTTGTGAACTTAGCAACTTAAAGAAATAATGCAACAAAATATAAAGAATGGAATGTAGCACTGCTTGCATGTTGACAATTATGAGATTTGGAAATCAGAATATACAACTAGAAAATTCATTCAAAATTTTTATACAGAAGAATGTGGTTGAATGAGAACTTTTTAATTTAAAACAAAACACCAATTATAAGGATTTTTCATTAAAAAAATTGTGTTTAGTATATTATTCATGTTGAATTTTCCATACAATTTTCTCGAAGAATAGCTTTTACGAATAGTTAATATGCATTAATTTTTTGTTTACACCAACCACATCCACTAATTAGAAGCAATATGGACCAATCATTTTTATACTTTACAAATTAGAATGACTCTAAAAGTCCGGTCAACGTCAACTTTGGTCAATGGCCAATAAAATGCTGCTACCGTGGGCATTAAAAAAGATTACGTTCACTGATGATGTATCAAAAGCCAACCCTTTCCACTCAGAAGTTTCTTCGCGACTTCAACGACTAGAAAAATGGTGCAACGACTAGAAAAATGGGTTTTGCTTTAACGGTCAAGAGAATTCATCAACAAAAGTATACCACGTGCTCATAGAATTCCAGCGGATTTTGTTAGTCAATGAAGAAAAGATTTTGGAAAATTTCATCAAATGGGGTCCGAGTTGACCTAATGAGAAGAAAAGTCGTGGTCTTGGACAATAAGTCCATTCATTCCAATATAATATTTTATTCTTTCAAAATTTTTATAAAGAAAATTATATCAAAATAATGTGACAACTGTTTTTTTTAAAGAAAAATGTGATTCTTCTAGAAAATTAAAAAAACAGATTTATAATTATGTGCTATTATGGTTCGTGTTATATCATTATGTACGGTCATTTAATTATATTATTCTGTACATAAGTTTTATATTTCATTTTCGAAAGAATAATAAAATATACATAATAGTTTTCGTTCAAAATTTTCATACAAATGATGTGTTTGTTTGTGGTATTTTCATTTCAAACCAAAACAATAATTTTTATACAAAAATTTCATACATAATGATGTGACTGCTGTGAGTCATTTTATTTTACAGCCAAACACTAATCGTTTTAGCTTATAATTTTAAAAATATCATTGCTACATCATTGTTGAAAAGTTATATGTATAACAAAAATGTAAGAATAGTTTTTTTTTTTTTTTAAACTTATAAGCCAAAATGGTGGACTTTTAGCTTGAAATAACGAAACAACAATTATATGAAAATTCTTATGTAAGAACTCAAATTTGCTCTCTCAATGCTTGAGTTTGAGTCTTCATAACTACTTGCTAAGTCTAAACATACTCTTTAGAACCTAGAACACGCGATAAGACCCAAGTTTCAGTCTCTACTTAGTTTTTGTGGCTTGTGGAGTCTCCCACATATAGGTCTATGTTGTTAAGAGCAGTTTTTTTTTTTTATAACTTATAAGCCCAAATGGTGGGCTTTTAGTTTGAAATAACTCATATTTGTTCTCTCAATGCTTGAGTTTAAGTCTTCATAATAACTTGTTAGGACTAAACATATTCTTCAACACCTAAAACACGTGATAGGACCCAAGTTTCAGTCCTTACATAGTTGTTGTGGCCTGTGGTCTCTCACATATAGGTATGTGTTGTTGAAGGACAATACTTCTTGACAGATGTGTAGAATAACCTTATCTCCATATCTATTTCAATTACCAAATATATACATACATATATATATATATGTATGTATGTGATAACCCTGTACAAAAATTGGGTTGGTATGCCATTACTCTTTTCAAACTGAGTGCGCAAGTGCGTGCTGAATCGCTGATGGTTCTCTAGTCGTCCTTGCAGAGCAGCTGGGCTTCAGTAAATTGTACATAGAATCAGTCAAGCGAAATTAATGTATGAATTTGCCGTGAGCAGAAGGATATATGTCAAGTGAAGCCATTCGAATACTTATTATTGCTTGAATGACTTAGAAAAAGGTCATCATATGAGAGGGAGAGGAAACATTGATAATTCCAATTACCCAACTAGAATGCCGAGCTAGTGATGGCCATTCAAAACTTAATGCTGCACTCAGTGACTGACTGACTAGCACGCCTTTGTTGAATGGAGACCACCTGGAAACTATGCCCAAAACTAGTGGAAGACTTTGAATCTCTTTCCATAAGGCAAAACTTTCTATTTACAAAATTACTTTTTAAGCTTGTAAATGAGTGGTTGTCAACAGTTTCATACTCAGTCCCCACATTCTATCCTATCGGTATCAATTGATCATGGGGAACAAAAGAGAAAAGAAACCAATTTCCATTAAATTGTTAGCAATTCAAAGCTTTCAACCATACTATACATACAAAATTTTTTATTCAAAATACTGTTTCTGAAAATACAAATTTTCTGTAAAAATAACATTTTTCTTGTTCATTTTAATACTATGGGTCAATCCTTAATCCTGATTTCCAAGCACTTCTCATGACACAAAACTTGTAGAAAACAAGTATTTGAAGTTTGGAACAAGGGTTTTTGCTATAAAAAAAAAAAAAAAAAGCGGCTTGGAACAAGGGTGTTCCTGAATATGGTGATGACTCAGAATGTCCAGGTTTGCAGGAATTGGATGATGATTTAGAAATTGCTGTTTATTTATGTTAATTGTTTCTCTCTCTCTCTCTCTCTCTCTCTCTCTCTGTACATATATATATATATATATATACAGACACATTCCAATGAAGGCTTCGGCGTTGGTGTTGCCCTCCTCGCAGCCTCACACTCCTAGTATCTCGAGGTTGAGGATTCTTAATTATGGCCAAAGGCGAATGGAGCTTGAAATTTTTAGTTTTTTCTTTTTTTTTTTGCATATTTTCCGGTTTCTCCTTCCTCATCACAACTTGCTTTGGATCTCCTAGTTCGAGTGGTGGTGCAAGCAAATCCTTTATTTAAGATCCTGTAGAACAAATGGATTATATATGCGCGTTGAGGTGCTCGGTATTGCAAACAAGCTTTTTCAGCTGTTAGCATGTTCTTCTCCCTGTCCAGTACCGAAATGTGTATTAGTACCACTGTAACTTCATTTTCTCATGAAATAGAGAATAAAATGGGGGATTAAAGCTTGTTCTTTTAGCTACTTTTCTCAAGAACATTCTTCCGGTATAATAATGCAAATAAAACAATAATTTTTATGGGCATTTTACTACACTGAAACACATTTCACTCTGTTTACAGAGGAACTGTTTTTTTTCTGATTCCAGTTGTGATTTGTATTTCTTGCTCACACAAAAGCATGTCACAAACTGTCCATTAAAAATCAAAAGCCAAGGTGTGTTTAATACCCGTGAAAGGGAAATGGAAAGGGAGGGAGGGAGAAATTGGAGGAAAATCTTAGAAAAAATAGATGTTTTTTCTTGTTTGACTTTCAAGAAAAATTAAAAAAAAAATGAAAAGAAACTAACTTTTCATAGTACAATTCAAACAAGGGAAGAGAATAATCCATTTTTTTTTCTCTACTCAAGCATCCAACACAAACACCCTTAAAGATGATGAACAGATCCTAAAATCAAGGATTAAATCCATGGTTATTTAGACATTTGTAAACCAATACTAACTGGAGAAGAATCACGATTATCCGCCATGAAATTCTTACAAACTACACATTATTCGATTCACAATTTTATTGAAAATAAGCACATACACATGTTACATAACAAGAGGATCTATACATGATGAATGATGCTAGCATTAATCGTGAGTGTCTAACACTTACTGGCTTATGCTAGCTACATCAATTGGGATCCACCACAACTAGTGAGTTTTAACTCAGGTGGATAGCATCAATAGTGGTGAGTCTTAGTTGAGGTGGTTAGCATCAGCCAGTTGATTGCCGCAACGGAGGAGAATCTGCAGAACTGCCTTAATGCTAGGCCTGGCCGAGGGAAATGTGCCAGTACAAATGATCCCAAGCTCGAAAACACAGGTCATTTCATTCAAGTAACAAGGTTCTTTAATCTCCTCATCCAGGGCATCAACTATGGGTTTCCCATCTTGAATGTGATGCCACGCCCATTCGGCAAGGCACATATCTTCATTTCCATCGTTGGCTTCCCTCCCGGTAACTAGTTCGAGGAGGACTACTCCGAAGCTATACACATCGATCTTCTCATTCACTCTTGATGTATGAGCATACTCTGAAATTCATAATTTAAAACATCAATGCATAAGGAATGAAATCAACATGGGTATGGATGACAAATTTGAACAAAAAAAGTGGGTCCCCCGACTTACCCACTTCTAGTAGGAAGGATTTAGGGGTTTAATAAATAGGTTAATCACGAGTAGTGTGAAAAAGAATAAAACCTGAAGCATTGGTGCACGTCCTAGTTTAGGTGACCTTTATTCGACTTGATTATGTACCATAATAGCTAGAATGCCCTTATTACATTGTAATAATTCATATATATCTCTTAATACATATAGAGAGCAGTGTACCTATATATATAAGAAAATATTATCTATCATGTAGACCTATTGTTATTTTAATTTATTTTTAAACTATAGAGATTAGAGAAATATTGTATGTGTTAAATAAGAAATAAAAAAATATGAGGGTTAAATTGGCCCGACCTGATTTGAATATAAATCGAAAAAAGACTGCACGGTTCATCCCGTAAAGGGTATGGGACAGGATGTTGGGGATATTCTATTACGGTCAAGATAGGGTTTAGGTGAACTTGTCACTTAGCAAACCTATTGCCATCTTTAGCCCTATGAGTTAGCCCAATTAGCCAGGACTCTTGACCACCCTTTGAGAGGTCAAGAGTTCATTGCCAAGTGTAAGGATTAGCCGAAATGAATTAAACCCTAGTGAATACTCTAGTTCCAGTGTGGATGGCATGTCTTTGATTGGAACCATAAGGAGATCATTTAAAATGCCCGTAAGTTGGCCCAAACACTCTGACTGCTAAACCAAAAAAAAAAAAATGAATACAAAGTATTAGCAGTTATATATACTACTTACCCGGAGCTATGTACCCAAAAGAGCCAGCCACGGTTGACATTGTATTAGGCTCTCCATGATTCACCAATATTTTGGCTAGACCAAAATCTGCAATCTTTGCATTGAACTTAGAATCCAATAGGATATTGCTAGATTTTACGTCCCGATGAATCACCGAAGGTGAGCAGTCATGGTGCATGTAGCACAACCCCCGGGCGGCTCCCACCGCAATTTGAACCCGCTTAGGCCAGTCCAAGACAATATGATGAATCGAACCCGACAATCTTGGCCGCCTTTTTCCATGGAGCCACCTATCCAAGCTTCGATTTTCCAAGTACTCGTAAACAAGAAGCTTCGTAGTCTCACTCGAGATGCAACATAGCAATTTCACTATGTTGGCATGGCGAATCGTGCCTAATATTTGAACTTCTGCTTGGAATTCCTTCTCGAGCTTCTGGTCCAGCTTCTTGATGTTCCGGATCCTCTTGACAGCAACAACTCGGCCTGCACGGGTCAAATTAACCCGATGGACTTTACCTGACCCGCCCGACCCGATCACATTACTTTCAGTCAAATTCCGTAAGATATCCGATTGGTTGAAAGTCAGTATCTGAAAGTGAGTGAAATGCCACTGTGAATCCAATCCTTGGAGCTCTCTTTTCCGATAGGTTCTGACAAGAAAGAAGGTGAATAACATGGCTGATGCAAGAAAGACTATTGGTATGGTTATGATTACGGCGAGAACCCGGGAGGATATTTTGTTCGGGTTTTTGGATCCGGAAGAGCAGACATCAAGGCCTAGTGATGGATTGCTTGAACAAAGTCCCGGGTTTTTCAAGAAGCTGGAATTGAAAGCCGTGTCTTCGAACTCAGCTGGGATTTTCCCGGTGAGGCGATTGGAAGACAGGTTGATTGAATTTAGCCTTAGTAGGCCAATCTGAGGTGGAATTTGACCCGAGAGCTCATTTCCTGATAAGTCCAAGTAATTGAGGCTTGGTAAAGAACCAATTTTGGCAGGAATTGGACCTGAGATTTGGTTTTGACTGAGATTCAGTATCGTTAGGAACTTCCACGAGACTATCTCCAATGGAAGATGGCCGGAAAATTGATTCCGGTCGAGCAAAAGAGTTGTCAAGAGAGGAAGAGCTGTAAGTTCTTGAGGAATTGTACCACTGAATAGGTTGTTACTTGCATTGAACACTGATAAACTCTTCGAGGAAGACAACCCAGCTGGGATTTCACCGGAAAACTTGTTGTTACTGATCTCGAGCCGGGATAAATTCGATGCCAATTTACCAGGAAGCTGACCTGAAAATGAATTATCTCTAAGCATCAAGATTTCGAGATGGATTGACGTCCATAAACCAGCTGGAATGCTGCCGGAAAGCCGATTTCCATGAACCCGAACAATCACCAAACTGGAACAATTCCCAAGTGAATTTGGCAATTCACCACTGAGATTGTTATCAGAAGCTACCACTCCAGTCAGTGCACCATTAGCACAAAAGAACTCTGGCAACTTGCCGAAAAAATGGTTCGATTGGACTTGAAACTCTCCGAGCATTGAGTATCGCCCCAAGTCCGGTGGCAATACACCTGAGAGGTTATTGCTGAACAACTTAAGATCTTTCAGTGATGGGAGGCGGCCAATGCTTTCAGGTACTTCACCGGATAATTGATTTAAAAACAGAGCCAAACCATACAACTCTGTTAGTCTTCCAAAATCATCCGGTATTGTTCCGGTCAAGTGGTTCTCGGATAGATCGATTACCCCCAAATTCAAAGCTTCAACTGACTGAGAAATCGCCCCGGACAAGCGATTTTTGAAAAGAAATAGAGTCGTTAAATTC